>JAGPOW010000471.1:58185-126260 GCA_030014935.1 Caiman crocodilus | reverse complement strand
GGACAAGCACCTCACAGATGTACTTACTTTAACCCCGGCTGTGAGAGGGAGAAGCACTCATGTCCCTTTCACAGTACATCACATCTAAAGTTGGAGAGACTAAAGGGAGAGTCCAATATTGCATAGAAGAGCAGTGGCATAGGAGGGAGCTGACCTTGAGTGTCCTTTGTCCTAGGCTGCTGCCTTAGGTCAGTCTTACTTTCACTGGGTGATTCTTCCACACTTAACACTGTTTCCCCATCTTTCCTGTTCTTATATAAACCTAGTATTTCACGGACCCGCCCTGACATTCAAAAAACAAGTCAGGCCTTAAAAAGATAATTTGGGGCTTAAAAATGAGATTTTTTTTTAAATGACACAAAACATTGCTCTGCCTGAACCTTTACTTTGCACTTGTTACCTGTTTCCAAGCTTTTCTCTGCATCTACAAAGACAAGAAGCATGGTTTTCTTTCATGAAGCTCTAAGTGTGCTGTTATCACTTGACTCCAGTAGCTGTGGTGAAAGCAAACCACTCAAGGGACTCAAAAGGGTTGGCTACACCCAGCCAGAAAGGAATGACCAGGAGAGTAGTTCAGCTTTGTCAGCTCTGACAGACAGCAACGCTTTGAGCTAAGTAGGACTTGCCCATATCTTTTCAGTTGCCTTTTAAAAAACAGCTACTTTACTTAGGAAAAGCAGCACACATTACTAACAAAGATGTAACTATTTGGGGCCAAAGCTGAACTTGCTTCTAGCATTTCAGTCTTGACTTGCCAAGCCCCGAAAGAAACACTTAAATAATTGTGTGTGGTTTTATAACAGTAGGAAATAGTTGAAATCCCAAATAAATGTAAGAACGGAAAGTCCAACTCAGGTAGTCAGCTACCGAGCCACCGAAGTCTTGGTCGCTGGGAAGTCAGGCTGGTAGGCAGCTAGCAGAAGGTCGTGCAACGGTCCTGCGTACAATAAACCAGGCAGTTCATCTCCAGTCCTTGCAGGAATGTCTTCTTGTCATAAACATCACCTCTGGAATTGGCAGGCACAGTCAGAAACCAGGGACTTGCATGTACGCTGTGGAAATCAAGCTGGTCTTTGGAGAAGGAAGCAATAAACAGAGGGTTTCAAGATTGTCATGCTGGCGTTTTTTGTCACGTTGGCGTTTTTTACCAGCCCCACCTACATTGTGGGGAAGCATTTGGCACTAAACTAGGAATCAGGAGGCATGGTCAGTGTTTGCTACTCTACCACTGCCCTGCTGTGTGACCTTGGCTTAGGCCCTTCACCTATGCATGCCTCAGTTTCCTCATCTGTGAAATAGGGATATCTATAGCTGGTTCCAGTCTTTGTTATAAGGCTCAACCTCCTCCTCTGGCTTCATAGCGAGATGCCTCAGCCACTCACTCCTCCTTGCTCCCTCGTACTGACAAAAGCCAGGTACTTTGTTTTATTTGCCCCAAAATGCCATTTTGAGGGGGCTGAAACGTTCATAAATTTGCATTGAAAAGTAAATCTGGCAAAGTCAAAACATTTTTTAATGAATCGTTTTGATTTTTCATTGCAAAACATTTTCAGTTGGAGAACTGCCAGCAATTGATTTAAAAAAAGGGTTTAAGAAAGATCCCAAACCAAATGTTTGAACTGCAACAAAATTTTCCTCAATTTCTCTGTCAGGCAGTGAACCGAGCAGCCAGTTATTCTGCACCATTTCAGTGCCCATCTCCAATGCTCCTAAGGCTTTAAAAAGTGGGTACAGTGTGCTGTGTGAGAATGAAGGATTATTATGATTTAGAGAAGAAAAATGCAGCTGGCGTTACAAAATTCCCTACCCTATCACAACGCCATTCCAGGTGCCATCCCCTCCTCTGAGAGTGAGTCTTTCCTTACCCAGATCTCTCTTTGCTTTCCCACCAAACCATGCTGCTAATCTTGCCTGATTCACTTGCTATTGCCATCATTTTGTGGAGATGGCATCTGTCTCTGTGCATGAATCAGACCAGCAGTGGGAGGCTTATTGCAATGAAGAAAACTTTTATTTACAAATACATATCATGGTAAGCAGCATGTGGGAGGGAGGAATGGAAATCAAGGGGAAAGTAACACAATTGTGAACACAGAGTGGGTGAATGATGTTACCCGGACAGTCTCTGCTTTGGATTGATGTTTTCAGCCAGCTTCTAGGGAACAGATGTTATGTTAGAAATAATGCAGCAGAGATGGTGTTTCTCACAGCAAAGCCAGGGAATTGTCTCCCACCTGTGCCTGCCATGCGCTTATCAAAGCAGCCCCCAGAATGGGACAGCAGAACTTTTAGTGCTGCTGAACCACGGCTTCTGGGTATCTCCAGTACCGTCCCGAAGGATCACGTGGTACCTAACCTATCAAGGCTTCAGCAGGATTTCAGAATAGGAGGAAACAAGGAAGGCAAACACCCAGAAAAGGGGTGAAGGGCAAAAAAAACAGTCTCTTATCATTGGAAATAGTATTGCTAAATTCAAGCACCCCCAAATCGCGAGACTGGCTTAAATAATTTTAAAATTAGATATAAATTTTAATTTGCTTTCTGCTTCCTGGGATTCCAGGGTCTCCACGCTTTTTGTCATAGCCGTAGTTTTCCAAATGCTGACGTTCTCTTGCACTCACTTCATTCCAGGAGCTGAGGCCAGGACAGTGAGACATTTGTCACTGCAGTACATGAGATGCCAGATTCACAGGGTGGGACAGGCCTCTTCGGGGCTCCTGTCTCCCGGATAAAGATATAACAAGACTGAATGGCTGGATGCTGAAGCTAGATGCAATCAGACTAGAGTAAGGCAAAGATTTTAAGGCTGAGTGTAATGTACCTTCATAACTCTTTACCAAGGGCTGTACGGGACTCTCCATCACTGGCAATTTTTTAATGAAGCCTGGATTATTTTTTCCCCTAAGAGATCTGCAAACAGGAGAGTCTAATGTAGCCTACATTCTGCAGGAGGGCAAACTGGATGATGATGACAGCAGTTTCTTGTAGCCTTCTGTTCTATACATCACGTCTCTGCCAGCTTGCCCCACCTCACAGGAATGTAGCTGCTTTCCGCCCTACCCCGAGCTTCCAGGTGGCTTTCCCAGCTGGGCCCAGCTGCAGCCCATTGCATTGGAGGTGACAAAGGCATGGATCACCAAGGTAGGACCTGCATGGGAGAGGAAGGAACATAGTCTCTCAGCCAGCTGGAAATGAAAGAATGCTCTTGTGGTTGATGATGCAATCTGGGAGCTTGGGATCTGCAATGAGACAGATATGCAAAGGGAAGGGCAGCGCCCCAGCTTCCTCCTGACTTCTGCCGCTCCAAAAAACTACAGCCCGGATGGGTAAGCAAGTGTTCTCGGTGCTTATTGTTGTTTTCAAAACAGAACTTCATGTTGGAGGGCTCCGGTCTCCAGCTTTCTGGAAACCTGATCTGGACTTACAGGGCAGTGCATGTCTTGTATTCAGCGGACTCCACATCCAAAGCTACCCTTCACAATACATGCACCTCCTTGTTCCAGACCTTGCAATTCTCACTTTGACACATGGAGACACCTTAGCACAACACACTGAAAACTTAGCCTCATCCTAAAAACTCTCCCCAGGATCAAGGCAGCATTGTGGAAGCAGCTGCACATGCACAAAATTAGAGGCAGGCTCTGACCCAAAGACCGTAAGGTCTGTACAGAGAAGACAGGCAGCGGATGGGAGAGAGGATGGATTATTATTAGATGTGGAGCTGATGCACTGTGCAATGAAGGGTCAAAGGCTCGCACAGGACTTTGCATCCTGATCCAGTGCTGCCACCATGTGATTCTGTTCACTCACTGGACAGCTTCGGTCTTCATCCTTCCAAAATGAACTCTATCCAGGCAGTTGGAAGGGGACAGGGCTTAGGGGGAAGCTCTCTCATCAGCTGATGCCCCATCTGTCCCAGAGGGTCTTTAAAGTCTTTGTGCCTGTTTCCCCTCCACCCCTGTCTTATGCCAGCGTGTTGTGCAGTGGCTGCTTGCCCGGAGAGGCTGAGTTTCATTGGCTCCTGGTGCAAATGGCTGATAAACAGGTTAGGACCATTTGGAGCCAGAGGCACTGCAGGAATCGGAGACGCTCTTAGGAGATCACTTACATCCAAACCGGTCATTTCTGAAACTATCATTCGATTGGCAATGAGCCCCCACCACAGCAAATGCATTGCAACTATTTGGGGACCAGATTGCTCATGCCCGGATATGCCTGCTTGTGTTCTGTCCTTTGCAAGATATTTTGAGGAGGACGTATTGATTCTCTGACTCTGTGCTTCTGTACTAATAAGCCAATCAATAGGAGAGGGGGGCCCTTCATTTTTACAGAGCCTGTGTTGTCCACCCCCATCCAAGCAGGTCAGACCTGTTATAGAGCTACAGGACTTGCCACTCACCAGGCCCCACCAGGCTCAGGCTTTGGATACCTCAGCCCAGTGGGGGCTAACTTTTTGGGCAGGTGTACCACAAATGATCCATGTACCATGACACATGGATCCCTTCCCCTTGCTGTTGCTCTGCTTTCTGCCCCCTGCCCAATCTGCTGCTCTGCTTCCTGCTCCCTCCCTGCCTGATTTGCTGCTCTGCTCCCAGTCCCGTGCCTGATATGTTGCTCTGGTCTCTGCTCCCCAGCCTGTGCCCCCTGCCTGATGTGCTGCTCTGCTCCCTGTCCTGTGCCTGATCTGCTGCTCCCTTCCCTGCTCCCGGCTGGATGTGCTGACCTGCTTTCTGCTCCCTGCCCAAGCTGCTGCTCTGCTCCCCGCGCCTAGCTCTGGGTTGCCTGCCAGATCTGCAGCTCTGCTCCCCATCCCATGCCTGGTCTCTGCTCCCCAACCTGTGCCCTCTCTGCCTTGTGTCTGAGCTGCTGCTCCGCCCTCTGCTCCGCAACTCGGGCTCCTTGCTCGATGCCCGGGGAGCCGGCTCGGGCAGGTCCGAGCCGCGGGAAGGTGAATCCTCCCCCATTTCCGCCGGCAGAGGCAGCGCAGCCCGCTGGAGCCCAGCCCAGCCCAGCCCAGTCGGTGCCGGCGCGGCGCAGCGAGCGGACGCCGGCAGCATGGTCAGCGCGGCCGGGGAGCTGGCGCTCATCGCGCTGGGTACGTGCCGCTGCCCCTCTCCCCCGCCGGGCCGCGTGCCCCTGCTGCTGCTCGGGGAGCCGGGCTCTGCTTGGGCCCGAGCTGGGAGGGAGCTGCCCTGGTCCAGGGGAGCACGGGGACCCGGTCCTGCCCAGCCCCTGCCCCTTGTCCTCTCTGCTGCACTGGGCCAGTGTCAGAGCTGCCTGAGGCTGTGCCCTGCGAGCAGGTGAAGCCGGGAGGCAGGCGGGCTGGGACTTGCTCTGTGTGGCCCCCAGCCCTTGGGGACCGGCCAGCCTCGGATGTCTGGGTGCCTGCGAGGTGCTGAAGCAGAGTGTGGCATCCTGGAAGAGCAGCCTCCCGCGCTTCGTGCCCAGTCCTGCTTCCCAGGATCTCTTCGTTCTTAAAAACCCGACTTTGGCTGAGTGCTGAAATAACTCTGGCTCCGGCACCATATCTAGTTATGTCAGTGTTTCTGTCTGTCGTCCCCCGGGCTGGCAAGCCCTGAACATGTGGGCTTTGCCCTGAGCGCTTGGCTGTGCATGCGCTGTGTCTTTGGCTTTGTGAGTTAGTTGAGAGTTAAAAGGGAGCTCCGTGTCCCACCTGGTCTCCGTTAAACTGTTCTAACAAGCGGTGGGTAGGGTGCTGATTTACAGAGGTATCAGGCAGAAGGAGCCAGGGCAGCTTGTTTCTGGACCCGAATGCCTGGGTAAGGGGGAGCTGTGAACTTGAAATATGCTTGCTTAACGTTTTTGGTGAGATTTTGCTTTCTACTGAAACATCCTGTGGTGACTCTGTGGGCTCGCTGGGTCTGCCAAACCTCAGGAACCAAGAAAGGGGTTGATTTGTTTCTTTGCAGGTGAGGATGGTTGGCATCACCATTTAATACCAGTGTGGGCTGCAGGTGCCCAGCACTTTTGAAAGCGTATGGCTGTTTGTCTTCACACAAATATTTCCTCGGCCTTTTCCGTGCTTATAGAGGCTTTGTGTAAAGATAGAAGTTCCTAACTAGCTCCTAGGTAGAGTGTGGTAAACTTTCAGCTAGCAGAGCACTTAATTGCATTTTTAATGATGGGAGAGGAAGGAGTTGTGGTGGCTTTGCTGCTTTCTAGCAATGAAAACCTGACTGGTCTGAGTTTTCTAGCAAGGGACACTCTAGCTTTTATTCCCCTTTAAGGAGAGGGACCTCATCTGTTTGAAGCAGAAGAATCTGAGCCCAGAGAAGCAGCGAGCAAGATGCTGAAACGTGTGTGTGGCCCTAAACTGTACATGCCCCAGAGCAGGGTAACTTCTATCTTGACTAAATAAATAGGCAAACAGTCACAGCAAAAAGACTGAGGGGCACTGGTAGAATTTGTCTGCTACCTACTTTTCTCCTCATTGCAAATCAGACACTCTCTGTCTGCTAAATTTAATTAAGGCTTAATTCTGTGGGGGTCAGTCCTGAGCTCCCTCAGCTCTCGCTGGCTTCAACAGGAAATTTTGGAGTGTTTTGAGTATCTTGCAGAGCCAAGTCCTGTGTCAGCTGGGAAAAGATGCACTGTTTCCAAAGGTAACCTGACCTGTTTGTTTATCGGACTATTATATGCAAAGTATTTGAATTCTTTGTGGAACTGCAGCCAGGCAGAACGTAATTCTTTGCATTACAGTCTGGCTATGCTGCTGGCTCAAACCCTCCTGCTCTTGTGGAAAGTTACGTTGGTTACTTTTGAAACCATTGTAACATGAGTTTTCATGCCTTTGAAATTGCAAATGTCCATGCATGCGTAACCGGTCTTGCGCACAGGTCCACTGCAGTTTTTAGAGGAACTTATTTTTTTCCTTACTGGAAGATGTTGATGTGTTGAAACAGATCTGGTTTTGTAAACAGTTTTTTTGGTTTCTGACCCACTTCCTGACACAGGTTACTTGAAAGGGTATTAGCAGAAGGGGGTATACAATTGATGAACTATCCTATTTCAGCCCAAACGTCCAAATTGTCTGGATTTTTAATGTCCGAGTTGTGCTGCAATTACAGGTTTTGATTGATCCCAATGAAGATTTTTTTTCTCCATGCTTGTTGGTTTTGGAAAGATTTTTTGGAGGTGGATGTTTTTGACCTGTTTCTTGGTGGAGGGGAAAAAAGAAACCCTATCAGAATCTCAGCTTCTTTCTATTCGTGTCGGCATTTAGAACTGCAGCCCCCAATCCCTAGAATTGAATTATTTTCTATAAGCAAAACAGCCTCCAAGATGTTATTTGAACAGCATTACCCAGGACTGCTGGGTTGATTTGTATTGCTGCTTTGCATCTTATGTTGTGTTTCAGTTGTTGTGTATCCATATGTCAGTGTAATTCAAAACGCATAAGGGTTTGTTTTTTCCTTTTAACTAAGGATTTGAGCTCTTCTGCACTAGTCTAGCCATATCCAGAGAATGAGAGCGGGTGTACACACAATCATTTTCATGCACCAAATCTCCCTCTCTCAAACTGAGTTGCTCTACCTATTGCCTCTACTAACTTTCCCTGAGTCTGCTGCATGCCTTCCTTGCATGCTCTTTGTGACACCCTGTCATGTAATATTATGGCAGGGAACAACTTGTACTCTCAATAGTTATGCTATTTAATAATAAAGCGAGCAGCTAAAATTATGTCATTCACACACTGCCTGAACATCTGTAACTGGTTTCATTCCTAAGTGTGCTGGTTATAACTGCAAACCCCAAAGCTGAATTACTGAACAATATGTCTTCAATTGTGCAGGGCCTTGCTTTATGTTAATCTGTTAATCAATAGCTCCTTGCCTTTCAGTCCAGCCGACACTTGGCTTCTGTCCATTTATAGGTTACTTGCTTCTTGTTCCAGGGAATAGTTTTTCATGAAGTGTTTAAGAAAAAAGACCCTGAAATACAGAACAGCCACTGGGTGGCTTAATTAGCCAGAGTATGCTGTTTCTTTATAATTAAAAGAGCAGGATGTTAATATTGTCCTTTGCAGGGGAAATGAGTGAGGCTGTAACGTACTGAAATTGCACTGTTTGGAGACAGTAGCTCCATCTTGAGATCTGGTCTAGACCCTGTTTGGAGTGAGTTGAAAGACTTTTGCTGAACTCGGGTGTGAATTGGACTCAAAGGGTACAATTTGCTCCTGAGCAGAATGTGGACGCAAGGCCAGTTAGCACCAAGGTTCAAACGGATAGACTGATGAAATGCAAAGCCATGTTGCAGCATTGCACTCTTGTTTAAAAAAATAACAAGAGTATTGATCATGGTTTAATAGCAAAGGGTCAGTGAAACATAGGGAAAGAACATGTGGAGGTTTTTTCCTGTTGCCTGAAGCCCATGGATGGGAGAGATGAAGTTGTTACTAATTCTTATTAGATGTAAGCCTCGAAGGTGTCTGCAGCACTTTGCAGATTCTTTCCATACAGCACCACCAAAATACAGTCACTTTTGGGGCGGAACATGGCAGTTGTCTATCAGTGCCGTTCATTTTGGAAAGAAAGCAAAGGACCCACCAGAAATCCTTCCGCATGCAGGGCGGTCGATAGCAAGTTTCCCAGAGGAACAGCACAGGGCTCCAGAATGTATTGTGGCAGTTAACTAGTTAATTGCTTATGGATATAGGGCTGGTTCAGTTGCCAGTACTACTTGGTTTATTCACGGTCTCTCTCTTTCTGCTTGCCCTGTGATGAGTGTCCTCTCCTTGGGAGTCCACAGAAGGAGGGGGTGTGTGATTCTTTAGCCAGAATCTCATGAGCAGACTCATCTGTACTCAGTACAGGGAGAGCCAGGTTGAAACTCCCGGTGCATCGTACTAATTGAGTTAAGTGATCTTCGGTTCCTTCTGGCCTGAGCTCCGTGGAGTTTTGGATGACCGGTGCCAGCCAAGTCTTCGTAATTGCACAGGGTTCCCCCTTCCCTAAGAAGTCAACTTTTAGGAAGCTGGTCTGTTCCAGTTCAGTGGTGGGTTGTGATGCATATTCTCATGGACTCAGTATATGGCAAGGGATGGTCTCCTGTAGTCGGTAGCCATATGTGCCATCCCCTCCCTGCAGGTTATTGGTGAAGAATGTTACCTTTAGAGGCAGAAACCCAGCCCAATCCCTCTCATTATTGCAGTTGCTTCCTTGCCTCCAGGAGCAGACACGTGGCTCTTTGGTGTGGATTCTGGGTTCAGTCTCAGTGGCATAAGGATTTGCCGTGTGCCCTCATGATGAAACCTTCCCAGGCCTTTGCCCATGGAAAGATGCAGATAGGCGCCTGGATTCCAGTCAACTGAATAGTTGGCTGAGCTTCTCTGACAATCATAGCCCTAGAGCATCCTCTTCCAGCTTTGCTAGGTGTACCCACCAGGTAACACTCTCTCGAGCCCTGCGTAGGCAATACAGCCATGGCAGCTTGCATTCCAGCTACCTCATTACATGTGCCCCATGTTAAACCCCCACCAGGGCCAGGTGCTGAGTTGTCACATTGATCTTGGGTAACCTAAAACCATATTTACTTAGCTGCCAGTCTTGGCTACTGTGAATCGGTGACCTGGAGCAGGGCGAGGGAACCTGGGAGGCATGCAGATGACAAACCATTGCTGCTGAGAGAAGGAAAACATAACTGGTGGGAAGACGATTCAGGTAGTCTCTTCTGTAAAACCAGGAGAATGAGCTTGTGGTTCAAGGCGGAGGATCCCCCGGCAGAGCTGCCCTTTGAAATGCTCACAGTTTTGTTCGCATGCTCTGTTTGCTATTTCCTCTTTCACAGTTCCACACTCGCACCTTCTGCCTGGGTGACTTCTCACCATGGCACTGCCACAAAAGGGAGGGCACTAGGACAAGATCCAGGAAAGCACAGGCATAATAGTAGTAAGTGCAGGCTTTGATCTCATTGACTTCAATGTTGCTTCAAGCAAGGGTTTAGGTGGTGTCCTGAATTGGACTGAGACTGAGTTTGTATTGCCCCCATCTTTTCCCCCTCCACATAGACCAGTTGCTGATCGTAAGATGAGAGATAAGGTACTGGACTAGATGGATCTTCAGTCTGACCCGACTTGGCAATTCCTCTCTCTCTATAATCACAGGGGACTAAAAACCCACAGAATAGTCTAATTAAAGAGCTGTCAAGAGTACTGTGTTCCAAGAAATGGCTGGAAGTTAGCTCGATATAAAACATTTCCAGATGTGTGCATCATATTCAGCAGCCTGACAAACACCGCAGAGAGAAACCTCTGTGTGAACCAGGGTGGGATGGCAAATAGAGTAAGTTCAGACTCCTGATATAGCTAATGATTTTTGCCTGTCTATATTTGGTTACAGGAGCTGAGGCAGGGGCTCTTTTGGGAAAAAGAAACTATAGGCCAGCTTATTTCATCTTGGGCAGGGCATTTAGAGAAGGGGCAACTGGAGGCATGTGGAAAGCATTCCTCTCTTAAGCCTGGATCTGCTGTTGGCATATTTATGTGTTGCAGCGTGGCTGCAAGAATATCTGGTGGTGATTTCTGGAGGTGTCAGGCTGTACGCAAGCAGTCAGGCTGTATGCAAGTAGTACTCTAAGTTGAGCGAGTTGCACTAAGAGCAAATTTGGCTCACCCTGGGCATTTCCCAAAGCCAGCGCTAGGAACCTAGTTTGTCCTGTGTGCTGGGATCAACTTATGGGCAAATAACAGCACTCCAAAACCTGTATACTTATACGCAAGTGTCAAATCTGAGTGTGCAGCTACTTTGCACCTGTACTTGTTCTCAGCACCTCGGCTTCTGCTCTGGAGAATGCAGCTCAGTAAATCAAAATGATCACAAAGGGAGGCCCAGCTGAGCCCATGTGCCTCATCTGTGACTTGGTTACAAACCTTTAACTTGGGCAAGAGGCTCTGATTAACTTCTGGCTGTGATCTTGGTGGCTTGGACCCCAGATGAACAGCCCTTTTTGCTCCAGATTTTGGGGTGGTTTGATCTGAAACTCACTCTTTCTGCAGTTCCAGAAAGCTTTCCGAATGCACTCTGCAGTTTTGCTTTTGCTAGTCTGTCTTCTCCTGACTTAAAGCATGGGAAAAAATTACCTTCAGAAAATACATAGAGCTCATATAGGGCTCTTTTGCTTTAACTCTGAACAAAAACTAATTAGACTCTTTCTCTCTGGCTGGATGTGTATTACAGCAGAGACTTGTGAATAGGACGGACAGGGCTTACATTGTTACCACCACTTTGCATTTTTTGGTGCACAGCATTTTGTTCATCACAACCTTACATTCTCCACATCTTGTTCGTTCTTATGAACATCCATGAGTTACAAGTGGAAACAATGAGGAATTTAGTTAGATAAGTGGGCTTTCCAGTAAAAAAGGGCTATTTAATTTCAGATGGGGAATTTTCGGATAAGACAGCTTAAGGTGCACGGAGTTCTGCATATGTGGATAACTGGTGATTGGAGCATGGGATGGGTTGGGAACTAGGATCCCCGGGTTCTCTTTGTCAGTTTTGCAGCTTAATTGGCTGTTCCACTGTGGTGGCTCCTAGTTGAAATGTCTTTGTTTCCTCTTCGCAAGCTTTAGTCTAACTGGATGTGGTACCTGGTAAGGCTGCTAAGGCTTTATGCTGATATAAAATGCTTTGAGATCCAGCACACTGAAAGTAACATTGCCACCCCTGTTGTAGGCTCTGTTGCCCTGATAGACAGTCATGTTTCAGCTGATAGACCTCATATGTGTTGCACTATATTTTTCTAAAGACACAGACTGCATGAACAGTCTTCCTCTACAGTTTACGAGTGTATCCCAAAAGCTGTTGACTCCTTTTAAGGCTGAGGGGTCTCTTGCTTCTAGCAATGATTTCAGTTGAAAATGGAAAGGTCTTTTTGTGTGTGTGTGTGATTATTTGGGTGATTTAAATCTGCTCTTTGCGTACAGCTATTGTTTGTCTGACCTTTTTTTCTTTTAATTTTCCCAAGGTTTTTTATTACCTGTGTGTCATGCCCTGGAGAACACGACATCTGCCTTGAATGGTAAGTTTACCGACTTTGCGTACTGACATTAGACCTCGCACGCAACCAACCCAAGTGGCTGTCTTCTGCACCTACGGCCCAGTGCCAGCAGTTCTGAATGAAGTCTTCTTGGTTGGTAGTTGGTTCAGAGCTCATTTAAAGGAAGTGGATGAAGAAGAAATTACTTCCCCTTCTCTTTCTATGGTATTGAATTTAAAGCCACTGGGAGAAAAATAATGGACAGTTTGCATTAGATGGCCTGTTTCTTACCCAGCCCACAAAGGGCTTAACTTTCAGCTGGGTTAACTTGCGTAAAGCAGACAGAAGTAGAATATTCTTGCACCCTGGCTTATAAGCACATCCTACGCTGCGCCTTCTGCATGTGCACAACTCCTAGTCTTGAAGATCAAGACAGTGTTAGCTGTGGCCATCATCAAACCATGCTATTGTTGGCCCTTCAGACCTGGTCACCCACCTGCTAATAGAGACTTTCTGTAGCTCAACCATTAGTAGCCTGTGGCTCAGTTCTGTATTGGATTTGTTGACCTACAATGCACAGCACTTGGGAGGTGGTATCTTAGATCAGCAGAGGCTTTTGCTGTTCCATGGGCACGTGTCATCGTGGCTCTTGGAGGGTGGGGGGTCTGGCCTGTAAAGCCCTTATCTGTGTCTGAATTTCCTCAGTGGAACGCTTGATTCAGTCTTGCAGTTAGATCTCAGGCTATGATTGCACAGCACACAGGGATAGCAGATGCATGACTAGAACGGCATGCACGAGGCATAGTCATACAAAACGGCATTTGATGGAAGGTTGATAGTTTTGCAAGATCTACCTTCTCACGCAAATATGCGCAGCATGGGTCAGCCAGAGACCAGGCCCTGCGTGAGATACTGTTGCTCAAGAGCAGACTTTCCAAATTCCCAGCTACTTCTCCATTCCTTTGTCTGTTTGGGATTCTTTCCCCTGAGAGGCACGGGAGCTAAAATTGGAAGACGGACCTGCCCTGTGAAAGCACACGTGTTACCTGGTCCCCATCTCCTGTGCCCAGGACACTAAGGCTTTCTTCTCTTCTGGCTTGCACTATTTCCTTGCTGGTGTGACTCCAGTTAGTTTTGATTTATACTGGCCTGGCCAGGTTCAACATGGCTGAAGTCATCTTTGCTTTCTTTCTTCTAGTGAAGTTGGAAAGAAGCATTTGAGGCTGCTGGGTTAAAGAAGTGCCTGCCTTCTTTCCACCGAGGCTGAATCACCCACTAGAAGAATTAATCAATGCACTTTGACCTTTTATAGTGATGGCCAGTCAAGCTCCCCCAAAACGACCCTGTGTTTGCCAGATTCTAAGTATGAATGAAAAAAAGCTCCAGCCATTTCTCTGGTGTGTGTTTAAGTTGTGGCCAGATGTGGGGAGCAGAAGGAAGGAAAGAATTTAGCATTTACACAGGTTCATTGAGTCTACAACCACTTACGTTTATAGTGTTCGCCTGTTGTCATACCCTAGTGACTCTGTATCCACTGAAGTTAAAGGCAGACTTTCCATTTGGCAGTGTTTTTGCCGAAGCCATCTCACGTTGCATGTGTGTGTGCAGGTCCCAGTGCAATGGGATGCTGCTTGGGGTATGTAGAAACAGGGTAAATAACTTGATATAGGTAGTATAGGATTGAATTGCTATTCATAATCCCAGACTCAAGTCTGTCCTGTTGGGACCTTCTGCATTTCTTATTTCCTGCTCGTTTGGGGCTTTTTAAGGTTCTCATGGTGTGAGATGGATTGCTTTTCTGTTTCAGAGAGACCTTCCAGCTCTTGCGGGGTCTTTGTATTCTAATCAATGGGGAGTCTTAAGTGAGGTGCCAGTGCCTCTTTTCTTTTCTTTTCTTTTTTTTGGGAGGGGGTGGGTGGGAGGGGGGGGAAGGGAGCTCTGTTCAATGTATTGGTTAGCCTGAATCCATAAAGCGATAGGAGAAGCTGTGAAACTGTGTGGGGTACATTATGGCCCAGAAATAAAAGCACAGATGGAGCTTGTCAGCAGTACTGTCCATGCTTAGATGTATCTGTCTAGTACTGCCCCAGGCCCGGTCCTTTCTAATAAAATGTTTGATAGCTATTGGATGCTCAGCATTGGCGCAATTACAGCGCTATATGAGGCAAGTGACCTTCCCATTAGCTTGTACCCTTGATCAGTTGATTTTCATGCATAATAAAGGCATGTGGAGTTGAGAGAAATGGCTTCAAAAGAGACCTCCACGTTCAGAAGCACTTCTGTGATTGGCAGCGGACTCCAAAAATCACCAACAAGGCATGTGGAACAGGTGGAAGACTGTAGGACCATCTGCTTTACCTGCCTGCTACCATTGCCTTTTCTTATTAAAACAGTTAGGATCTTAACAAGCCTATCTGATTATTTTATTATTTTTTTTTTTTTTTTTGCAGCTGTCCTAATATGAGTCAACTGAACAGCCCAATCGCTTGATGAGACACGTAGTCATTTGCAAGTCCACTTCTCTTTTGTTTGTTCTGACACAGGGGAAAGTTGTTTGGTTTTAAATTAACATTTCCTCTTGAATGAAAGAAGTGTTTTTTAGAAAGTTCACTTCTGTTGAGTCTGTAAAAGGTTCAAAGATTATTTTTTCCCGCTTCCCAAAATTGCCAGTTCTTGCAGGTCTTGGACAGTGATTGGACCTTCACCGTAATCCTGACCTCCTGGTACTATTGCCACCAAAGAACAAAGGCGAGTAGCAACAGGGGCTAATCTCCTGCTGGAACCTGTTGGTAGCCAATACTTGTGGCTCAGCAGTGAGGATGCTGGCCGCTTCTTGAAGGGCCGATGGGAGTTATCTGTGTAATTACTGTTTTCCCCCACACCACAACCATTACCACAGGCACCCTTGACAGTGGTAGGTTATTGCTCCTGAATGTTACCTTTGAGGCAAGGATGTTTGTTTGCATTTCAACAGATCGGTATACGTGGGATAAATCATTTCATTCATAAAACTGGCACAATAGGCATGGGATGCAAAACACTCCGTCCTTCTTTCTGCTTTCCCCTGCTTCTGTTTTTAAAGTTCGTGTTCCACAGGGCCTGGAGTGGGTTTTATGAATGGAGTGAATTGAAAGGAATAGAGGTTTTAAGGCTGCAGGCAGGTTGGCGCTTTCTGTTTCTGCTGTCCTCTTTGGCTAAAGAAATGCAGCTTACAGGGAGAGCACATGTGTCAGAGGCTTGTCTTGTATAATGATCCATTGCCCCAAATGATGGTACTTTAATGAGCCGGATGTCTTGTTTTTTCATGGTTACTTGTGTTCAAAGCAAAATAACTCTGAAGGGTTTGTGAAGGGCCAGTTGCTACATACCTGATTATTTGCTCAGCACCACGTTGAAAGACATTTGTGTCTCTTGGAAGTTGTGTTTGTAAATACCGCTGCTGGCAGTGGAATAAAACCTCCTTTCTAGGTAGAGGAGATTGATGTCCCAGTGCAATAAACCTGTGTGTAAAAGGAAAGCCTGTGCTTTCTGAGCAGAGAGGAGAACTCACTCTGAGTTAATGTAGCCTTGTAGTCAGACTTCTTTGCTTGGGGACAGGCATGAGCAGCGTGAAAACTGAACCTTGCTAAGAAAAACAGTTTTAAATTTAGAAAGAAGCATGAAACAAACCTCCTGACTTGTAGCCTCTCAAGTGTCCTGTGGTTTTGATCTCTGCAACTTTGGTCCTTTCCTCATGCACGTTAATCAAGAAAATCACTTTATTAAGGGGGAATAACCCTGCAGGGGTTTACGTGGTAGAGAGTGAGGGATTTCCTCTTATTCCTTGAGCGGTGAGATTCAAAGTATGTGTGAGGAGAGGGGAGAGGAGGGAATGGGTATAACACTGGACTGGGGCTCTTGGTGATTCCTGTCCCTGCCACTGACTTGCTCTGTGATGCTGGGTACGTCACATAACCTCTGTGTTGCCGCACTTACCATCTGGGGAAATGTTTTTTCTCTCCATGCCTTTGATCTTCCAGAGCTCTTCTGCATGTCCTGTAGGGTGCTTTGAAGCCTGTAGGCTGCTGTAATGCAAATGGGAGCTTTATTTCTTTGGCTTTCTTCATACAGTGTTCACAAGAGCCTAAGTCTTGTTGAAAGTCAGGCCATAAGCACTTGGCAGCCAGACCTCACTGGAAATCTGACCCAAATAGTATATGAGGTATCAATAAGAGGTAAGAATTGCCAGACTTAATGCTTTATAATAGTATTGGGGTGATATTGTTGCTGTGATTGTTTAGAAACAACGCAAGAGGCATTGCAGGTAATAGCCTCTGTTGAACCACCTCTATAGTTAAGAGGGATATAAACAAGCTTTCAAGTACCGAGTGTCCTTCCTCAGGTCTCTGAGAAAAAATCCGATGTCATTTGAGTTGAATAGCAGGTGGAACAAAAGCCTGTGCAATGCTCCTGATGTAAATAAAAACAGGGTATAAGACACAATGGTGTTAGGTGGCACCTTCCCAACTTGGGTCCTGTTTCTTGTAAAGGATTGTGAGACTTGGAAATCCAAGTCAGAGGCTTTCTAGGCAGTCCAGGCCCACTGATGTCAGCCCCCGCAGCTGCCTTGTCAAGTGTTGGGAGTGTGTTGAACTCTAGGTGAAATATAAAGTGCAAATTGACATATGGATCACAATGTTTGTACATGCTTCTTATGAAACCCCCCCCCCCCCCATCTCCCTGGGTGATGTATGTGGATATACTTCAACTGAAGCCCTCAGGCTAGAGCCAATTTTGCAAGTTGAGGGTCCAGTCAAAGGCAGTTTGAGATGATCACTGTTTTACCAAAGACCTGAGGGATCGAAATGGCACCATTTCTTTGCCAGAATCTGTTGCACCTTAGAGAGAGAAACCAGAATAGCAAGGTTCCTTTTCTTGTAGGAAAAGCACTGTGCTCTTCTAAAGCATCTTCCGGCAGCGGGCTTGAAAGTGCTTTACACACACGAGCAGGTCAGTCCTCTCAACCACCCAGCCTCTGAACCCTGTGAGTTTGTTAGATGCTCATTGTCAGGTAGGGAACTGAAGCGCAGAGCTGATGTGGTGGGATGAATCGGTGGCAGAGCCTCAACAAACCTGTCTGCTGGGAAAACCGGGCTGTGCGCCATGCAGATGCCTTGGGATGAAAGAGGTGGAGAAAGGGGGTTGTGTTCAGTGGCTGATTAAAATCTTGGAACAACAGTTTTCTCTCCATGCATGGCCCCTTGGAGTGCAGAAGACAGTGTGCTTCTTGTTTGCAGCGCCTTCGCAGTGTGGAGCTGGTGACCTGTTTGTGGAACTTCCTAATAGGGAGAAAGCTGTGCAAAGGTCTTGAAGTTGCAGACAGCTAAATATCACTGCTGTTAGATGCATGATGGCTGATAATGAGGACCACAGAAAACACCCCACAGAAGGAAAAGGCTGCCATTCCCTGGTCGGGAGGTTGCTGGTTTGGAAGGGGAGGAAGAGTGTTCAGAGATGGAGAATTTCCCTGGGTGTTTCCCTTGAAAACGGATGACTTGTTCTAAGGATGCTTGCCTTGGTCTGATCTTGTAAGGAGGATAGTGGGCTTTTATCAGCAGAGAGAAGGGAGCAATAAAAAGTTCTTCCTTTGGGCATGTGTTGAATTGGAGACAGTGGCAGGATACCCAAAGGGAAACATGGGAGCTGGGAATGAGAAGGGCAGCTCTGGGATCTGCCTACAAAGAGATGTGGGTATTGTGTGACAAGTTGACTCCTGATTTTCACTGAACGAGCCCTAAAGTCTCACCACATCCATACAGCTTTCCAAAGCAGCTGACACAATGCCAGGTTTGGACAAACCTCACAGTGTTTCATGGAGTGAAGCGGGCAAGAGGAAGAATGTGGGAGATATGCAAGGAGCAATCCCCAGAG
The DNA here is from genome assembly GCA_030014935.1 of Caiman crocodilus. Taxonomy (NCBI): domain Eukaryota; kingdom Metazoa; phylum Chordata; order Crocodylia; family Alligatoridae; genus Caiman; species Caiman crocodilus. Next base: position 108,353 of record JAGPOW010000471.1, on the reverse strand, counting down.
GGTGAAATAAAGGACAAAGGAAGATGGAGCCTTTCCATTAGCAAGGTCTCTTCTGCATTGGCTTACGGACATGAGGTAGATGCTCTGACAAGTTTCTGCCCCTCTCATTTATCCCTAATTGCTGCAGCAAGCACTTGGATGCTGGAAAGAGCTGAACAGCAGTGTCAAATGCCCAAATAAATGGCTCTGAAACCAAATACTGTCAGTAAAGAAACTTTCATGCAATGAAGTCTTAACCCAACTGACATGTTTGTCTGAGAATTGTGTGTTTGGGCAGCAAAACAGAAAATATTAGTTGCTTTGCAGATGCATCTGGCCCGTGTCCCAACTAGTTGCCTTTCTAGTCCAGAATTTTTTCAGGACACTGAGGAAATGAATAACCCAAATCCAATAGAAACTCCATGTGATCTGAGCAGCTGCATTTCAGGTAGACACTCAGGTCAGGACTTCTGAAATGGGGGTTAAGGTTTCTTGGGCATGCCCCCAAAATCCCTTTTTGGCTTAAAAGGAAAAAATGTGGAGAACCAGAGCGAATGTAGTTGAGTGAGGTTCAGGTCTCATGCAACCAACCAAGAAGTTAAACATCCAAGCCAGTTCTGGTTACTGCCAAGAGGGAAGGGGCTGAAATTTGGTGATGGTAAAACAAAGGTGCTGAGTGGGGAACCGAGCCAATACAGTAGGGAGAGTAACACAGGACCAAGCCTGGCTTGTTTAAAAGCAGTACACAGTCTAAAACCATGGTCAGCAGCTGCTCTGCCTGTGAGCAGCGGGCGAGATGTGGCTCCAAGCACTTGCTGCTGCTGAAATCTAACTGGGAGGGAGTTCAGTCAGAGTGAGAGCACTGGGAATTTAGCACCTGGTTTTGAGTTTGCAAGTGCACGGGGATGGTTTCTGGGTCCCAGGAAAGGCTTTACCTACATTCGTTCAGCACCAGTGCAACCAGTCCTACAAGACACAGCTGAGATAACTGTATGGGGGCAAAGAAGGTGGCAGCTAGCGAAGGTCTCAAGTAAAAAGTGTCTTTTGCTTTGTCTCCTATTTGAGGTCTCTGTAAACATCCTCTTGTGACTTTGCAAGACCTCGACAACATGTGCTTACTATAAAATAGGCACAGAGTTAATATGTTGAGTGCACGTCCATGAAACGTGGATCTCTCTAGAAAAACATGTAATAGGCACTAAAAGGAAAGTGATATTACAGCCTTTTATGCCAGCCTGGTTCCTTGAGATAACTGATAGGAAACATTTCTCACACACAGAGGGTGTGTCTACACATGCACATTTAATGCACGTTCGCCTGATTTAAGGTACGTTAAGGGTGCATGTCTATACGTGCACACTTTTAATGTGCCTTAAAGGTGGCAATGTAAGGCTGTCGGAGCCTAAATTTAATACCTGCATAAAGCAGGTATCTAATTTATGCACAAATAGCTGAGTCACGTTAGTGAACAAGTAGATGTGTTAATGCACATTAATGCAGTGTGTGTCGATTGACTTGGGACAAAGTCAGTCCATACATTCCACTGTGTATTAGCACAGGCGCATGTAGATGTGTGCCTAAATCACCTTGTAGGCTAATGTGCGTTAATTTTAGGTGTACATAAAAGCACGTGTAGACACACCCAGATTGTCCCTACCCAGACTTAAAAGCAGAGAAGAAATAATGTGGCTTGTTTTTTGGTTTCTCTTTTAATTGGCAAAGACCAGCTCTTAGTGTTTTGGTTCTTGACAACAGTACACCTAATGGTATCTGACACTTTACTGTCTTGTCCAAATGTTCCCAAGCTGTTCTCTCAGCTTCTAGGAGCAACGTGGATGCTTTCCTTACTGCCCCAGCTTCATAGCCATCCTGGCTGAAGCAGGCTCCAGTCAGAAGCCCTTTCATGTTGCTCCTCCTTGGATTTTTCTTTCTTGCAGTGCTCAATATGCTGAAGAACTGATAGAGGCCAGGCCACTGCCAGCTTCACCCTCACCCTTTATTTGCTAATGCACCTTCCCTCTTGCGTTCTTCTGCGTGCCACTAAGGTGATGGCAGTGGTGATGCTTTTCTAAAATCCCTTGCCGGTAATGCATCTTATTCCTAACCTGCATCTAAAGCCTTTTTCAAAAGGCCCATTTGGGTCTGGCTGACCTTTTGTCTCAACCACAGTTCAAGCTAAATATGCAGCTTGAGCTAAACACAAAGGTCAAATCCAGGCCTGACGGCCTCTGGGTCCCAACAACTGGGTGTTCACTTAGTTCTGACTCCAGAGCTAGGAAGCAGAGGGCTTGCAATCAACTCAAGCTTCATACAAGTCTTCCTGTCACTGTTCCCCAAAGAAAGTGTGTCCCATACTTTATTTTTCCATGCCTGCTTATACTGTGGGGAGTTGGGGGCAAAGAAATAGGCAGGGGTAGCAGTCCCCAGAAGAACAGGTTGGGTTTTAGCTAGATAATGGGGCTATGTATTGCCTAAAAGCTGGGCTGAGGTGAGTAGTTCTGCCTCGTGGCTCACCTGTCCCCAGGGCAGGAATTCCTAGGGAAAAAAAAATCAATGGTGTGAGAGACACAGGAGAAGGTTGTAATAATCCCTTGTACCTTCAGGAAGGTACAAAAAGCTTATAACCCGCTTAATGAGAGACCCCAGACTAGAAATCTGATCAGAGCCTCCTACACAGCCATAACACTGGCTTCTGCACTGAATGATCATACCAGGGCTTTGTTAAAATTATTTTTGCAGGAAAAGATGACAAAGCCCTCTGTCTTGCTGTTGCCCCTGATGAAAGATCAAACCTTTTCAAAGATTATCTGTCTTGTTTTAATTCTCCCCAGGGACCCAGGCACATCCAAGAGATGTGGAACTAATTAACACCCTGCCCAGGCTGCCATAAATTCATGGAAACAGGAATTCGAGGGGGCTTTGAAATGATGGAGGTCGGATGTGCTTTATGCGAGGTCTAATCCAAAAGCAGGATATTTATTTTCTGCGTCAGATGCAAATGATAATTTAAAACAGCACAGGACGTAATGGGAAACAGTGTAGGAATTAAACAGGGAGGCTTCATGCTCTCTGGCTTCTCTCCCGCTGCTTTGATCAGTCCTTACTGCCAGCATTGTGCTTTGCAGCACTTCATTCTCTTCAGCACTGAGCCAGACCCTTCCTTGAGGGCAACAGATAGACCGAACATCTCATCGGACACCCGCTCTTATTGTTGGGACCTTGGTGCTGACTCCTTCTGGGAAAGCAGAAGGGATGATGCTGTGGGCCTGCTGGGGAAGTCCTTAGAAGGGAGCTTTCCCCACAGGAGCCCTTTCCTGCTCTATTTCTCCCAGACTAAGAGTGTTAAGCATTAAGCTGTTTAGCAAATCCTTCAAGCGCCGCATGAGTGGGCTCAAAGATGACCTGTTGCAGACCCTTTTAAGTGAATATGCTGCTGTCTTCTCATGTATTTTGTGGGCTTGAAAGGAAGACTTCAGATCCGGTTCAGTGGATAATCTCCTTTGTTGTGTCCTGCCGGGTTTCCCCACCTCTCTGTTCTGACAGATGAGAGGTTGAGTTAAGGCTGGGTGGAAGCAGTTGAAACAAAACTCGAGAAGACATTACAACCTGCTTTCCCCAAAACTCAAGCTAGCTGGCTGCCTTCCCCAGTACTTAACTCGCTCTAGGAATCGATCTGTAACGATGAAGGCTCGAAGGAATGCACCAACATGAGAGGAGCCCTGTAGAACTGATGGGGAGGAAGGTGGTGGTTACATAAGCTGCATAAAGGTGCCCGATTTTCTATGAAAATGAATGGGTGTCTGATACCTGACAAAAGCAATAGGTTTTGACAGGAATTGCTCTAAACCTCTCTGGGGCCTCATAGAAGAGGTTGCCTCCACCACAGAGTTTTTGGCCCGTTCTGCAGACCTCTGTTCATAAGTTCTGCAGGATGATTAAAAAAGAAAGAAAGAAAAAGGTGTGTGAAGAGCCTGCATCATCTCAAACTCGGTGTTCTGCCTGGGTCAATAAACCTGCCTTTGTGGCCTGGGCTCTTTAAACTTCTGCATCATTCAAAGCCTTAAATCAGAAGATGAACCCAGACTGGGCAAACGCATGGAGCTGGAAACAGGTCTCAATATGGTTTCTTTCCTCTGTTCCCTGTCTAGGTCCTCCAGTAGCGGCAGCAGTCAGATCCCATTTTAATGACTGCCCCGATTCCCACAGTCAGTTCTGCTTCCACGGGACCTGCAGATTTTTGGTGCAAGAGGATAAGCCAGCATGCGTGTAAGTATTGTGTCCGTTCCTCCCCCCCATCCCGGTAAAGTAATTTGTGGGAGTGTCTACACATCGCTGTGCAGTGACGACGTTGCTGTGGCACCATGCTTTAGTGCTTCCCTTTGCACAATATTAGTGATTGCTGCACCATGCTGGTGGCACACACTTAGATTTCCCAACTATGTCACCGTAGTGGTGCGCTATATCCAGGGAGCGCGCTGCTACAGTAACGTAGCTGGTGATCACGTGTAGATTGCTATATAGCTCATCACTGCATCATCACAGGGCAACATGTAGACATGCCCTGCGTGTCTGCAGATAAGAAGCCATTTTTTCAGGCAGCTGTATAGACAAAGCTAATACAAGTGCATGTTGCCTATGGCATTTACTTTGGGACGGAAAATTACAAACTGGAACCACATGGCTAGTGACATCATCCCTGGAATAGTTTTTCACAGCTAAAGAAATGACATGGGCTGCAATCTTCAGAGGCCAGGGTGAATTTAGAGCCTAATCATATTAGGTGCCATTTAAAATCTCACCAGCATGGGTGGGAGAACAAGTAAAACACGGGGGTCATTGAAACCTAAAATGGGGATAACAGAGCTGGCCATCCAAACCTGGGTAGTGCACCCAAGAAGGTCCCTCCTGTCCTGAATGTTTTGCAGTTCAGCTTTAGATGCAGAATAGAAAATAGATGTGAAATGGCTGAAAACAGGCAGTGCCCTTTGGCTGCTTGTTCTAGGAGAGCTGCTGGCGATAAAGGAATTGGAGCATTTGCCTAGGGAGAGGGACTTAAGCCTGGACTTCCCCTGTTAGGGTTACTGGGGCAGCCCTGATGAAAGACCTTGAGTAAAACAGTCATTTACTGCTGGTTGCTAGTGGCTGTCCAGGAAGAGGAATTCCAAAAGCAAGGGAGCATTTAGGAAGCCATTAGAAAGCAGTAACTGAGAGCAGTTACTGAGACCGCACAGAGCCATCCCTGCCTCCCTGATGCAGTAGAAGAGGTACCCCTCTGCATCAAGTAGGGGTTATTCATTGCAAAAGATCCAGGCTTACCCTTCTATCTGATCAGTGCACAGACTTGGGACAAAATAGAGAGGAACATGAGACTTTTTACCTTAACCACAGCTACTGCTTTGGAGGCCCTGAGTTCTGCTTCCTTCCCTTGACAAAGCATAAGCTCCGGCTATTCATACACAAAAGTCAAAATGTTCCAGCGTGGGTGCATGAAGTTGAGGCTCAAGAGTCCTTGTTTATGATTATGTGTATCACCAGCTTGATGTTTAGTAGCAATGAACTCCCCCAAAGTCCCACTGGCTTAAACACAGAGGGTTTGCATGTACTCGGTGTCTTGAAAAATCAAGCCAAGATTGATGGATTTTGCTGGCTTAACAGTTCTGCCTAGAAATTTAACAGGTCATTAGGCAAGTGTCTGCTCATTGGCTTGCCGTGTAGCTTCTTGTCAGGTAGATGTATCTCTGGTTTCTGTGGGGGTGCTAGCCAAGAATGGGCTATCGTATTGGGCTTCAAGTGGGAATCTGGCGTACTGTTAGTCTGTTTGTCCAGGGGATTTGGATTAGAGTAGGATTTGCCCCTACGCACATACAATTATTTTTTACCATTGAATTTGCTTGCTTCTCCACAGCTGCCATTCTGGGTATGTCGGGACGCGCTGCGAACATGCAGACCTCCTTGCCGTGGTAGCTGCCAACCAGAAGAAACAAACCATAACTGCCTTGGTGGTGGTGTCAGTGGTAGCATCAGTCGTACTTATAGTGGTGTGTGTACTAATACAGTAAGTACACGAGGCCTGCTTTCAGGGTCTTTAATTGTCTTGGCAGTGCTGAAGAAGCCATGCAGATCTGGTTAGACCCCAAATCCCTGTCCAACTGGATATTGGTTCTGCTTGAACACGGACTCAAATTTGGACTCCCTTTCAAGTGTTGCTTTATGTTGTTCCCAATTTACGTTTGCAGGGGTTCATACTCATAGGTATCCAAGGTGAATCTTACTTGGATAAAAGTTTGATTGCATGTCCAGAGGAAGCCTTTCTTTTGATACCTTACACGTCACTGTGGCTTGTCCAGTTGAAATAGATAAACTTGAAAGCTAATGTTAAAGACTAAGCGTTACAAGCTTGTTCCCAAAATATGGGCAACATTAAGAGTTGATTCGGGGAAGATCAGTAGAAGGAAGAGAGTATAGTTTGTCATTTGAATACTATGGGAAGAAAAGGAGCTGTAGGTAGCACACACTTCGATTCCTCACCGAATTCAGCCAGGGGCACACATTTCACAGCAGGAGCTGACTGGATTCAAGGTGCAACTTTGCTGGGTGTATTCAGTGGGAGTGAATGGTGCTTGTGTTTAGCTCTGCACATCGCAGGGCTTGGGGCTCCATTCTTTTCCCAGTTGCAGTTGATGTAGTCACTAGGCAGCATTCTCTTTTGCATTCCTTCAAGTGTTAATGCACCAGTGACCTCAACTGGTGTAGGGAGAATGCAGGTCTCTGCCCCCGACTGGTAGAAAGCTTTGCCTTTTGTGAAGGTAATAAGGAACTGTATTTGCCTTACTGCATGTAACTGGAGCGCCAGAGAACAATTATCCTTGTGTACTCTGTTAGCGTCCTCCTGCCCTGCGGAATTAAGACCCATGTTACAATATGAGTATTTTTATTAAGCTAAAATTAGTGTCTTCACTTTGTAATTTAGAGAACCAGGCAAGTGCTACTGTGGGTGATTTCTTAAACTGACTGGTTTGCATTGTGAGGGACATTTCTTCATAGCCTTTTCTGCGTGTCTTTGCTCACCGTTCAGTGAGCTCTTGATCTCCTTATGAATGAGGAGTTTAAATGGACAAACCAGTTAGGATAGCCGCAATAAACTGCATGTTTGTCTTGCCCTAATTGTCAGGGTTCTTGTGGGTAATATATACCTGTAAATGGATCTTTCAACAACAAACCAATCCATGCAATTAGGCCACTGAGTACTCTTTGTTCCAAATACGCTGCAGGTCTCTCGCCACCACTTTTCTGTGTGGCATAGACCCGAATTATTAATCTGCTCCTCAGATGTGATTGGCTCTCCCTGGTGCTAAATGCTGCACCCAGAGATAGCAGGAGTCAACCCCTGGCCTAATGAGATTGGGAATGAAATAGAGAAGGCAGGCAAAGAGAAGAGGGTAGGAGGGGGATTATCTTTAGCCCTGTTTTACAGAGGAGTATCAGAGGCCCAGGGCGGGTCGACTCAGGGAAATGTATGCCTTTGCACTGAAACCTGGTGCGTGGTTGGGTTCTTCCCTGAATGTGCAGAGGGGAAACCTGAGAGAGAGAACAAGAAATTTATCAAAAATCACACCAGGTAATTTCTGTCAGAGATGGGGATTAGAGCCCAAGTCCCAGGCAAGTGCCTTAGCACAAGACTGTCTTCCGGCTCCGAATTGCTTGCTGAAAGATCTCGAGGCATCTTCCATTAAGAGCAGGACTTCGAGTGTCCCATGTTCAGCTCAGACTTCAGCATGGGTAGTTACTAGACCCAAATTTATCTCTGTGTTTCAGTGCAGCCCTGTTAGGGATGAGCCGGCATCATTGTCTGCCTGAATTTCCCCATTGCCACAAAAGCAAGAATTACAGTGATAAGTGGCTTCCTTTGTGATGCTTCCAGTAGGAGCCATACAAAGTTGAGCACTGCCCAGTTTGTAAGCAAGTAAAGGCCCATTATGCTCTGTTACATGGGTGCACATGCAGTCAGTGGAGCTTGACCACAGGATTTGGCTCACAACGCTGGTCTCTGCCCATTATTGCTAAACAGTGAAATGGGTCCATGGTTGTCTCCTCCCATGTCTGTGTCCAGGCTCTTGTTTGCATCCTAATGTCACTGCTCTCCCCTCCATGCCATTTCAGCTGCTGTCGGGTAAGGAAGCATTGCGAGTGGTGCCGAGCTTTTGTCTGCAGACATGAGAAGCCTGGTGGGCTCCTGAAGGGGGGAGCTTCTTGCTGTCATTCAGAGACAGGTAAGGAGGAACCAGCGTTGCATCAGAGGTTTCCTTCCACGAGCTCCACCCCAGAGACTGCAGTTCTCATGTGTCAGAGCAGAGTCCCAGCAGGTGAGAGGCAGAGGATCACTTGTCTGTTATTTACTGACCTATATGTTACTGGAAAGGTACGATGTCTGAGAACTGGATCCCCAGTAGCTGTAAAATCACTGCCTCTGAATTTGAACGGGGGCCAAAGGATGTTGCTTAAAAAGGAAGTACAAGCATCCCTCCGTGATAGAGGTCCTCACAGTCTGAGATGCTGGGACTTGATCCAGAGGTCTAAGAAGCCAAAGCCAGGACAGAGGGGCTTGAGGCTCACCAGCAGATGCTGTACCAGACTCCTGTCCTCTGTGAACAAGGCCCAGAGTGGGATCTGCCACCTACGCTCATGCCATAGGCCATGAGAGGAAGAGCTTGAAAGTTTCATGGCAATCAGTCACCCTCTGCAGCTCTTTGGAAATGTCCCTCCATACATTGTCTTTTTAGAAACAGCCCAAATAATCTGTGAGGTGCTATTTTGGATAGGGAGTGACTTAAGCACACCATAAAGTGACTTTATAAACCATATCCTTGACTCATTCAAGGTTCCACATCTGCATATAAACCAGTCCTGTTTGTAGCCCTAAAGGCCCACTGCCTGCAAGGTATATCCTGTGACTTTAGAATAAATTAACCCTTTGAGGAGCTCTGTAAAAGCTGCTTCCACCTGGACGATTCGGTGCCTCATGACTTGCCTGTGAATGTGGTACTTTTTGTACCTAATTGTGATAGCTTTTGAGGTCACGTATGACATATTGTCTGGACAGAGGCTGGAACTCTTCCCAATCTCTTCCTGTTTGTCTTTAATGTTGTCGTGCTTCCTAATTTATTTATTTTGAAGCTGGCCTGTATTCTTTGTTCATTGAGAAGGACTATGAGTTATGCAGAGAGCTTTTATTCCTTATTGCCAAAGGGTGTCTGGCTTATAGATGAGCGAGTATATTTACAAAGGCAGCTTACAGGTCTGTCTTATCTTTAGCTTAGAGAGTCCTCTTATGAGCCAACTGTGGCAGTCTTAATAGCTGTGAAGTGCAGATGAGGCACTACATCACTCATTTACTGCATTATCATAGCATCTGGCAGTCTTAATCACGAATCAGGATTTCATTTGTGCCAGGTGCTGCACAAACACAGGACAAGACCGTACAAGAGATCACTTTGTAAACCCATAAAGAGGAGAGGGAGCTCTTATAGCTACGTTTAGTGCTGTGACAGGCATTCACAAATTAGCTTTCCTGAATAAGCAAGCAGGGAAAACTAGCTTCCTAAACTCCCCTGCCCTAAATTATCAGATGTGACTGAGTTGGCGGCCTTGTGGGGACCTCGTTTTCACCTCCGCCCCTCCAGAAAGTATTGAGTAACCTTCTGTGAAAATTAGATTAGTCTCAAAATGTCACAGGGTTAACAGCTGGAATGGGGTCCCCAATGTGTGTTTGCAGTGTTACTCACTTGGTTGTCTTCTTCTGCTAAACTAAAGCTCAAATATAGGCTCTGCTAATTCCACCAAAGTAATTTAGAATTCCCTTGTGTGTTTATTTCTTGTCTCTCTGCAGTGGTCTGAAGGGGACTAGGATTTTACCGACACATTAATTGCCGTGGCCAGATGGAATTGCTGTAGCATAAGAAGGCCTATGCTATTCCAGAGAACTTTTTTTTTTTTTTTTTTTACCCATGGAAGTCAGTGCTTTGAGAGGGATTAGCATTGAGCATTTTCTACCTTCCCTTGAATCTTCATATGCATCCTGTATTATATGCTGAGCTTTCAGAACTTTGCAAAACCAAGGCCACCATCTGTTTGGGGCTATGCAATGTGGAGTCGTGAAGTTAATTAGAAGACCACATTTGAACTGTGGACTCTTAAAGACTTTTACAAGAGTTCAAAGACTTGGACGTGGGAGCAGCACATGGGTCAGCTTCATGTTTACGTAGATATGACTATTGTGTGTTGGGGTGGGGTTTGGCACCAGTGATGGAACAGGAGTGTGTGCAGTTCAGGTTGGGTTGTTTTCTTGTTTTTGGTCCTTTTTTTTTTTTCCTTCACTCAACGTCCTGTTGGTATCTGTCCTGCTCTGAGACTCTGTGGAATGGATCTGAAGGCTGGGTGTCTGGTTCATGCATTTGTTACAGCCTGAATGTGCTAGGAGTGGTGGCATGCTGGTCTTTCCAGAGAAGAAGTGGTCATTTCAAAGAAACAGGCTGACTTCAGTTCCCTTTGCTGCTGCCACCACCTGCCAACAAAGTCTGTGGACGATGTGGGACGAAGCGGACAAGCCAGGAGCACCTAGTCTCGTTCTGACCATCAGTTCCTTTTGACCGTGAAGGAACCTGCTGGAAGGGGAAATGGCATTCAGTCAAGCATGAAAGAAAGGCCTCCAGGCTTGACTTCCATTTGCATTTCGGATCCAACAGCAGAAAGTTTTGCAGGTCTTTGGGGAAGACTGGGTTGGGTTTTTTAATGTCCTGGAAAGTTGAAACATGGGGGACACACACAATGGCTGAATTTGGGATGTTGGGAAACTATGCATTTACAGCTTGGTCCAAAGCAAACTGAAGTTTTTCCATCCATTTGAATGGGCTTCAGATCGGGACCTTTAGACACAGGCCTGTTGCATTTTTTTCATTGCTGTCTGTTCAGACTCTTAAACACCATGAAGTTTGGAGCCTGTCCCTGCAATTTCTTCTATTGTGGGAATAGACTTAATTCATACTAGTACATATGAGGAGTCTATAGCAGAACTCCAGTGGGTAAAATGAACCCAGGTGGCTCTGCCCTGAGATCACAGTTGGGCCAGGTAGTGGGAATATTGCATGGAGGAGGGAATCTGCTTATTAAAAAGTTTGCAAGATCACGCCTCTCATCAATATGTCTGAATCTGCAAGTGCAAATGCACGTGCAGTGAGCTGCAGCGTGGCCACAAAAACTGACCGTCAAGTGGGCAAAATAGTCTTATTTGGTGCAAAGTTTGCTTCACAAATCTGCATAGCAAGATGCAAGACTCAGAACAGATTCACTCTTCCCAGTGGAAACTGGGCCTGTCTTTATCACAGACCGCCCTGGTAACACCTGCTCTGAATTGGGCTCCGGATTAGCAAGTAGTTCAGGAGCAGAATTATGCTCATTGTTTAGAAGCAAAATGTTAGGGGAAGAAATCTTGCAAGCGTTAGTCTAGTCAGCCCCTGGTAGGGGAAAACAGGTGCAATTTATGTTCTCTCTCTCCCGCTCACCTCTCTCTCTCAAAACCCGATGAAAACCAGCATTTTCTGTTTTCGACCCCCACAAAAAGCCAAGGGTCTTTGGAGGCTGTTTTCCTACAATGAAAGCTACCCGGTGATTGGCACCACCGCAGATATTGAAGGCGATTAGAGGACGGTGATCGTATCTATATTGCTGTCCTAACTGAGGCAGATCAGCTTGTTTGAACTGGGCCCCTCGTTCCTAGTAAGCCTGATGGATTCTTCCACTGGCCCTGGTTCTGGAACCTAGGAATAATTTCAATTGATTTATGTGTCATGCAAGCTTTACCTTGGGATGTTGAGCTCCTGAGGAACTTGATACCCGTGGGTTTCTCTCACGATTCCTCCTCTTCCTCCGTTCCCCTCGCCTCCCCTTAAGCATGCAGAACTCTCCAGGGGAGTGGGGGCTCTGCTCCCTTTTCGCGTTTCACAGACTTTTTTTTTTCCAGCTTAGTCTCGTGGAAGTTGCACATTTAGGTACTGGATCCTGCCAGGTGCTGGATACCTTGTGTTCCCACAGACTTGTGAGAGGTTCTGGGCACCTGCAGCATCAGGCCCTGATTGCCTCTTCTGATTTTTATTTTGAGAACAACACTAAATAATGAATCATTTCCCCTAGTTGAATTATTTAAGCCTCTTCATGCCACGAGGCACGCACCCATCAGGGCTCTGTTCCGCTTTATTTCGCAAGCCTCCTTCACTCATCAGACCTGTCCCTGTGAATGTGAGAGGGCCTGAGCTCTCTTCCCTGCGCCACTGTTCCCATCGCATGATGAGGTGAAGTCCTTTCTCAGGCAGATGCATTGGCCTCTATGCTGGGAGCACCCCAGGAAGCTCGCAGAAAGCCTGACTGGATCTGTGCATTTTGCATGAGGTTCTGACATGCTTGATGTCTTCCTCCATATAAGAGTTTCCATGCTGGCTGCCATTCGGCTGTACCAGCTCAGACTGTGAGCATGTTATGAATGGCTCACAAGATGGACCACAGCATGGGCGTGTATTTTGGGAAGTTCAGGGTCTTAGACCTTGACCTTTCAATACGTCTCTTAAAGTTCCCAATGGCCTCTTGTTCTGACCTGCTAGCAGGAGCATCTGTATATCCACTGGCCTTAAAAACAGAGGCCTGAGTCTCCTCCAGTGCAAATGAACTAACGTCTGTTGAAGTCAGCTGAGTTGCATCAGTTCACATAGTGCTGAATCAGATCCTCAGCCAGCTTCCCACCCACCTCTCCTGGCTGTTCATTTAAAGAGAAATTAATATATATAAGGACAGAAAGGAGAGTTTGTAAGCTATTCCTCTGATATTCTCCTTGCCATTGTCTGATCTTCCAGGATTTCCAGGCTTTCATCCTGGTACCTAAATAACGTGACTTGGTGGGATCCCCCTTCATTAAGACGGCATGCAGAGAGGGGAGGTTTTAGAGGGCTTCTTTTTTATTTCACTGTTTGCAAAGAACCTATTAGAAATACAGCTCTTATGGCAGCATATGTTTGGCTGACATTTTAAAACTGAGATCAGAACTGCCCCTTTCCTTCCCCATAATGGCTTTTCCATCTACGCCTGGGTCAGGAGTGCAAGTAAGAATTCCTCCTTGATGCCAGGTTGCAGCTTAAATAACATTTCCAGGATGAAAGGTGTTAACATCACTCTCACACCTGAAGCTCTCGTGGCTGGTGGATGTGGAACGTGAGGCGAGGAGGGGCTGATACACTGTGGACCTTTGATAGCAGGAATATCAAGGTGGTGCCAAGTCATGCTCTTCGTGAAGCCAATGGCTCTTTCTTTCAGTTGACTCCATTGATGCCAAGAATTGGACAGATGCTTCTCAAGGCAATTTTTTGGGACTGAGGGAACCTTAAGCTCTGTAGCAAAAGGCTGCGGTGGCACTAATGGCTCCTCACTCTGTGAATGTGAGCATTTCTGGAGACACAGAGAGGAAAGGCTAGCTCCATTGTTTTCCCATTAATGTCCATGGGGCCAGGATTTCACCCTGAGAATGTAGGGACAGAATGAAGAGGTGATGCTCTGTTGGCTTTGTAGGAATCAAAAGTAATTTCCACTGGGGAAGCATTTAGAAACAGTCGGAGCCATCCAGATGTATAACAGTGTAACCGAAAGCAGCATTAAGCTGCATTATAATCAATCCATCCTAAGGAGCAATGGTGCTGGAATCAGAGCTCCGCTGTATTGATTGAATGCGGTTGTCAGTGGTAGGAGTTTTTCACAGGCGTGAAAAAATGCTGAGTCCTCAGCTTTGCAGATCTTGGGGAGCTAGGTGTCTTGCCAGTATTTGTGCTTCTGAAAATCACCCCGGTTTCTTCTGGATGAAACAGATTCTTGTGCCAGTAGTTGGACTATTTCAGCTCCAGGTCCTTCATTGCCTGAAGAAGCCTACTTGCATTTTTCCCCAATGGCTGGATATTTTTACCTCCCAAAAATAGTCTTCCACCCAAGTCCGTTTTCAGCTAAGTAGCCTAGAATGCTTCAGAAACTTGAAAGACAATAGGACAAGTACTCATTGCATGGACCACACTAATTTTCTGGGGCAGATAATAACTTTTTATTAATAAATAAAATGAACCTTAATTCTAGGAAGCCTTCTTCAGCTGGTGCTCTAGCCTCCAGTGAATTAACTTTTTTTTTTTCCTCCCATACTTTTTGACTTTATTATAACCAACCTGGAGCTTTTTTTTGTAGTCATGGTTATTCTAATGTCTTCTGTATATGTTGCACTGAAAAAGTTAATATTTAATGTTTTAATTTATTTTGCGTGGTTAAATTAATTTTGATTTCTGTAATATGTTACTGTGATTGGCTGTTCTTTATTCCCCTAATACCTGAATTATAGTTATTTAAGTAAGTGATAAAGTACACGTTTTTCAGAATTTTGGGGTCGTGTTTTGCTTATTTAAGGTTTTCTTTCAAAAAGAAGGAGAACATCTCAGCAGCGTGAGGTTCATATGAAAGCATGACTATTCCTAGGGCCCAGGAAATGGGTTTCTAGTCAGTACTGCAAGAATATGAACAGAAAAGGTTGCATGGCAAGAGTCGGGGAACACAGATGCTGGTAACGAGCCCTTCTCAGGGTAGGGTTATGCCCCACAATATATTAGTTTGTGCTTCTGTTTGTTCCTGTCCACCACAGCCTCTGAGGCTGGCCTGCAATTTAAGGGTCCAATCTGGCAGTCACTGCCAGATGATGTTCTTGACTCTTAAAAGTGTGTACAAGCATACTGACCAATGGGTTAAATAGGTATAGGACCTTTACGAGGCCTCCCTGTCTTTTGCCTGCCTCAGGTAGGACTTAAGCTTACAAGCAGTGCGACTCTCCCTCACTGGGAGACAATTTTGGATGCCTTTTGAAATCACATGTCCTAATTCAACTGCAAGTTCGTAATGCTGGAGTCAGGACTGGGATTCTCTGTCCTCGGATACACAGGAGGTGAAACTGGCTGATCGTAACAGTCCTTGTAATCTCCGAATTTCTGCAACAGGTTTTGCAGATTGGTGAACCCCATGTTACAGATCATGACCAGTACCAGTTCTGGCACCAGGGACTTCAGTTCAGTTAAAAAGAAGGTAGATTCAGCTGATGCGGACTTCATTTAGGAATTCCTGTTTCCAGCTTCCCTTGGAAGAGAGCTGGGCCAATGTAAAGAATTCACAATCTACTGTATGCACTGCAGATGCTTGAGAGGGTGTAGACCATGCCTCTAGCCCTCAAAGCATAGATGAGCAGCAGGCACCCAAACCAATGGCTTCCAGATAGTACTGGCCTAAAACTTTAACCCTTGAAAGGTGCCTGCTTCTTTAAAGCAACAGTGGATGTGTCTACATGTGCATTAATGCACCATGGTTACTAACCATTATGTTTAGTACCTGTAAGTTTAGTACCACTCAAGGTGCACGCCTTTTTAGTGACGCTAATGCACAGTAGACTAATTTTACTGCACATTAGCATGGCTTTTGTTGTGACAGCCTAATGTGAAGTAGAATTAGTCTACTGTGCATTTAGCTGCTCATGTAGACGTGCCCAGTGAACCCTAAGGCTATTTTGTTTTTTTGTGTGGTTTTATTCTGGTACTTTCTTTGCAAAGTGGTTGACATTTTGGGGAGTGGGGCAGATGGAAGCTCCCATTTGCCATGGTTTGGGCTTATATGTATATGTCTGGATTATATTCACGTGGGATTTTTATACGGTAAGTTTTTCTGGGTTTTTTAACTAAGAAGTAATCTTTTGAATTTTGGGGGTTTTAAAGAAGTTTTATCTCTACTAAAAAAAGATCCAACAAACCCAAAAGGTTGGTGTGGCAACAGCTCCAGGAACATGCCTTTTTTGGACACGGGTTTATTGTCTACAGGAAAAGCTAACTGCTAACGATTGACCAACACCGCCGTTCAGTTTGAACAAGCTCAGCATTTCAGTCCTGGATTTAGGTGAAGGTTTGTGGCTGGGATTCCTTCAACCCCATTCATGAATGCTGGTATAAATGATCCTTCGGAAGTGTTTGCCAAGCTCTAGTCAAACAGTCAGGACTATTCTTTGCACTTCCTGCCATCGGTGTATGAGCAGAAAATGTTGACGCATGCAGCCGTGAGATATGATAAGGTAATCAGGCTGACATTGGGACGGGAGGGTGATGTGAAATGGCTTTTGTCAGTGGGTTACAAATAAAAAGTGAGGCTTAATTCCACCCTTGACTGCACACCTGCTAATTGAAGTTAGTGTTCTGGGTGTCATGGAGCGTAGGATTCCAGGCTTGAAGCAAGGGCCGTGCCGAACGGCTGGGTAAACGCCACCTCCTTTATGACACACAGTTGCATGTAGGGTAGTGGGGTGTCCACTCCAAAATACCCACAAGCTGACTATGCTTTTTATCAGGGGATTTTTCCCCCCACACCATTGAATTGCCTTGTACCTGATCCAAAACCTTGATACCAAACACCTCCCACTACTGGCAAAATAATTCAAGACCTGATTCCATACTTCTTGGCTGCTTGACCGGCTGACAAGTTTAAATTCTTAAATGTGACTAGTCCGTCTTACCCCAATGTGACTTCAGCCTTGGAAGTCCTCGTTAATGATATTGTTGAATTAGAAGTTGGGGAAGGAGCTGCCTCGCTTGCTGATCATGGATCTTTTCACCTCTGGGTGAGTGCTGTGAGAACAGTGGGCTTGTCAGTTCTCTGGCAAGTTTTCGGAATAGCCATTAATGTTGCTTTTGTGTGGGTGTGTGGTTGTGTGGGCCGGGTAGGGGGGTGTTTGATGAGCCAAAAAGGTATTTTAAAAAATAATTTTGGAAGTTAAAGGTTGAACTTTCTCTCTCTCTCTTTTTTTTTTTTAAATTCAAATTCCAGTGGAGAAGTACAATTTGAATAGAAAAAACTGGGCCTGCATTGTCAATGTCAGAACAACACTTTTCAAACTGAAGAAAAAATCAAACTTGGTTTCAAACCTCTCAGACTAGATTGTTTTTCCTTCTTTTTCTTTTTATTCACCACATGTTTTGGTGGGGTTGCCTATACCTCCTTTTTAACCGGAAAAGTCTCAGTTGTCTGGATCTATCCGGCAACTCAATCCAAAATTCTGGTGGAAATAGATCTTTCACGTGGGGTCTTGTGTGGAAGGGGTTAAGGGTTTCACTCCAGTACTTAATAGGTTTGTCTTTCTCATAAATAAGAGATGAAATAGTTAAGCCAAGACAAGGTTGCAGCAGGTTAGAGCTGTATGTAAATAATAATTAGCCTTTGGGTCCAAGACATTCATCCCTTCTGGCCCAGGCCAAGTATGGGAATCTCACTGCAAGGGATACTCGTGTTGTTGCTTCCCACGCTGTGACCCTGAACACAGAACAGACTTCAGACCTTGGCACTTTTCAGATACACTGAATAAAAAAGAAGCTGTGAATCGAAGGTGCCTTGTTCCTGGTCCAGGCTTTGAATTCTTTCCCACGTTTTCTAGCAGAGCCAGTTTTATAAGTAAGTTAATCACAAACCAGCCCAGCAACATTATGATGATGCCTTTTCTTTGCAGATGACGGGTAGGTCCGGACCAGGCAGCTCGCTGCTGTTCTTGCTAGCATGAGAATCAGCTGGTGAAATAATAGCCTGGGATGTTGTTTATATTATGATAGAGCCTAGGAGCCAGTCACGCACTTGACGACCGACTGCTGTTGTGCAAGGTGCTGTATAAACACAGAGAAAAATCATGCCTGTCCACCAACATCTAAATAATGCATCTACTGACTCCTAGCTGCCATGGGAGGTGCAGGCTGGGAACCGAGGGCAGACTATGAGTGCCGATTCAGTTTGGTGGTCACAAAAGAGTTCCCAAGATCCTTCGTTCCACCTCCAAAAACAATTGCATTCACTGGATGCTTCTACATGTGCATTAAGGCTCTTTTCCTGATGTGCATTTAATTTGGTACCTCCAATGTGAGGTACTAAACAAATCCGCATTAGGCTGCCTTAATGTGCAGTAATGAATGTGCGTGGTTTTTAAGTGGCATGTAATGTGCAGTAGCCTATTTTTACCGCACATCAGCATAATAGCATTACATGACACTTTGATGTGTAGTAAAATAGGCTACTGCGCAGTAAAGCGCACATGTAGACATGCCCACTGTGAGCCCCTCTCATGCCTACCTAGCTGTTTCAGGCCATCGCCATTGCCATGGTATCGGAGTTCTTGAACTCAGTGTCTACTGGCCCAAGTATAGGAAGTGAATCGAGTATCTGCTGTTGACCGAGTTCAAGTTATTCCAGATTTGCCAGGTGTGATTGAGGTCAGAAGCTCATCTCACAGTGTTTTGATCATGAAATGTGATGTAATTTACCTCTCATTGCCTGATACTCTTCTAGCCCAGTTCCCTACTGACTTAGCTATCCAGCTGTCCACAGGCTATTGCACAGCTTTTGTGAAATACCTGTGATGGGTCTTATTCCAGTGGCTCATAGGCAAGTGTCGTCATACTAAAACTGGCAGTCATTAACATCCTTAGGTGCTGTGTTGTCATAAACAAGGAGGGATGGAGACTGAATTGTCATTTTTTTCCCCTCTGAGGTGGTGCCCCTGGGGATTCTGGCTCTGAAGGTGAGGTCTGCCCTTTAAGCCCCTCACTTTGCCTACTTTGTATAAATGAACTCTCATAAAAACTGACCTTAGGAAGATAGAAGCTTGTCTCAAATCATTTTGACTCCGAGTTCCTTTCAGGCCCCCTTGGGAATGTGTATAGGAAATGGCATTTGAGAAATAAGGAGTGATTCACTGATCTCGGAGTCAAACAGGCTTATTAGTCTCTGATATGAGCTTTTGCAGAGCATGAGTGTAAGCACCTCACCCAGTGACTTCTAGCTATTGCCCATAATTTCGTTTTGATAAACCAGGTCTTATTCATACAGATACCTAGAGTCACTCACCCTCCCATGTCTTCTGTATTCCAGTTTCCCTCTCCTTATACTCTTTCTGGACATCCGTTCGCAGTATCTGATGAAGTAAGCTTCAGCTCACGAAAGCTCGTGCTAATAATAGATGGAACTACTTTGGTTAGCTTTATAAGGGGTAAATTGATCCTGCTTTTTATTCGACTTCAGACCAGCAGGGCCAACAATGGTTCTATATAGATACCCAGTCCACAGCAGAAGAAGGCAAGCAATAGGGAGCCCACCTTTGTGAAGGCAGGCTGCCGAAGCTGAGGCCAAGTGGAACTGGCATAACTTCATGCCTCGTGGAGCTGGCTACAGTTTGAATGCCAGGTTTTGGCATTCAGAGCAGGGCTTTTGCTATTACGTTGTCAAGTCACACTTGGCACAGCACTAAGGGGAGATGCAGGGAAGGGTTTGTCTTGCTTTGCTGTCTCCAGGCAGGGAGAATCTGCTGCTGACTCTGGGCACCTCCTGGACTGTGTCTTTGCAGAATCTTCTGTTATTTAAAAGCTGCCATACAGTCAGGGTTTTTGTCCAAGGGTAGTGGCACTGGTGTTGTCTGCAGGGCTCTACAAGCTGCCGGTCATGTTGTGACTCGCCCAGGGAGAAATTACAGCCGTAGAAGAAGCTTTTTGCACTTCACCCAGGGGCTTATGCTGGAATGGCCTAATGTAAGACATCGCAGGCTTCTCAGAGCTGGGGTAATCCTTGATTTCACTCTTTGAACCTAATCTGCAGCTATGCCTCCTTGTCTGCCTTGCACTGAGCTTTGCAGCATGCAAAACAGGAGGAGCGTGTGGGCTAGAAATCCCCATTGCTTAAACCCAGTCAGTGAAAGGCTGAACAGGGGAGTCCTGGCCAGCCAGGCGGGGAGGCTCCTGTGCCAGCTGGGTTTTTCAGCCAGTGCTACAATGAAAAGAGATGAGAGAAAGTAGCTACATTTCTCACAACAGTGTTTTTTCCCAGGTGATAAAATCTCCCCTTGGTCCTGGGGGAATTGTGCTCAGTTTGGTAAGTGAAGACAGTCTTTTCTAACAAGTGTCCTCTACCCCGCGGGAGTGACTTTTTGTCTAAGACGAATCAGTAAGGAGCTGTCCCTCTGCCAGCTACAGGAGAGGCCCCTAACATCAGAAATGGCAAACTGTATCATTGTCCTTCCTACCCCGTCATCTCACGAGCCAGAGATGCATGGTTGTTGTTGATCAGTGGCCCTTTCTCAGAAAGGATGAGATTGGACCTGCACTCCCTGGGCCTTGATTCAGCACAGAATGCAAGTACCTTCTTACCCTCAAGCACGGGCAAATGCGTTTCACTTTGCTGGGGGTCCTCATAGCCACTTGGCTAAGAATTGCGTGTCCAGAGCACCAAGGCAGCTATGACCGAATGAAGCGTCTACCCAGCTCTGAATATCCTGCCATTCACGATTCAGGGTTAGTTGTCATGAAGCATCCTATGCCTTTGCTACATCCCCCTTGACTTAAGGCCCCAATTAAGTTCACCATCATTAACATATACAACCTGAGTTCTGGGCCTCGTGGCTGTAACCATTTCCCTTTCATCATCACAGAGCTGAGCTCATTCGCGGCCAGGACATAAAGCTGTGTGATCAGAAGCAAATTCCCCTCCCCACTGAGGGTTGCCCTACTTTCTCTTTCTGGATTTTATCAGTCAATAACTTGCCTCCAGTCTGAACCACCGGTGAATGGAGCTGGTGGGCAATGCACTGGGCTCCAATTGAACACCAGGCAGCTCATTAGCATTGATTGGATGTGAAGGGCCATTGAAGCAGAATCACACACATCCCCCACTACCCTGGCCCAGAGCTTTGTTTCTGGTGGAGGTCTGATGCCTGACAAAGA
This sequence comes from Caiman crocodilus, assembly GCA_030014935.1. Taxonomy (NCBI): domain Eukaryota; kingdom Metazoa; phylum Chordata; order Crocodylia; family Alligatoridae; genus Caiman; species Caiman crocodilus. Next base: position 87,522 of record JAGPOW010000471.1, on the reverse strand, counting down.
CAAGAGCCTTGGTTTGTAAATGAGCAGAGGAGCATAAAAGGGTGGCGTTCTCGTTCCCTGTTGACTCTCAAAGCTGTATCAGGGCTAGGGAGGAGGATTGTCCCTGCAGCTTTTCCTTCCATAGAAAAAAAGGACGGAAAATTCTTCCCAGAAACATCAGGTGCACTTATTGCCAAGTGGAAAAGAGGTGGCAATGTTCGTGCTCGAGGTCTTATGGGTGGCAGGGTGGCAAAAACCTTGTCAGGTGGTCATTGCAGGCAGGGAGGTGGTAGGGAGGTAGGTGGGGTTGGGTTAGTCGAGGGTGGGAAGCGAGGTGTGTGTGCGAGGCCTCAGTCCCTGTTCCTCAGCTGCAGGCACAAAGCCAACACACCGGATGATCCCAAGTCTGGCCTCTGGATGTGAGCCCCTCTGGGTGAGTAGGCTTTACTGAATTTGGAGGGCAGGGGAATGCTCTTATTTTTGCCTAGTTGACAAAAGGTACAGTGAGGCTACATGATTTGCCCAAAGCCACATGGGACATCTGTGGCAGAGACAGGGACAGACCCTGGTATCCCTAACCCTGGCACAGAATTAATTGTGTTGGCATTCCCCATCAAATTTTTGCTGTGTTGGATGCCTGCCTCTGTGTCATGCAAGCCAGAGCCTCAAGCCTGTTTCTCACAGGGCTTCTCTGCCCCACTGAAGCCCTGAACGAGAAAAACGTTAATGAGAGGAGGGAAGAGCTGCTAGTGCTGTTGTTTCCCAGTGCTGAGGCCACCAGGGGCGGGGGAGCTAGCTGGGCCATGCCAATGACCCCAGCTCGTTTATCTTGGAGCTGGCACCAACACCACATACCTCTCCATTAATAAATGCTGTCACAAAGGGCTACGTTATCTGGTTGGTAAGCAAACCTGGCACTTGCCTGCTACTGAAATTCCTTGCCTTTGCCCTGCAGTGCTGCCTCCCTTCATTGTACGTCTGAGCCCGGCAGCCAGGAGGGGTAAGTTATTCAAAGGGATGTTTGCGATGTGGGTTCCTGGAGCCGGGCCAGGACACTGCAGTTTCTAGGCCTCATCCTGCAGCTGTGCGATGCTGGGCAGAGGATAGTCGGGGCTTCCTCCCCTTCCCCTCCAGTGGCCTTGAGGCTTTGGGTCCTAAGCAGTCTCCTCTCTGTGAACGGCCGTATTGTTGTCACTCCAGCCCGTGGAGGGGAGCTGATCAGCGTAAAGTCTTTGAGGGTCTGTCATAGCCCCTTGCTTAGCAAAACGGCACAAGCCAGGGCACGGTGTCCCCGCCAGGACAACCTGCGTTCAGCCGAGCTGCCCCTGCAGGGACGGGGACAGGGACGGGGATAGGGACAGGGGAGATCTGTAGGAGACCGGAGGGAAGGGATTTTTCAGTTCTGAAGCTCCAAACCCACTCAAGTCTTTTCCGCTGCTCTGATTCTGCCTGCCTTGCCCGTCTTGGGGAGGTTTTGTACCCGTCCAGCGGGCAGGACCAGGGGGAGGATGTTTCCCTTGCAGGTATCAGATCCCGTGGTCTCTCAGGATGAAGAAGCAGAAGCTCCCCCTTGGTTGAGTTCAGGAGTATGTGCTTAAGGCAGCAGTGGGGCACCACTGTCATGCTCACAGCCCTCACAGTGGGTTTATACTACAGCAGTGCTCCTGGCACCCCCTTCGCCATGCAGATCTGCCCTTTGACTTCAATCTCCTCTGGCAAAGCCAAGCCCGGAAAACCAGCTTGAGCCTCATTGCTCAGAGCTGCTGAGCCACTATTTCAGGTGGCTGCGCTCGCTCTGGAGAGGGCTTTCTCCCTCTGCTCTGGCAGAGGCAGGCACGCAGATCCTTGAACCCAGCCGGAGCCACATGTTTTCTGAATTGCTGTCACAGTCCTGTGGGAGCTGCATGCTGGGTAATCCCTTCAGCCTCATTCACGAGCCGAAACTGGCATCTGGCCATTGGCAAGGGTGCCTGAAACTGTGGCTGGGCAATCCAAAGGGCATTATCTGCTAGCACAGCAGCTGGAACTGGGCAGAGGGCAGGATCCCCCTGTGCTGGGAGACAGCTGTCAGCCAGGTCAGCTCAGCCAGGGAGACACAAACCCTGCCCTGTAATGAATCCCCTTGAAAGATGAACCCAGATGAGTTTCTAAAGTATCCTGCTGCAGGTAAATGCTTAGGGAAGTGTGTTGCTGTTTGCCTAGAGAAAAGGGGGTGGAAAACCCTGATCACAACATGATGGAAGTGCAGCAAAACCCCCAGTTTTTCTTTTTTTTTTTTTTTTCTTTTAAAATGCATTCCCTCCCCTTCCTCAACCATTTCTGACTTTTTCTTTCCCTCTCTATTCCCTATAGATTAGTATAAGCGAGCTAAGACATAGGATAAGCTTCAGCATTCTATTTTGGTAGCAAGTTGTTTTGTTTTTTCTTCTTCTTTATATTATATAATTATTATCTTTATATTGATTTTTACTGGTATTATATGATTTAAGCCTACATATGTAAGTTAGCATAAGTCATGTCAAATTTCCATTTTGTTTGTCAAGTCTCCATCCTGTCCTCAGGCCTGGTTGTGTAACCCGTGACTCGCACCTACCCCTCCTATGTAACTTGGTTCCTGAATGAATGGGGTGCTAGAGAGACAATGGCAGTAGGTCTAAAAATAGCTCCCTCTGAATGACCAAACCATCAACACCAATACCTGGACAAACGACCCAGGCCTTAGAACCACCCTCGGCATTCAAGAAACAAAAGATGAGGCAACCCACCATTGTGCCCAGGCTGCACTTGCTCAGTAAGAATACCTGGAGCCCTCTGGGACAGGACTGACCTTGCCTGGACAGGCCCTCCCCATAGGAGATTAGAGGTAGTCTGCCCTGTAAAAGGGAGAGTGAAGACTGACTCCTTGGGATGCCATCTCCATCTGGACCAGCACTATGTCACACCACCTATCCACCCAGAGGGCCTGCCGGTGACCCTCCTCTGGACAACACCTACTGAAGGACTTGGACTCTGCTTCTCTTCCCTCCCTGGACTCCAGCCCTTCAACTGAGTTTCTTTCTCCTGCTGCCAGTGTGAATGCTTGTATGTGTGTGTGTGTGGGAACCAATAACTTCATGGGGCTGTGTAGTGTGTTTTCTGTTTAATAAAACTGTTATTTGGACCCCAAGTTGGGTTTTGCTTTACTATGGTTTGGCCCTGCTCCAGTCTCTGCTCCTCACCCCTCTAACTTTTCTCTCTCATTTCTTCCTCTCCTGCTTCTGGCTCACTGCCACCTCCAACACCTGTCCTGAGCTCCTCTCTGCTTCCAAGTCCTGTTTCTTTGCCACTGTCTAATCCCAGTTCTGGCAACTTTCACCCCTTACACTTGAACTCTCTCTCTTACCTTAACTTTCCCCCAAGTATCCCAGGTACCCCAAGCACGCACGCACGCGCACACACACAGAGTACCATCCAAGTTAGGAACTTACCCATGTGTAGGTGGGGGGTGTGTGTGTATGCGTGTGCGTATGTATATATGACACACATCATTGTGTGTATGATATACGAATTAGTGATCTGGGTCTAATTTTTGTACAGTGTATGTGCTTGAATTGGTGATAGGTATGCATGTGCCTAGGCTGGTTTGAATGTGTATGTGCCTGAGCTGGTAGTGTGTGTGTATGCACCTAATTGATTTGTGTGTTTGCATATGTGCAATTGTGTTGCACCTTCCTGTCTAACAGTGCAATATTGAGATCCTGAGAGTTGGCCTGACCCCACAGGGCAGCAGAAGTGCTGGTGGTGGTGGCAGCATTGGTCAAGGGCAGGGCACGGGCCAGGGGCTGAGCTGAAATGTGTGGTGAACATTTTCTGAATGAAGTCATTACTTGCAGCATTTCCTGGGTGGTGTTCTTAATTCTCCAGATACTGTGAATTTCCTCTGAACATGCACTTTGCATCTGGAGAAGCAGCAAGGTTAAGAATGTGCATAAATTATCAGCAGGGTGGAGGTCTTCTGAAGAAATACTGTAAAAAAGGGATGAGTTTGTCATGACAGTCTCCTTCTGCTTTCTTAGAAGTGCCTGGCTCTGGTTTCACACGGGGCTCATCTTTTCAGTTTGCAGCCTGCATTCTGGGAGTTCCTCAGCCAGTGACGGGCACAAAAAAAAAGTCCTCCCTGCAGCCTAACAGGGCAAAACACAGATTATCTCAGAATCGCCGTCAGAGCTGTACACTTCCCCTTATGCAAGCACTGTCCTGCATACTTCATTGCCATAAACCTGAGGTGTGCTGTAGATATATCAAAGGCCATAAAGCTGCCAACAGAGCTCTGAGGAATGCCAGCTTTGTTAATAATAGCCAGGAAAATGAATATAAATAGGATATTTTGTCTCTCTTATAGGTGGGGAACAATAATGGACACAGGAAGAATGGCTGTACGTCAGAACAACAGAGCCTGGGAAATGTGTTAGGTATTGCCACAAGCTGGCAGGCCAGTGCTGAAGGGCCTTCAAAGGCTGGACTTCGAGCGCAGCTAGTCAGAAAGGGGCTGTTGACTGGGTCTGGCAGGACAGAAACATGACAACCATCCTGGCTCTGGGCCTCGGTGCTTGTCTCTGGGCCTGTCCCTAGATCACCCAGCACTTTACAAAGGTGAGGAGATATTTTAAAGCAAGGGAAACCCAAGCATTGGAGTTAAATGACTTCCCCAGGGTCACCCACAGTAGCTGAGTTCTGGTTCTGTCCCCTGTGTAGCAAGCGTTGACCTATTTTTTTTCCCCAAAATCGCCTGCCACCTGCACTTTTGGGTTTGCTGGAGCATGTTGTGCTCGCGACCCCTGTGTAGCAAGTGTTGACCTATTTTTTTTCCCCCAAAATCGCCTGCCACCTGCACTTTTGGGTTTGCTGGAGCATGTTGCTCATTATAAATGAGCTGCAACAAAGCATCCCTTTCTGCGTACCTCCCGCCATGAAATTATAAGGGGATGGGCCAAATCTCACTCATGTGAACAGGCTCAGTGTCCTTCAGTTCCAAGGGTCTTAACAGAAGCAGAAGGCAGGAATTGAGCCCTAACTGGCTTCTGGGAGGCAGGGACCGTTCCTCTGCGTTTGTGCGCTACTAACACCCGGGTATCTTGGTGAGTGACAGGGCACCTTGGGTAGAAGCCTGTTGCCATGTGCATCCTCCATAGCTGCAGCACAGAAGGGGTTAACAAAGGGTCTCACTAGCACCAAGTGACTGGTCAGAATCAGCTGATAGAAAATGCTGCAGAAGACCATCTCCTTTTGATAGCTGTTGTGTATCAATGGCCTGAAAAGGTCTATAGGAAGAGCAAGGTTAGGAGAAGGGAGGTCAAGCAGGAAAGGTATGCAGCATCCAAAGGGACTGGGGAGGCATGGAAAGGAGCGGTCCTTTCTACATAAGGTCCCTGGGCTGGGATGCAAAGGGGAGGGAGGGCTTCCCTCATCTACTCCCTGTGGAAAAGGAAGCAGTGGCCCAGGCTGAGACAGGCCCAAGTCTGGGCATGTAGCCCCAGAGGGGTTATGTCCACGGAGGGTTTGGGACCCTAATTCATACAGCGGAAGAGGCTGCTGGCTGTGGGGGTAGGGATCGGTGGCAATAATGGTACTCCCCGATGCAGCAGTGTCAGGGGGCGAGGCTTCCTCAGCAGGGTGCTGGAGTTGTCCCCCAGATCCCATAGTGACTTTGGCAGGGACAATGGGAGCATGTTTTCCCTGGGTGTTCCCTTCCCAGGCCTGGCTGTGTACCAGCCCCTCGTGCTGCTACTGATCCCGAATAGCAGCCTGCAAACCTCTGGGGTTGGGGATTTTTGGCTGCTTGTGTTCTTCTCAATGGTCTGGCCTTGTTCTGTGGAAACTAGACTGCCCTGAATGCAGGAACTGCCAGAAATAGCTCTTCAGAGTGGGGGACTGGTTGTACAGAGAGATCAGTGTATGGCTGAGGCTCCACCTTCCACCAAGGTGAACAGCTCAAGGAAGGAAAACTGCATACCTAGCTTCATAAGAGCCATTGAGAGTCTCCGTGCATGGGGCAATCAGTCCTTATCTCTGACTGAGACACTTACACCTCTGTAACAACCCCTTGCTACAGCATGCTTGTTCACTGGGAACATGTGTATAAAAGACTGTGCCTCATTTTCCAATAAAACTGGCCCCAAATAGATTCCCCACCGGCCCCTTTCTTTTGCAGGTTTAAGTGTACAAGGATTTGTGCTCAAGTTCTCTGCAGGCAGCAAGGCTGGGTTGGTTGGATTGGGTGCTGGTATGGGGCAGGCCTGAGGTGGGCTCAGTCCCAGCATTGCCAGAGACGTACCTGGTCACGGAGGGCAAGTGGTTTTATCTACCTACATCTAAAGGTTTCCTATCCGGAAAACAGGACTTTTGATCCTTTCTCCCACCCTGTCTGCCTTGGGTTTTTTGAATAATCAGATGCTTTGCTGTGTGGCTGTACGCTGTCTTGGACAATGGGGTGACTTTTCCTGAGCTACTTCACCCATGCCTGTCTCAGGGAAATGCTGGAATTACAGAGATTAATACAGTGAAGTTTTTTCCTAATCTTATTCAACAAGCATCTTCCTCAGGCTGGCAATTCAAGCCTCCTCCCTGCGTCGAGAGGAATGACTTAATAGAGGAGGATGCTGAGGCGCTGTCTGTCTGCTTAATACTGTTGTGTTTCCAAGGTGACTACAGCTTTCTGACCTCCGTAATTAAATCAGACTCTGAGTGTCAATTTAGGGGTGGAATTAGAGTAAATGCACTCAAATCCCCAGTGAAAGGTGCTGCTGCTGGTAGGTTTCAGGCTGCATCCTGCAGGTAATTAGTAATATCATGGCTCCTGTCCCGCCACTGTCATCACAGAGGTAACAGAAAGGAACAGGCTGTCCTGTAGAACAGGACACAAACCCCTTCTCGATATGAAATCCTGAGGCGCTGTGAAAGCATGGGTCCTATCCTACCCCTTTGGGGGGCCAGAGCAGGATGGTTTTCTATTTGCACACATTCTATCCATGGGGATGAAGCAGGTGTTTTTCGTGGCACTCTCCAGAGAAAATCATCAGCTTCATGGGTCCGATTAGGCTATTCTGTGCCATTCATGGACTTGGAAGACTTGTTTTTCTGACTACAGCAACAAGTGACCAGTGTAGACTCCGTATTATAAAAGTCCAGTGATGTGTTGCCTTGCAAATGCGCTGCAGGAGATGTTAACGCACTTGTGGGGTGCCCCCTACCCTTCTCCTCTCTGCCTGTGTGTTTGTGCATGGACCAACAGCAGGGCTGGGAGTGTCACCCCATCTAACCTGAGAAATTAGTATTTCCACTACAGACAGGATCGCTGTGAGAAGGCGGCTTTTCATGCCCAAGAGACAGACAGCTCAGATTGCATCTGGCCTAGAGCCATTCATTCAGCCATCAGCCCTCACCCAAGCCAGACAGTGCTGGGGGCCCTGGGAAGTGCCAGAGAGCTGAACTTTTGCAAGGGGCAACTATATACAGTGGAGCAGCAAGAATCAGGGAAATAGGATCAGGCAGTGAAATACAAAGCCTGATTCACCAGTGCCAGCAAAACCCTACCCTGCCATTGGCTTCATGCTAGCTGGTCTCCATTGATTATTGGTGGACCAGCCCTGGTACAGTGCAGCAATGAATGAGACTCTTAACACTGTGGGGTTTCACATCACACGAACAGTCCCAGGTTAGGAAACACCTCTGTGCAAACAAACGCTCTTCTTTATCAGATGGTTTGGCGGGTCGCTCACCCCGCCTCGCAGTCCTGATTCTGCCAAGAGGGGTGCGTGTGCTTCACTCGGCACACTGAGACAAGGCCCCCAGGTCCTGTAACAGCAGCCGGAAACAAAGGCAGCAGAGGTAACATTTCAAGATGGTGTTGGTGGGGCCTGGGCCTGATTCATTCCTGTCTCTAGTATCAGTGGTGTCATAAAGGGCCCTTGCCTGGCATTCGGGGCTGAAGGTGAGGGGGTACCATGCTGCCACTTTCTAGAGCAGCTATAAAACAGACCCCCACATCACCTGGGCTCTTTAATACAGCCATAGGAGGGGAAGGCATTAGCACTGCAGACTGGCCTCTCTGACACTGGACAGCAGCAATCTCTCTGCTCTCCAGTTGACCATAGGTGCGGTTTTCACTTCCATCCCTGAAATGTTCCCTTTAATATTCTGGTGCCTCTAATGTTTGGAGCTCTGCTCCAAATGTCCCCAGCCCTCAGGTATCCTCTGGATGTAGCAGAGGGTTAGGGAAAGCTCTTTCCAACTTGTAAAAGTCCTGTTGCTCTTAGTTACACCACTGCAAACTCAGACAGATGTAGTTGTGCCCCTTTGGGATCTCAGTGGTGCAGCTGGAACAGAGCTAAGGCCCCAGCTGTCTCAGGCACCTGATTTCCACCTCCAGTAATTTTCCCTGTGTGTATTTGAAATCTGTGCAAACAGCTCCCAGGACAGAGAGTATCATTTTACCTTTGATTTCCATCCCCCTTTTCAGTAGTTTCCACCTAGACCCCAGAGCCAAACGGCCAGGGTCCTGTTAACGACTTGGAAACACATCTTCATTCTGTTGCTGCCACATTAACACACACAATCAACGCGTCTCCCATCTCCTCCAGCCCCCTGAGCGAAAGGCAAGTAATCGTCACACAATTGGCTGCACTGTTGCCCCGTCCCCCCTCCTCCACCACCATTCATGTGCTGTATATTTAATCCAACAGGATAAAGCGCTGTGGAGATGGTGATTTGCCAACTCATAGAGTTTCAAGACTCCGCCTGCTTCTTGTTCACGGCCCTTCTAGGACAGACAGGAATAGTGGGTGTGCGAGTGGTATGCTGTCTTAAAAGTAGGTTATGATCTCAATCTAGCTGAGCAAATCCGTTCTGTTGCTCTGTTACCTTCCAGCCTGACAGCAGAGTAAGGCTGTTGCAGACAAGCCGATGTTCCTTGATAGCTTGGAGAACTAATGAGTTCTAGTTAGAAGTGGCCGGAAGTGGAATACAGGGCTAATCTCTACTCCTCTATACAAGGTTCTGTAGGATGGGCCCTGGAGAGACATGGCAAGTGCAATATTAAGAGCACAAAAAATGGAAGCAGAGGCTTGTGTACAAACTGGATGGTTTGTGGTCTTTCCCAAGTGTCTGTTCTGCATGCCTGAAAGCATTAGGAGCCCTTCCTTGGGACTGTAACCATTGCTCATGGACGAAAAGCAACGTTACTGACTGGTCATGGGCAAAATTCCCCAGCAGGGACACCAAGCCAGCTGCAGGCTGCTGCCTGCCTTGTGAAGGGTTAACTTGAATTGTCAGTGTGATGAAATCATCAGCAAAACTAACTGCACTTTATCATCCATTACCACGCATGACAAATAGTACCGAGGAGGTGATACTGCCCCTCTATGCGGCACTGGTCAGACCGCAGTTGGAGTCCTGCATCCAGTTTTGGGCACCATACTTTAAGAAGGATGTGGATAACCGCAAGAGGATCCAGAGGAGGGCCACTCACATGGTTAAGAGTTTGCAGGCCAAGCCCTCTGAGGAGAGGTTAAGGGACCTGGATCTGTTCAGCCTCCATAAGAGAAGGCTGAGAGGGGATCTTGTGGCCTCCTATAAATTCACTGGGGGTGGACTGCAGCAAGGAACTGGCGATGCTCTGTTCACCAGGGCACCTCTTGGGGTAACAAGGAACAATTGTCACAAACTGACAGAGTAGATTTAGGCTGGACATCAGGAAGAACTTCTTCACAGTAAGGGTGGCCAGAATCTGGAATGAGCTACCAAGGGAGGTGGTGGCTTTCCCTACCTTGATGGTCTTTAAGAGAAGGCTGGATAGGCATCTGGCTGGGGCCCCAGCACTCTTTCCTGCTCAGGGCAGGGGGTCAGACTCAATGATCTGTTGAGGTCCCTTCTGACCCTAGCATCTATGAATTTGTCCTGAACCGCTCCGGGGACTGAGGTCCAGCTGTGTATCCAAGACCCTGCAAGCAACAAGGATTAGCCTATCTCCTGGGAGGTAACTTGATGAAGAAGAAGAGGGAATAACCCACATGAATTGCATAGACACATGCACAATGGTCTGTGGGGCCAGAAATAGACTCTTTGGTCAGCATAGGCAATCCAGCCCACACTTGGCATGAATCTTTGCCATATCTTATCAAAGATAATGCCCCCAGTGCATATTCATGGGACAGAGGAGAAATGTATGCAAAGCTGTAATATGGTCTAACAGGATTAACTCTGGCCTGCTGTGGTGCACCGTACCTTGAGGCCTGCTGAAATAAGGCAGATCTGTCATGTCTGGGATTTTCTGCACAAAAAGGCCAGTTCTGGCCTATTCACTTCTTCATACACAAATGTTGCAGGGGGAGGTGGGAGGGGGATTTTTGTCCCCGACAGATCCAAAAGGAGAGATTGTCCCACTTCTCCTGTTCCCCTGCTGTATGAGAGAGAGGATAATTATTTGGTCCTGGCCCTCCTTTTTTTTTGCCCAGTGCTGTGAACATATTGGGTGTGGTTGGCTGTTTGCATAGGCGCAAAGTGAGTGTGAAGAAGGGAGGGCCTTGGTTTTAGTCACTGCGCTGGGGCTTGGGGTCTGGGCTGGGTTTCCCTGTGTAACCTCAGGCCAGTCTTGCTTGGTGCAACTAGACTCTCCCGTGCTAAGTACTACTAGTGTAAACTGCTAGCAGGTCAGAATGAATGATGCCAGCATGCATAGGTGTAAATTACCCTGTAGGAGGCAAAGCAAGGGAGAGTCAGGACCCTGGAGGTCACCCTAGAGGTGATGGTGGTCATCGGCATTATCCCTCTGTGTTTGGGAGGGATGGGGAGCTGGGAGAACAGCACGCAGCCCATTTGCTTTGATGGCAGTGGGAGCTGCATTAGCAGGCCCTTACCCTTCCCGCCTCTCCCTGCTTTTGTTTTTGTTTCATTGGGTAGCATGTGATGGGGAACGATGACAAACTTAAATGTAAATCTCTGCCATTGGCCTGCGGTGGGTAGGTATCTTGGAATCCCCAATGTTCGTGTAGACACAGAGTTGATTCAGCCCGTTAGGAATGAATTGACAATAATTTAGGACTTTCCGGCTGCTACCCCTCTTGTCCCTATGCCACCTACACTGTCACATGGCCCCTGTGTTGTTTTCACGGCTGCCTTGCTGACCTTTTCAGCATGCTGGATGCTGATCCGTTGAAGCCATTCCTGCCCTCTCTTCCCACAGCCAGCAACAGGGAGATAGGCATAATGGCCCGGCAAAACAAAGCGTTTTGCTTTGTTGGAGTGGCTGGCATGGGGCAGATCAAGCTGCAGTGAGTCATGGGACATGCCCAGCACAGCAGTTCTGGCTCCCTGTTTGGGCTGAAGAACTTGTGAAAGCCCCAAGACATTCCAGCTTGGTGAAGATGGCAAGTGTCAGCAGGGGTTGGGGATAAAATGAGTGTCTTTATTCATCTTTTTACAATGTACTGTTTCTAGTGATGGGGGCAAGCAGACCTGTTATCTCCAGTTCTCCAGGGCCATGGGCAGAGCAGCTTTGTGAAGCAGGTACTTTGTCAGACCAGGTGCTTCTCTCCCATGAATATCCATGCTTTGTGCTTATTACCCACTTCTCTCTCAAGCAGTTGCACAGGTTCAGCTAACATGGACATTAGCCAAGGGAATAGTAATTAACTGGCTCAGGAACAGCAGGGTAAGCAGCCAAGAAGAGGTGTTTTTTCTCTCTCACTTTGGTTCCAATCAGATTTGTCTGTGATTACATATGACGATAGTCTTCAAATACCTGAAGGGTGATTTACAGAAAGGATGGAGATGGACTTTTCTCTGGGGCCATATAAGGCAGGACTAGGAGCAATGGTCTCAGGTTGCAGCAGTGAAGATTAGGAGGAGCTTTCTGAGGACGGGCATTGGGACAGACTAGCTAGAAAAGTTGTGGACTCTCCACCCCTGGAAATGTTCAAGAGCAGGTTGGACAGGCACTTGGCTGGGATCATTTAGCCAGGGAGCTGGACGAGATGACCTTGTGAAGTCCCTTTCAGCTCTACTTTCCTATGATCCTAGGTTGCCTATGAGGAGGTTTAACTCAAGCAAAGCTCCTCTCAAGCTACAATGAGAATGCCTAGGATTTCAGGAGGCCTGATGCAGCCTGCACTGAAGCCTAATGCTGTCAAGAGTTCATTGCTCTCTGTTTCTGGGCAAGGTAGCGTAGAGCCAGTTCTAACACTTGTGCATGTGCTGCCATGATAACTCCTAGCTATAGTGGAGACAGCTTATCTGCCCTTGTGGCTCACTCTCTCTCCTCCGGTTTCATATGCGAGTGGCATTGGAGAAGGGAGGGCAGTGACTGCTTCTGCAGAAGCTGCAAGGGAGAGGCTGGCTTTAGGAATCGATAGCAAACTGCTCAGTATGAACTTGAGGTCATCTGTGCAACACCAGCCTAGCTCAGTAGGGTCTAAAGAGGCATGGCAAGAACCTGGTATAGTTTCGCTGAACCTGCCTCACATCAGTGAATTATCAAACAAGCTATCGTCAGTGGTAACTTGTTTATCTGTCAAGCAAGTCTTTTCAAAGCAACTGAATACAAGGAGAGTGAGGCTTGATTCACCTTGTCACTTAGTCCATGACATTAGCGTGGCTCTGTAGAGATAGGACGGTCAAAGTGAAAGAAGACTCCAGCCCAGGTGGTGGACATGCAGAGTGCGGGAGATCTGGACACACGCAGCGGGTGTTTGAGTAATCGCTATCCTTGGCCTGTTTATTGCAGTGTGGTGGAAAAAATACCCAGGTACCTGGCAAATGGAGCCGACTGCTGGCTTCCTGACGTTTGGCACGTTTGATCTCTGTTTATACATGTTTGCAGGGATACTTTGCTTTAAAAAAAGCAGCAGCACGCACTTCTGTTTGAGGAACAAACATCCAGCCCTGAGGATCATAAGATGTCTTTTTCTGTGATTCACAGGGAAGTCTTTGACTGGCTCCCTTCTGCTGTGGAGGTGCCCAAGCCCAGAGACCCAAGCAACCAGGAGCTGGGACTCAGGGAAGTACTGAGTTCTGGGAAAAGATCTGCTTCTCTTTCAAAAGGGTTCTTTAGACCTAACCAATCCCCAACACCGGCCACAGAGAAAAGCGTCTCTGAATGTCTTGGTGGAGCACTGTTTTGAGGGCTGTAGGCTCAGGTGCTCTCTGGTGGACATGAACAGAGCTCTGGCTCTGCTGCCTGGATTAGAGCCACAAATGGTTTGCAACCTCTGTGCCTGCAGAATCAAGGCAACCGAAGGCAATCTACAGAGTTAACGGCATGCAGCGTCTCACTAGGAGGGCATGGGCATGAAACCTCAGAAGCTGCCATGTGGGGGTGCTTGATGATGGATTGTGAAGCATTTCCCTGAGGCTGCTGGAGAGTTACCAGTAGTCATTCTCACTGGTTCCTAGTAGACATCACCTCACCTCTGTTTCAAAAGGACCATGATAGCTGGCAGCTTCAAAGGGAAGCCAAGGAGCAAATGAGCCAGAAGACTGAAAGCATTCCCTCAGGACACCAGCTTACATTTGTGTCTCTACAGACTGTCCTTTGTCCTAGCCACGGAGAGCAAAGACTCTGGGGAAACTTTGAGGCCTTTAAATCCCTTACTGAGGGGATCTGGGACAGAAAGTAAAAGCCAGCTTGCCCCCTGGGGACGGGGAATTGGGCAGCGAGAAGTTTCCACAGAAGGCCTGATGACTGGTAAGACAGAGGCAGCATTAACTCCCTACTTTGAGTGCTTAACCCAGAGATCACAGAGATGTCAAGGGATCTGTCCTCCTGACTGACCTTCTCTATATTAGTTAGAGCCTGGCATCTGGGAGAGGAGCCTCAGGGTGAAAGAGCCTGAGGATGCTCCGGGTTGCCGCTGCCGCCTGGTGCTTTCAGGGGGAAAATGGAGAGTGGGTTCATTCTGAATGAGTCACGCATGGGTTTTGCTCGGGGCAACTGTGTGTGAATGAGGTGTATGCCACAGGGCTGGTTAGGACAGGTGAGAGCATTTGGCTGGACGAGGCGCTGGCATGTGAAGAATGTGCCTGGTACAGAAAGGAAAGCAAGCAAAGGAGGCTTTGAATGGGGAAAGATTGTGCACGGGGAGTAGCTACAGTTCCTGGGATATTAGCTCACTTGGATTTGAGATTCTGTCTTTCACTTCCAGCAAAAACACTGCTAAGGCCCATCTGCCTCCCCCTGAAATGGATTTAAGTGCACTAGAGCAGCAGACTGGACAGTAGAGGTGGCTGCGTTTTGTTCCTGACCTTGACACTTGCTGTGTGACCTCAGGTGAAACACCTTGCAAGGACAATACCCCCTATTTCATACCTGGAAAAACAGCACCATGAAGTTTAAGTAACTTGCCCAAAGCTGGAGTCTGAGATGGAAAAAAATCATTCCAGACCTTCCCTTTTGTTTCGTACAACTCACTCTCCTCTGGAATAAACATCACCTGAGATGCAGTGTAATAAATAACAAGGGTTTGTTTTTTTTATTTTAACTTAATTAGAGGATGATTAGAGTAATGTGTGATCAGGAGGCTAATTATTAGCCTGACTGAAGTCGGTAACTTAGATTGTTCTTGTATATCCTGGCTCCTTGTAGTCGTGGGATCAAGAAAAGACTCTTAACACCAGTCTGGTGAAGCAGAGCTAACTTTCAAGCAGCTGGTTTTGCAGCTTGAATTATAAATGAACAAGACTAATCAGCTGAACATTCCTCCCAAATGGGGAACTGTTTTGGGAATGGAAAAGGCTCCCACCGCAGCAGATCTTATCAGAAGAAATTCCCGGGCCTGTGTAACCTAGCAGTTCAAACTAGAGGATCCTACAGCCCTTATGGCCTTACTCTGTGAATCCATGCAAGTCAGTAACAAATGGAGTTAACAAAACCTCAGGGTAAATGGTTAAAAACACTGCACAAAGGCATGATCACTCCCCTGCTCCCACTTTTTCAGCACCCTTATCCTTTCCCTTTTATCCTGACGTGTGTTTGTGTCTTATTCCCACAGAAAAACCTAACACAAACACTGTGTTTGATTCACTTTTGCTGTGTGCTGTGCGGACTCAGTTAGGATGTAAACCACTGCCTGTTGAAATCTGGGTTTTCCATAGAGTCCCAAGTCAAATAGGGATGGTTAGATCATCTGTATTTATCTTTGCAAAGACCTATGGGATGGAATTTATATTAAGATGACTATAAAAATCTGCATTGCAGTATCAGTGTGTTTGTGTGTGTGTGTATACAGGCATTTGGATCAGGGACCTGTAGTTTATACCACAACACATGCTGAGGCATGATGTTTTGTTTCTTTGTAAGATGTGAGGGGTGTTTTTTTGGGGATTATAGCTACCACAATCACTGTTATTATTGAGTTAGAGGAGATTTCCTCCATATTCCTGTGTCACAATTTAGTGTTAGAGTGAGATCTGTCCTCTGGGCAGCTGGACCTTTGGCACTAGCCTGACTCTCAAATTTGCTAAGCTTTCTTGAATGCAGTGTTCTTTGTCCTTCAGCTTGGACAATCCTCCTGGAGTTTCCCCAGGCCACCTGAGTATATTTGAAGTGGTTGGACATTTTTATGGAGAAAGGAAGAGCTCTGAAACATTTGGAGAAACCACAGGGTTTGGTCACTTGTGTTGTACTGGGAAGAAAGTGGAAGAAAAATATTAAATGAACGGCGCCCTCTTTTTTTCATAATGCACTGGACTAGTTCTCTTTGCACGTGAACCCTCCACTTGCATGGATAGAAATCCTCTTCATTCCACTTCTAGGAAGAGAAACAGGATGGAAAATACATTTGTGAGGAGAACTGAGGACTCTGGCATTTTAAAATGATGGAAAGAGGTGTATGCGTGTGTTGTTTCTCCTCTATTTGGATGGACTCAAAACGCTCAACTGTGTAATGGGCCGTATGCTGCTCTGATATAAGGGAGGCTCTCCACTGGTTTCAAGTTAATGAATAGAGCCTTGTGGTTTTTGGAGCAGGGAAAGTTGGGAGGTGTCCCTGGTCTGCCGCTCTGTGTGGTCACGGTGTGTAGCAGTGATAGACACACAGGCCTGATGGCTATAGATGGGTCCCTGTGCTCTGATACGCACAGTTTGTTGCTAAGATGACCTCCTTAATAGTACTTTTGAAGGCACCAATGACTTAAACCTGATTCTGGGTCAATCAATGAGGGATAGTGCTTTTCTACTTCAGAGGGCTGTGATGATAAAATAGATTTGTTGCCACGAGATATCCAGATAGGTGCTGATGACCGGCATCATTATGCAAGCTAGGAGCAACTTTTTAAGCAGCAGATTTATACAACAAGGAACTCTGTTCAGACCTGAGCAGCAGCCTTGTGTCCAGGGAAATGCACATGCTGCTGGCAGCAAGGCTAGTGTAATCAGCCACGTGCTGATGTAAGAGCTGTTTCCACTCATTTCCCTTTCTAAGTGAATTAACCTTTCCAGCCAAGGGATCATTTGCAGTAACTGAGCTTTTGGCACATAAAATGAGTGGCTTCCACCACCCTAGAGAAGACCTCTGTGGTTTATAAAAGCCCTGTGCCTGTAAATCTGTGCTCTATTTGTCAGCTATTTACCTTAAGTGTGAAAATTTGACCCCTTGATGAAGCAGGTATACTCTGACCTCTCCCTCTGGCTCTGACCACTGGTGTCCTCTGAGATATGACATGGGGCTTGTGTTTGAGCTAGGGCTTTGGGACATGTTTTTGGATGCTTAGTATTAGGAACCCTTTATTGATCTAAAACCAGACTGACAGATCTGAAGCCAGTGGTGGACAGTGAGACCTTCTGGAAATTCTTGCTAAGCAAGTTGGGAATTAAAGCCTATGGTGCAATGCAAGGTCCAAATATTGCATTGGAAAGGAGGTGACTGGTAACCAGGAGACTTCAGCACAATGAGTTTCACTGCAACAGAGGCTAAAAGCAAGAAGGGAGAGAGGTGATGTATCAGGAGCATGGCAGCAGGAGTCAGTCTGATGGTTTCTCTCAAAAACAGTGGGCAAAAGCTGGTGTGGGTTCCCCTAGGCCACTTTTGCTGTATTTGCTATTGGGTTCTCTCTGGCCTTACCACAGAGAAAGTCAGCTTCTAAGTAGGTTGAATTGAGCACCTTGCACCCTTTATTCTCCTTGGGGGAAGTCATCCCCCCTCCCCGCCCAATGGTAACAGATATGCATCTGGAGCAGTTCAAAAGCTGGACTTTCCTCCAGTCCTGATGTGGATTCGGCTCTTCCTGAGCACTTCAGTGAAGCCAGTCAGTCAGACCCTGCTCTGTTAGAGTGAGGCTGGTGGGTCTGTGCCCTGACCCTGGGCCCAGGCTCTTGATATACTGCAAGCTGTAGAGTATATCTCAGTTGCTCTATCTCCAATCCTTTTCCTTGACAAGCCGGCGAGTGTTCCTTCCAGCACAAAGAGCCGGTGTGTGGGGCTACATGTTTGCTCCGTAAACCACACTCTCACAAAAGAGCGAGCCAGGAGGAAGCAGCAAAGGGCAATGACTGAGAGCAGTTGCTCATGGGGAGGGGAGGGAGAAGAGGAAACAACTATGCACCTTTTTACTGCCTGCCTGTTAGGAGCTTGAAAGCAGCCCTCCGTAATCCTCCTTGGCCAGCGGCCAATGTTCTCAGTCACTGAGGAGAGACTTAAAAGAAGCATTTATTTTTAGGTGCCAGATCAGTTCTGGAAACTTGGCAAAGCTGCTCAGATCTTGGCATGGGCCCCCAGAAGCTCAGTCAGAGCAAAGAGCACGAGTGACATAGATAGATATAGATCTCTCTCTAGATGTATAGATTTTTTGTTGTTGTTCCCTTGCTCCAAGGGCTGTGAAGGAGCTCTGATTAATACCTGCCAATGGGCGGAGGGAGCTGTGCCAAATGATTCAGCCAGGAAGGTTGAGGGTCAGGCTATTCCCAACCTTCCCCCTGGTCCACCCCACTTCTCTGGAGCAAATCCCTTGACTTCAGCTTCCGACCTGTGAAACGAGAACTGTTTTCCTGGCACCTATGAAAGGGATGATTGTTACCATTAATGATTATAGAGAAACCACCAGTGACATTCCACTGCCAGCAAGTAGCCCTAGTGGGGTCAAAGTAAGATTCTTGCTGAAGGAAATGAGGGAAATGCTGATTTCTCCAGGAAGCGGCTGGCATGTGGCATCCCAGCTACACATGGCAGGCAGAGATGTGGTGTACTTTGACTATATTTGTTGCAAGAGTTGTATTTTGCAGGCAGTTGATAGCCTGAATTCTTTCTGCTCTCTGCACATCACAATGCCAAGAGCTCTCTGTGGGCTGGACACTACCATAAACACACAGCTGTTGAGGTGCATCTGAGATGTGTGTTTCTGGAGCTGATCAATCCTGCACTGCGTTTCTTGGAAATTGTATGAGTGGCTCCCAGAGGAGGCTGAAGTGAAATCCAGGGTCCTTACTTCTGGTTTACATATTGCTTTAGGTTAGGGGTATCTCTGTTTCATGTAGTGCCGCGAGCACCTGTTAGGGAGGGAAGGCTGATGTTAGGTGTTCTCTCCTATCCCATTGACTTCACCTCGCTTGAGCCATGAAGGGCATCTCTGCCAGCAAAGCCAATTTTACAAAGCTTGCCTTGACTGAGGGGTCTGTGATGGCATGTGGAGCCTGTGAAGTGCCCATGAGAGTGTATTAGCTACCCAAGTGGGCTAGGAAGTTGGAGTTTATTAGTCACTACAAGACTAGGTGGTATCTGCTGGGCCCAGGCTGGAGAAAAGGGTAGGTGATGGGGAAAGGTGCTCTTGGGTGTAGCCGAGAGGGGGTAGGTAGCTTTTACATGGTTGATCTGTGATGTGGATGAGGAATCCACAGGCTGTGCCAACTACCAGCACTACCTGCTGCAGCTTGGGAGTGGGGATAGGAGTGCAAATGTGGAGCAGGGCACCAGGGAACAGCCTTCCTATCCTCTCAACACTTCTTCACCTCTTTCCAAATCATGTGTGCCCACAATTGCTGAGTTTCCTGGCTGCCGTGATGGATTTCCTTCCCATGAGACACCCTCTGGCTCTTTCAGCCTTGGGCAATCAACCCTGAAAAGCCGCATTAGCTGGCCTTTTTTCATTTTGTTTCCTTTTTCTCACTTCCCTGCTGTCGAGGCCCTGAACGTAGTTGGATTTGAGGGGGATAATTGGAAAGATATGACTCAGATCAATCTTGTTCTCCCTTTGCTTCCTGATAACAGGTACTCTGAGCTGGTTGGGCTTGACCCATGCCAGGCCCTGACCCTGCAACGTCCTTCCCTCCAGACAGATGGTTGCTTAGCACAGCTCACCTGTTCTGCAGCTCTATAGCATGCAAAAAAGGTTGCTAGATCTAAGATCCAGATTCAGCATGTTTGGTTCTTCCTGGGTTTTTTTGATTGTCACTGGCGGTATCCACACAAGACACTTAATGTGCAGTAGCCTAATAACACCATCCAATAATGTGCTGGGCAAAAACACTGCTAATACTCTTCTGCACAATAGTATTAGGCTACTGTAAGTATAGTATTAGTATAGTGTAGTATTAGGCTGTCTGTGAGTGTCACAGACAAAGCCGTGTGCTGGTGCTACTGCACAGTAACTGTAGTTATTGTGCATTTAGTTAATACTTCATTAAGCAAGCACTAAATTAAATGTGCAGTAACTACTGCACATTAATGAACATGTAGACACATCCACTGACTTGTATCCTAAGTGTCCAGTATTGTGAAACCATCATTGCAGCAAAACCCCTGTTTCCTTAGCATGGCCAATGGAATATGTGAAGAAATCTTTCCTTTGCAGGTTGTTTGGGGTGTTTCCTGTTACGGTGGTCATTGTTGTGCCCTTGGATTAGACCAGAACTGCTGTCCATGGATTCAAATCCATTAACTCATTCATCTCAATCACCTAAACATGGACTAAGGGAACTTATGGCACCTGATTCACCCCTGTCTTGTCCTGACATTTATGGAATGTAAGAATAGCAACATTGCCAGTGGGCCCTGAAGGACTGGTTCATCAAGATTGTTATCTAGGCTGGCTTTCCACAGCTGGTATTTCCTCAGGTGAGACATGCTGCAACTGGCTGCTTGTGCCATGTTGGACAATGGGTGGCCAATAATTGCAAATCCCACAGAGGTATGAGGCTGCTTTGCTCCTGTTCCATCACAAGACTCATCCTAACATTGTCTGGCCACTTGCTGTTCCTAGGAAAGTGAAAAATGCCTGCTGCAGAGCCAGAATGGCCATGAGGTTAGGCATGCAGAAGTAATCCCAGCTTTGCCCCATGCCTTCTATGCCACCAGGGGTGAGTCCCTTGGTTTCTCTGTGCTTTGGTTTCCCCCTCCAGACAAGAGTGATGCTTTGTTCTTCCTGAAGTGCTTTGGGGCACAGGCAGTCCAGTGCCTTGCAAGAGCAAAGGTCTTATTTGTTTAGCTCAGGTTATTCTGTGCTGAAGAATGTTCCTGCCCTCTGCTCCCTTGCTTGGAAACCTGATGGAGACAGCTTTGTCTTATTCCTGAAGCTGGCTGTTCAGAGATCTCCGAGTTCTCATCATCCCCATTAACTCTGACCTAGGTGAGGGTTGGGGTGGGGGACACAGGCCAACATCTATGTGGCTTCCTGGAATCTTTAACAAACACTACCCATAATCCAGACTCTTAGCATCAGAGCATTGTAAATAGCACAGAGGCAGACAGATTCTGCAACAGGCGGACCTTTTATTACACACAATTAGATATGCAGAAGGCGGGTCAGATTCTGATATCCCTTCTCAGTGATTACTCAGTGTTTACTCAGGGTCTGGTCTGGATCACTTCACTCAATCCGGGTAGTGCTTTGCTCCACGCTGACCGCTATAGTCAATAAAGCTGCTCCTAAGGTGCTAGAATCTGACTCATTCCTTACTCAGGTGATACTCTCCTGGCAGGACCTGAGACCTGGGACTGAGTCAGGAATTCAGGCTTTGGCCCTTTCAGTCCCCTGACACTCCCTAATTGCTGTACACAACATCGTGCTGATAGAAGTTATGGGTTAGATACTGCCAGGTGGATTCAACCCAGTACCATTCCAGGGACATGAGTACAACTGATGATCTAATGGGTGTTTTGGAAAACTTCCGCTGATTTGTTTTGGGAATTTCCCAGAAATTTTGATTTCTACCGTGTTTGCTGCGTGCATCTTTCTTGCAACGTACATTGCAGAGGCAGTTGTCTGAATTGCACCTCGGCTCCATTATTTTAGAGTCTATGCAACAATGCGGTGAAAGATGGTCCAAGTCTCAGATGGGTTTGCAGTCTTGATGGGGCCATGGGCTGAATGATGTGAATAAGTACAGATTAGACCAGATGGATTAATGGTACACGGGGCATGTTTTATATGGGCTCCACATGTGCACAATGCTTATCGTCAGTAGCAGGTGCCTCTGTCCCTGGTTTAGTAGTGTAACCTGGCTCCTTCTCATAAGAAGAGGGGTTTGACCTTGAGTTAGAAATTTCCCGTTGTGTTTCACTGATTGGCTTCTACCCTGCCCCTGAGAAGTAACTACATTTGATTTTCAACAGAATAGCAGATATTTGTAAGGTGCGGTGGGGCTTTTTTATCCTCGGCACCCATAACTGGAAGCAGACTTCCCAAAGCGGTTGGCACTCGGTTTAAGTACTTGGGAGGAGATGAGGAAGAGAAACAGCATTAGAGCGGGGCATGGGGTTGTTCTGAACTGAAAGCAAATTCAGTTCATTTTGTTCACGTGAACAGAACTGATCCCTTGTGCCCAGAGAAAAGGGGATGCCTAGATCTGTGGGGTGCAGCTGTGCTGCAAAAACCTTATGCTGGCTCTTTAACAAGCTGCAATACTGCCGGAAGGGCTGAAGAACTTGGGTAGGCTTTGCACTCCCACTTGGCCAAGGGGGGTGGGGGAAGATATTTTTTGCTATGTCACACATTCTCCAGATTTTTCTCCGTTCTCTCCAGCTGCAGCTTCCCTCTGTGCCCAGCTCTGCTACCCCAAACTCTGTGCTAGCTGGCACGGACTGCCAGCCCCTGACCTCCTTACATTGTGTTGCAAAGTCCCTTGGTTATCAGACAGCCTCCTATACTGCTTAGCTTCTCCCTAAGAGCTGTTTAGATCTTGCACTGTGTGCAGAAAAGCGAGATTTCAAAGATGCTGTGGATCCAAGCTAATGAGAATTTAAATTAGCCGTTGATTACAATGATGGGGCTGAATTTACTCTCCTGAATCAGCCAGCAGGTTAAAGGCCCTGGATCTTAATAGGCTCAGGATAGGGAAGGGTGCTGTCCCCAAACAGAGAAGCTGTAGTGCCTCAAGCACTCCAGGCAGAAGCTTAAAGTGGCTTTCATAACCCTTCTGCTGGGGGCAGTAGCCACAGAATTACAGGGCTGTCGTTTGTAATTGTAAATATGTGTTATCTCAGCATATAGTACATCATGTAGGTGTAATACTACTTGCTTCCCCTGCCCAGATCTGCTGAACCTCAACAGCTGAAGAGGCATTAATTGTCCTGTGCGCTGACAACTGAGGGCTTCCATGCCAGGGATCTGTCCGCACTTTGAGTTCTGCTCTCCTTTCTATGGATGCAACTCAGGTGGCTTCAAAGAAATTACAGCAGATTGATGTCAGCGGGACTGAGGTCGGGACAGGGCTCTTGGGTTGTAAAACAGCCACCCATACCTCATTATAGCTCTGCAAACGGTTACTCCGTGGAATTCATTGTGGCATGCAGTCACTGAATTGAATCCCATGAGATTTTTATCAGGCTGAATAATAATCTGGGCACAGGGCAGATGCAGTTTGTCACCCACCTTTCAGCAGTGAATGAGTTAACCCAGAAAGCACCAGGCTCACATACAGTGCCAAAGAGT
Organism: Caiman crocodilus; assembly: GCA_030014935.1. Taxonomy (NCBI): domain Eukaryota; kingdom Metazoa; phylum Chordata; order Crocodylia; family Alligatoridae; genus Caiman; species Caiman crocodilus. The sequence goes on along the minus strand of JAGPOW010000471.1, from coordinate 64,653 downwards.
TGTGTGCTCAGTGATGCTGCTGTGGTGGAAGTGTGAAGCTCACTGTGATTACTCCAGCCTGAAGTCAGCATCACAGAGCCGAGTGGAGCTAAAGCCATCTCTTTTTAGAGGTGGTGGTAGGCTATACGTATCTAGCCAAGCGCGCGGGAGGAGATCAGAAAGAGAAACAGCATTAGAGCCGGGGCATGGGGTTGTTCTTCATTATGGCAAATTCATGCAATACGACGAGAATTCAGGCATAGGTTTGGGCAGATGCATGGCATGCCTTACTGGCATACTGGAGACTCCAGTAAAAGAGCATTGGGAGCCAGGACGCTGTCTTGACTTGTGTGCACGGACGGTTTTGATGGGCTGAGTGGCCATGTGTGTGCGCGGGCTGCGTGCAAGGAATTTTCAGCAGCTGATGAGCATAGGCAGCCCGACCCCACAGCCCTGCCCCAGCTATGCCTGGCATCTGGGAGTCAGCATTCTGCTGGCTTTATTGACATTTGGAAGCCTGCCTCCCACTTGATGGCAGCTTCATGTCCCAGGGCTCGCTTGCTTCTAGGGAATATTCATGCAGTTGTCTGCTGGTGAAGTCATCCTTTGCACAGAGGCTAGGAATGTGGCCCCATAATTGAGGAGGATGAACTCATGAGAAAGGCACACATTGAGAAACCAATCCCTGCTCGTGCTGCACGCGACTGCCGCTGACTCCTGAGAAAGCTCCAGCCACACGCTTAACCCCCTCTTGCTACTTGTACAAGCTGATGATGATGACCCAGTGCAAGCCACAGGGGGATGCATGGATGTAAGCCAGACTAGATTCACATCTGAACCATTACCATTGACAAGGGCCATATCCAGCACTTGTTGTGCACAGTGCCATTCAAACAGGGTTAGACGAGCATCCAGTGGATGCACCAAAGATCAGAATCGGGTGCAGCGGCAGCAGCATGCACCTGAGTGCCCACTTGTACTGTTATTGCTTGTATTCATGCAAAACAGTCCTGTTCTCACTGTGCAGCATTGCACATACTCTAACTGGTAAGGTAGAGGATGCGCACAACGATACAGTAGCATTACATGCAGTCTGCAATGGTGAGGTCAAGGATGCAAATGGAGACCAGATCTCCTGTCAGCTCCAGTCCCTGGCCCTTGGAGAGACTGGCATGTCATACCCAAGGCACTGTGGTGGGTGCTCTTAGGAGAAGAGCTGAGGCGCTTGGCTCTGGGCTCTCGGGTAGGAATAACCAACCTAGATAATGCTGGGCTCGCCCCATGCTTCTTCCAGAACGATACCACCTTCTCCATCTATCCACAGTTTCACAGGCCACATGTTTCCTTTTGTTCTCATCACATCCTTCAAATGGTCCAGACATGACAGCTGGCTGCCCTGCTCCCTGCACCACCCACCACTGCCACCCAGCCTGACCTTGGCAAGGCTACCTGGGCTGGAAGGCAGAGGGAGGAGGTGCTTGCTGTTTGCCTGGTGGCTGAAAGGCTCCTTTTATTAGAAGGGTTGGCTGAGAGGGAACAGGTCAGAAAAGCAAAAATGCAATTAAACACAGGGCCCAAGGGTCTGGATTCACCCCCAGTGCCAAGGCCAGACAATTCAGCATAACACCCATGTGTTGCTACTCGGGACCAGATCCTGCCAACACTGACTTCAGCTGAGCTGTGCTGCTTTACACCAGCTAAGGGTTTGCCTAGGCACTGTGCTGACTCATTGCAACAGGATTCATTTCACACCCCTTGACCCATCCCCATCCTTGGCCCTCTGTCTGTCCTCATGCCCCTCGACTCTTTTCTTTTCACACAGTTCCTGTGTCTCGGTGATAATGGAAGCATCCTGCATCATCTCTGCTCTGAATCATTTCTTACACCATAGTTTGCACAGCATAACCCCAGCCAGTGCACACGGCAAAATGTCTCATTTGCTCACAGCTCTCAGTGCATCACTGCCCTTCCTTAAAGCCAGGAAAGTCCCGAACTGACCTAGTCGCAGGCAAGCACTCCTGGGGGGGCAGTGGTGGGTCACCTCTCCATCTGTCCACCTCCATTCAGAGCGGAGAGCAGGCAACAGAAAGTAGCCTCCTCGCTCAGCCAAGTCCCAGGGTTACTTAACCCTGAGGGCACTGAAGTGCACTGGCTGCCATGGAACAGCTCCAGCCTCTCGCTGTGTAAGACCAGGGAGAGAATGGAGCTGAGGCACGAGGCATCCGCAGACAGAGTAGATTTGTGGGATGCTCGTGGGGCGACCTCACCGCACTAAATTTAGGCTTCACGCCACTCGAAGACTAGTAGCTACTGTCTACATAATCCGGAGGAGCTGTCTGTGTGTAACCAGAACTCGGTCATTAAAGAACCACTCCTGCCCTAGGATAAACATATAGCAACACTTTCCCCTCCGTCAGGGGCTCGTCCTTGATTTCTGCAGCCAACATCTCTCTCACATTCTCTTAATAGCTTTCCTGCTGCCTGTCTATGCCAGATCTGGCTGGCATCTATTTAGAGTGCTATGTGGAGCATCTCCCTCTGTGGTTTTGCGTTGTGCTACGCTTTGGCCGTGGTGATGATTTAATGAGCAATAGGGCCGCTCAGAAATAGCTTGTACTGACCTGCCCCCAACTAACAAGGTGGTGCAGCGCAGGAGTTATTTTGGTGCCAGGTCTCATCTTTATTCCTCCCTCTTCCTTTTGTTTTTGCTCCTCTTGCACGTCGTCCCTGTCAGCTAGCTTTGCTTCTGCGGGGGTGGGTCAAGTTGTTGTTGATGATGTTGGGTTTGACGCGGGGTTATTTTTATCTTCCTGGCAATCTTGGGGTGAAATTCAATCATTTGCACAAGTCTGGCGTGGGATCTAGGGATCATGCGAAGCTGTAAACTAGGATCTGGGTTGTGGGCCAGAGCAGTCCTCACTTAGCCCACTATCAGCTCAAAGGAACTGGTGTTTATTTGTACTGCGGTAGCACTTGGGGCCCATTTGGGCTTGGGTCTGCTCAGACTCCTTGGAAGAGACTGGTCCCATTCAGAAGAGCTTAGCAAAACCAGCGAAGGAAGGATTATTAGCTGTGTTTGAGAGGTGAGTCCAGAAAGGTGAAAGGCCCTGATGTTCAGCAGTGCTTAGCATTGGAAATAGTCTAAACCAGTGGGGTTTTGACTTTTTTGGATCCCACAGTCTCCCTCCTGCTGCCTTCCCACCCCAACTCAATTAAATGCTGGAGAGAATACCTTGGAGGGTCTGTGTCTGTTCCCATGGATGAGTGTGAAAAATCCCAGCCTAGAACTAAGGGGAATGGGAGGGAGAAAAATTGCTTTTCTAAAAGGGACGGAGGGACCAGGTATCTTCCACTGCTCTGAGAGGCGAGTGGGACAGGGGGACAGAGCCCCTCACAGTATCAGTCCTTCTAACTAAAATGCTCTTGCCAGCCAAAGTGCATCCCAGTTGCCTCCTGGCAGGTGCTGGGAACCTCCCAGCCATTCCCACCGCAACAGGAGGATTTAATGCAGGGCTAGCCTAATCGGGGGGGTTTCATGCCACCCCCATTAAGCCAACTGGAGGCAGTTTGGCTGCACTGTAGGGCTGCTTTTTCGCCTAAGGCTTGGAAACAGCAGGGCCTCTCTTTTCTGGGATGTCACCATGCTCCATTACTATGGCGACGCTTGATTAGGCCCGACTAAGTGAATGCTGCCTTGTCACCTCAATGCTGTGGGAAAGGCTTTAATTGAGAGGTTTAATTGAGGGCGATGTTGGTGCCAAAATCTTAGGCAGGCATTATGTGAGGCCAAAGAAACCAGTTGGCTTGAGACTGCCCCTGGGGATCTGCAATCTGCCGGGATGTGTGTTCAGCGAAGTCATGCTGCCAGTGGTCCCTCAGGCTTCACGTTCTTCATTGAATTGCAGAAGGGCACCTGGGTAATATAAGGCTGAGCCACAGCACCTACAGGCCAGCCCCATCATATGGGCACAGCTGGGGTTGGCGGACTGTTGCAGAGAAAGGCAATTTGCATAGTTGCAGGTTCAACCCACACAAACGATCCACCCCAAGTAACCAAGGGGCAAGAACGAGCTAGCTCTTGGAGGCAGAGGCATGGAGAGGCTTTTGGAGCTTTTAAACAGAGTTGGGACAGGAGAGCTTTAACACTAGGAAAAAGGTTGCAGTAAAGAGGATGGGGATAAATGATTTTCTATGCTTGCTGCCGAGTGGGCTTATGCTGCAGGAAGGGGAAGGTGGGGTGCACATTGATAAGAACGTTCTAACTCCGAGGGTGGTTCAACAAGGGAAAAGATTACCTAAAAGGCTGCACAGTCCCCATCCCTGGAAGTCATAAAATGCAGGCTCGACAAGCACTCTGGTTCACACAGGGCTGAGGCTGCAGTGAGCAAGGAGTACGGCTAGCTGACCTCCTGAGGTCCTGTCCAGCCCCATTTTTTTATAATTCTATTTCCACGAGGAGTTGGGCAGTAAATACCCGTGTCAGCTATGCCAGTGCACTTGCACTCCTACATGGTGCTCTCCTGCAGAGTCACAGCGCCCAGTTACTGGCAGTTCAAAAAGCACCATGCAGAGCTAGTTTAACCAGTCTGAAGAAACCAGCACCTGTAAGTCTACGATACTCCCAGTTTGAGAAATGGCTAAAGTCATGAGACTTTAGACCTGGTTCTGCTTTCTCTAGCATGTCCTTGGGTGGTCGTCCCCTCCCTATCTCTGGCTCTTGAGCCTGCTTGTCCTGTACAGGCTCAACTAATCTCCCTCTTGTCTGTCTCTGATTTACGTTGTGCTAGGCCTTGAGCCACCTGTGGTCTCTGTCCCCTGGGTTTTGGATGTTTCGCCCTCTGTGTGCTGCCTTGGCGAATCAGGCCGCCGGTCTTGGTTCTTGCACCGGACTGGTTACTTTTCTACATAGCCGCTATGTCTGCTGTATCTGCCGCAGCCGGCTGGACCCAATCTGGCACTGCAAATATTCTCTGGTTGTGCCTGCTAATGAGTTCCTGCAATTTCTGTCTTCGTCAGTCCATCTAGTCTGGATGGTGGCTTATTAACTGGCCCCATTTCTGATTCAGGCACCCTATGAATGCAGGCAGGATCTCTTCCTGTGCGGTTGTAGGATCTACCCCTATGGATCCCTCCGTCATGGTGCTTTTCTCTGATTGCACTGGTCCTGCCGCATCTCTTGGATTCTCTGGGGTCAAGTACCCAGGTAGCGCCACATGTTCCCGAGGCTTCAGTTCCCCTAGCCACATGGCCTCTAACTATGTCTCAGTCTCCCTTAAGGACTCTTTCAATGCCTCAAGCTCATGGAAGTGCTCTTGGCATTCGCCTTTAGCCACGGCTATGTGTTCCACCAACTGAGCTCCCAGCACAGACATCCTCTCTCCAAGTGTGTTCGTAGTCTTTAGCATTTGAGGCTTCAGTCCTGCTTCAGCAAGCGTTGCAATGTATGCGGCGTCTGGCATCTCAGTCTCATGGGCATCCTGGACTTTTATAACCGTCTGGTCCATTGTCTTGCGTAGTATTTGACTCTCTTGTTCTAGTGACTGAACTTGTTCTCTTTCAGCTTGCACCCAAGATTGTAACCACTCTCTCTTTGCCCTCATAACTGCCTCTTCAGCTGTGCTGACTTCTACAAGAGTTTTCAGGGACTGTACCTGTTCCCCAAGTTGGTCCTTTTCCACCTCCACTCTTTGCAGCTGGGTTCACAACCTATCACACTCTTCAGTTCTAGCTTTTACCTCATTTTCAAGGGACTGCTTCTGGTCCTGCAACGCATTGTAACTTGCCATATATTATTTCACTTTCTCCATTTCTTTTGAAACCACCTTTCGTGCCTCATCTGCCTGGGTACGGCTTTCAATCAGCTTGTCTCGCAGCTCTTCTGCAAGGTGTTCTGCTTGCATGCATCTCTGTTGCCAACTTCCCAATTCCTGGTGTAACGTTTATATCTGGTCCTCTTGGCTGTGCAGTTCTTTTTGGAGGGCTCCTGTAAGGCCCTTGGACACGTCCACTTTCCGTAGCACATTCTTCTGTTCCTCTCTCTGGGCTGTGCAGGCTTCAGGAGACCCTGTCATCCATGCTGTCATCTCCTTCTGCATCTGCTCTTCCCACTCCCGCTCTCCCGAGCCTCATTCGTGATCAGCTGTTCAAGCGCTCAAGTTGTCTCAGCCTCTTCAGCTACTAAGCACCTGACTTCTTTGGACCCTCCTTCTTTCTCGCCAGATTGTACCCACACCTCTAAAGCAGCCACCTTTGCCTTGGTTTGCTCCTTCTGGGACTTCACCACGTCTAACTCTCACTCTAACTGGGCTGCCTTTTCCTCTACCTTATCCACCCACAATAGCTAGGTGAAGGCTTCTTGTTTCAGCCCCTCCACAGTCTTTGCTATGATTAGCTCCAGGCCTTGCTTCTTTTCTGGCCAAGACCTAAAATCTTCTCTTTTAAAGTCTCCTACAATGGTATTTTTCCCCTCAGCTCTTCCTCCAGAGCTGT
>JAGPOW010000471.1:33261-48190 GCA_030014935.1 Caiman crocodilus | reverse complement strand
GTAGGAGAGACCAGACAACAACTGTGCACCAGAGTGAACACACACCGGAAATCTATCAAAGACAGAAATACCCAGTTACCGGTGGGGGCATGTTTCTCACAAGGAAACCACTCTCTCTCCAATCTCTCAGTCTTGACCCTCAAAGGAAACCTACAAAACACTTCCCAGAGATGAGCCTATGAACTCCACTTCATTAAGCTCCTGGATACTAAAAATCATAGACTAAACATAGACATTGGATTTATGACACATTATAACCTGCCTGATATCTGACTCCCCAGGTATCTCTCCACTTTCATCCCCTTTCTCTCCAGGTATTTCTCCACTTTCATCCCCTTTCTCTCCAGGTATCTCTCCACTTTCATCCCCCTTCTCTTCCTCCTGCTCCCCCTCATTGACTCCTCAGTCTACATTTTCACTGACTACCTGTCTTGTATGCAGCCCAGCCCAGCCGCTGGCTTCTTTACTTTTCTTTCCATCCAGGAAGAGTGCACGCCAGCTGCTGAATCTTCCTTAGCCTGACGAAGGGTTTTTGAACCCGAAAGCTTGCTTAATAATTGTTTTCCAACTATTTGGGTTAGTCTAATAAAAGATATTAGATTCACCCAAGGAACCTTGTCTCCTTTCCAATATGTAATTTGAATGGTGGTTAGCTTTTGGATAAAGGGCCTGCTTTTTTCCATAGCCTGTGGATCCACGACTCTAAGCTGACTGAGAAGTTAACCCATAAAATGCATTTGAAAGCAAAGAGTAAGGATTTAAATAAATCCACCTACCCATCAGCCAGAGGACCATAGCAGACTTACATGTTCCAGGGCATTGTCTCTGTTAACTGTCACTGGGGGAATTCTCTTAGCCAAGCGCCAGGCATTTTGCTTCCTATAATCAGAGCTGAAGATGAAACAATGCCTTAATGGAGAAAAACATAGAAGAAAAATCTTCCAAACATGATGGCTGGCAGTATTTGACCTTTGTGAAATCCATGAAAGAAAATTTGGGAGACAACATGCATATGGTCATTGGAGGGGAATTCCCAATGAGTATTCAGGAAATGTTGGGGGATTTCATTTCTGTTCATGAAGCCCAAGAAATGGGACTCTGAATTAGGTTCTAGTTTCGGTGGCTGCGTCTGTACATCAGAGTCCTGTTGTGGGAATTCACTGGGTCATCTGCAGTGGTGGCTATAAGAAAGGCACTGATCGTACTCTCTGGCCATTAATTCCATGTATAGCTCCAGGAAAAATGTCCACCCTCATTTAAACCTGTCAGCTGAGAGCCACCCAAGTCACTGCCCACAGATGAGAATTTTACCTAGTGATGGAGGAGGCCTGGTGTGTCTCCTGGGGTCTCCCACCCAATCCACAGCCCCAGTCCTGCTGTGTGATATAGACAGGAGGTCTCACACAGAAGCCTCCCAATGACAAGTCCTGCTTTGCTCTGTCAGGGGGAGTTTAGGCTTGGAATTTTACTGGGAGTGGGGTAGGATTTTGCAGTAACACCCTGGCTTTCTGTCCAGTGTCTGTCTGAGTGTTTATAATACGCCCGTCACTGAGTTGTGCTGGGCTGAGGAGCAGAAGCCTGCAAAGTTCTGTCTTATGCAAGCGTTTGCACATTCGCATGCACCCCCCCCCCATACATGGGTGAAACACACACTTAAAGCTCTGTCTAGCTCTTGGCTTCCCCTGGCTGCTTTCTTGGCTAGACAAGGGCAAGTGGCCGTTAGCAAACAATGGAGCAGAAATAAAACCTCACACCCATTGTGTCAGGGAAGATACTTTGAAGAATGTCTGGACCACCCTGAAGCTGTGGAGGAGATGAGCCAAGGGAGGTGTGCAATCTCTTGACCCTGGGATGAGCCTGACCAGCTGGTAAGGGCCGTGGGAAAAGACAGAGCGTGAGCGTGGGTGTGAGCACCACACAGCGAAAGTCTGAGAGACCCAGAGATGGGCTGATGTACCTTGAGTCAGCTCACTCCTACGGCTTTCAGGGAGTACTTGTTACCCGGGGGTCTCAGCCACCACATGCTCAAAAGCTAGGGGAGAAATTTCTTGTCTTCCCCAATACTGCTATCATTTTTTAGGGTAATCCCAGTTAGCCAGACAGCCCTGTCAACTGACAGAGGATCATGTCCTGCAGTAGCTCTGAGGGCCAGGAGCCTGATGACCCTGGCGTGGCTGACTCCAGCTAAGCTGCTTTAGCTTCGACTGAGTACAGCCCCTGCCCTTGCTGTACTTCAGTCTGGCGTGTGGTTCACAAACCAGGCTGTGGTTTCTGGCCTTGCCAGGCTGTGTCCCAGCTTCTCTGCACCTTCAGGAGTCCCCCCGCCCCTGCCCACTCCAGGCCTATAAAGGTGGTTTACTCCATTATTACGGGACTGTGTTTGCAAAGTACTTCAAGGGCATAGAAGGCAATGCCAGCACTCGCACCTTTATTTCAGTTTACCGCCAAGTTAGCTGCAGGTATTAAGTGACTAGATCCAGGCTGAGCAGCATATCAGCCCAGAACCCAGGCATCCTGATTCCCACTCGCATTTTCTAGCCCAGTGATTCTCAACCAGGGTGCCATGGCACGTTGGGGTGCCTTGACGTCCTTTCAAGGGTGTTGCAGGGTACCACACAGCATTAGCACTGTTAGGTGTGCAAATATGATTCACAAGATAAACCCAATGATTTCAAACAGGAAGTGTCACACCATTCTCCCCTGTTGCAATTATTCTGAGTTCTTTGAACCAGCAGAATAGCTCTATTATTTTTCTGTAGTCAAATAACACATGAGAGCGAAGGGCTGACAGTTTCTGAGGGGTGCCTTGAGTCTATTGAGAAGTGTCTTTAGTCTATGAAAGGGTGGCTTGAGTCGGAAAAGCTTGAAAACCGCTGCTTTAGCCAGTCAGTCCCACCCCATTGCCAGCTCTGCATCACGGCTCCCAGCTGTAACCATCCCTTCCTTGATGGAGAGCAGGTCCTAGAACTGTTTTTCTGCCATGAGAGGACAGAGGTCAGAGTCTGCTGCACAAGGTCTGGGGGCAGGGGGAGTTGGGCAAGTGAATCTTTGAGAGACCTGGGATATCAGCCCAGCCACAGCCCAGCAAAATGCCTTCCTCCTTGCTTAGCCCTTCGTGCTGCCCTCTGGGACTGTGAGGGTATTTTCTGTTTATTCTTCAAGGTAATTTTACTGCTGAAGCTAAAAACCATTAAATTGGGCCATGGCCAGCAAAGGTTGCAGACAGAGGGTAGGAAGAGTTCAGCACACAAGGGTGAACATGTCTCCCCTCCTTGCTCTTTCTCTCTAACAGCTCTGCTTGCCTCCCTCCTCTCTGCTGCTGACAGCATTGTGAGTAGTTTTAAACCGCTGACTGTGGCCCGAGCAGTGTTTAATGCCCAGCGACTCTGTCCATACTGAACAACCAGGAGAGATGGGGCTGCTTTTACCCAGGCTTTCTGCAAACCTTACACGTGCAGAACATTGCAGAACAGTGCAGTCCGCAGGGCAGGGGAACAGATGCCCCTTGCACTGGTGGGGATCGGTGCAGGGAGCAATGATGCCATTCCCTTCACAACCCAAGGGTGGGACAAGGGTTTGGGAAGGAGATTGTTTGTTCTCACTAAGCTAATGTTCTTGCTGTGCCTGCATAGGCTGCTGATTTTTTTCCTGACATTTCATCCCAAGATCCTAGATCCTCAAGAGCAAACCAGAGAATCCACAAAATCGCTGGGGGAGTTTGATGCAATGCTGCAGTGGACTGACTTGTACACTGCTGCCTTCTTGTGGTTGGAATCAGAACTACTAAATTAGCTGCTAAATCATCATAGGCCCTGTACTGCAAGCACCTTGGCAAGACTGTCCAGCAGAGACAAAAATTATCCGATTTCTCTCCTACCTCACACCAGGAAGATCCAAATAGCCACATGGTGTAGCCCAGCAACAGCTAGTGGCCATGAAGATGAAACAGTCCTATAGCCTTTACAAGTTTTCTTTGTATACATCAAACTTTGGCTTCAGACCAGATCCCAACCATTTGCTGGGTTTCCCCTGATCTCTGCTAGTGTCTTATGCATATCCAGTAATGCAAGAAGATAGATCAGAGCTGGTCATGGTGCCCTGATGCCATTGCTATTATGATGGCTAAAGGTTTCAACAGCAGTGAAATGAGATACTCATTTCCTTTTAAATGTGACGCAACACTCATTTCCTTCCTATAGCACTAACTCAAAGGGCTGGCAGAAATGTGACATCCACAAGTACTGGCTATATTTGGAAACCCTTGAATAAGAAAGTCACAAGAGGGAAGGCAAAGCATAGGGTTCTATAAATTAGAAATAGGAAAGGCAATTGACAGATTGGCCTGGATTCAGAGCCAGAACTTTTCTTGGATATAAGATGTAACCATGTTGGTCTACAAGCAAAAATAATCAGAAATCTTGGGGGGGGGGTTGATATTTTTTATTAAACCAACTGGATAGCTGCAAAAAAAAAAAAAATTATTTGCAAGTTTTTGGGCACACGTGCCCAAACATCCAGGAGATCTTACACCACCTTTCAGCTCTCCTATGAAATATGTATTTTCATTTCCACCTGGGAGAAAAGTTACAATCTTTGCACGCTCCTGTGCCTGAAGAAGGGTGTGTGTGCCTTAAAGCAAAGAATTTTTTTTTCAACTATCTAGTTGGTCTAATAAAAGATGTTACCTCCCCAAGAGCTCTGAGAACTTTTCTTGGGATTCTTGATACGTAAATATAGGATTAAAAAGTGTTAGTAATGAAGAGATTTGTTCTGTCCTAAATTATCACAATTGCTTTCAGCTGCAAACCCAGTTCTACGCTCTGCTCGTCAAAATAATACACATGCTGATCACAAGGAAAATACTTTCAGTCTTATGGGGTTATCATAAAAGGTTAATGTCCCAGCAATTAACTATACAAGCTCACCTACTGCAACCCGTATACATACAGATAAACATCAGTGCAAGCTTCCAGCCAAGGAGTCTTCTGAAAGCTAGGGAAAATCAGTGACCTGCTTACCTGAGGAGAATCCCTTATGGGACCTCATTGGGACTGAAACTGTTTCCAGGTACTTCTGAAGGTACTTTATGGTATTCACTACAGTGAGGACTTATTTATTTTCCAGCCATTAAAGCCTAGTGCCAATGGACCACTGCAAATCCCTAGTGTAGACAAGGGAAGCTGAATTTTGTACCGGAGGAAGGTAACATCTGAGCATCATTTCCTAGAACTGGAGCATGCTTCCTAAGAGGATCTTGAATTTCGGTGAGGGGCAGAGAGCATTTGCTACGGGAAAAATCCTATTGGACAAAGCTTATTTTTAAGGCTTCAAATGACATGGGATTATTTGTGAAGAACGACATTTCACTTAGTGAAAATTATCCACAAAGCTTGTTAGCTGGTTAGCTGGAAATTATTCCATTTGTTTAACTGTTACCCCTGCTTAACCTCTCACACTGTTGATACGATCCATCATGCCACTTAGCAACGTACGGGTGTTGCCAATGGATCACCAAAACCACGCGCAAGGATTGGAATTCTACGCATGAGAAAGGCCTGACCAGTCTTGTTGAGGTGGGTGGGGAATGTCACAGTGTCTCCTGCATTTACAAAACACCCGATGCCCTGGAAGTGTCATTCAAAGGTTAGATGGTTGGGTTTTTCCCCAGGAAGGAACCAGACAGAATCCAGCTGTAGAAATGCATGACTCTTCCTGAGAATTGCACGAGGAATTCATAGCATGTAGAGTCAGTGGAAACCTAGAATTCTTGATTTCCCATAAAACGTTAATGGAAGCTCCTAGTGTTGCTGAGATCAAGCTGCTCACATACAAGATGTAGTAGCTCCAGCTGAGTGCAAGGACTGTGTCTCGGTAGCCATGTGCTGAAGAAGTCTAGACAAGGTGGCATCATTCCTATGTCAGTTTTAGATCAGGAGAGAGTGGGCATTCACACATTTTCTTTGCTTTCCCCTAGAAAACCAAAATTAAAGGAAAAAAACCCTGCTTTAATTTTTTTTAATATGAAAATGGCAAAATTTTCAGGTTTGCAGGTTTGACCAAAAATGTCTGGATTTTGATTTCCAAAAACAAACTAGCAAACAAAATGATTGTTGGCCTGGCATTTTGTTCCCTGGGTCTGCCAGCTATTAACCAGCTGAAGGATTGATTGTCACGTGGTTCAGGAGGTGATCAGGGACGGTGGTTTTCAACCTGTGTTCTGCGAACTTCTGCTGATTATAACCAATCAAAAGTATGTGAATATCCACACTTACAATTAAAAAGTGTCCACTTCACACCTCCATTTGAAATTTCCAAAGGGGTCTGCACATCCATGCAAAGCTTTTTAGGGGTTTGCAAATGAAAAATGTTGAAAAACCACCAATCTAGGAAGACCTAGTCATTGCATAATATGAAAGGTGCCACCCACACGTATGTGCCTGACTGGAATCAAGAAGCGTTTGGCCTTTCCATTAAGTTGAGACACATTTCACTTTCCTTACCTAGCGGGAGGTCCTGAGCGCTGCAGTTCTGGCAGCCTAAATTAATTCAATTTTGGCCCAGTGTCTTTCCCAGGGGGATTGCCACGTGCCCCCCCTAACAGGGTTGTCTGCCGATGCTGACCCTGCCAGCGACTTCTCACCAATCCTGTACCTGCCACTGCCGCTGTCTTCTGCAGGTGCCCCCCGCCAGACTCTGGAGGCATCAGTTGCCCATTCAGGTGCATCTACACATGCATGCCCCTACTGAGCACTAAATATGGTGACTTACACCAACTTGAGTGTAAATTTGATACCTGCATCATGCAGGTATCAAATTTACTCCTGATTAGTTACTGTGCAGTAAAGCACATGTAGAAGCCTTACTGCTCAGTAACAGTGTGTGTATGGACTGACTTTAGTCCCAAATCAGTCTACACACAGCTTTAATGTACTTTAATGCCTGCATGTGTAGACACCGGCCTATTCCTACTTACTGCACAGTAACTTACTGCACAGTAAATTTAAGCTGGCATAAAAGTACATGTAGGCAAGCCCAGAGAGTGCATTGCTAGGACATCTCCAGGCTGAGATTCAGAGCACCCACAGCTCTATTTGAAGCCAGGGAAGCTAGAGGGGCTCTGAACCTCTGAAAACTAGGAAAAGGGAGGCCAGGACTCAGTCATTTTAAGAATATATTGCATGCATCCGAAGGCTTTCCCTCAGTCCCGAGCATGACAGCTGTTAACCCTGGACTTGGACTTAGCAGTCCTGGCAGTGCATTCCAGAGAGGGCCAGAGGTTCACTGGGTTTTAGTGGAAGGGTAGATTATGTTGGCTTTCGAGGAGGCATATATGACCCAGCCCATGCTTTACAGTGATGCAACAGTGAGAACAAGCTAGCAGCAGGATTCCAACCACATGGCAAAGGGAAAATCTAGCCAGTATGGGATACAGTCAATACAATGGGGCTGGTGTGAGAGCTCATGCCACCTTACGTAGAGCAAAGATGGCTTTTTTAAGACAGCTGACTGAAAGGGACCATGTGTGCTTGACAAAATACAGGTCTTCAAGGTCTTTAAGGCATTAATACAAGTCCTGGGCCTGACTAAGGCTTTTCCTGCACATTTCACACCTGGTTCTTGACAGTCTGGTCCACCTGCCTTTGAACTGGAGAGTGAGACATTATCGTATGCTGAAGCCACCCACTTCAAGTGCCCGTGCTGATCACATTTATCAAGCAGCTGGAACTGAAGACACCGACGCTATGTAAGCCCATTGCAATGTGAAGTTCCATTCTTCTTTGCCTCGCCATGACCCGAGATCCTGGCAACGAGAGCAGCAACTTATCCTTGGAGCATTCCTCTGGGAAGATGTCTATTGGAAAGTATTTCTCAGACCTGTTGGCTCATGAAGCTCATTTCTGCATCCTAATGTGGTGCACAAGCCATTTCATAATGAGAAGAAAAAAAAAAAAAGGAAGCCAGGACTGGGAACAGGTAGATTTGTTTCCAGCTTTCTTGTGAGAAAGAACAAGTTAGGCATGAAGTGTATCTTCTGAGAGACTGTCACAACACAGACACATGTGCATGGCGGTTTGGGCTTTGTGGCCTGTTCAGTTTTGTGACTCTCCAGTGAGACTGCTCATTAGACCCTTGTGTGATGGGTTTCTTGTGCCATGCATGCTTGTGTCATTCCCTAGTGAGTGTGCATGACACCAAGGAAGTGCATAACACTCACTAATGGGTTACACTTTTACATTGAAGGTGATGCTTTATCTCCTGATGGCTCATTGCTTCCTATTCAGGGCTGGGGGTTGTTATTACAATTTTTTTCTGCTCCCACAGGACCCACCAGCAGCCTGTGTGAAGAAAAAGCTGCTGAGGATGAAAAGCCTTTCATGCTGCCCCCTGAACCCATGCCCTCAAACTATTCTGAGAAAGAGGGAGCTTCCTTCTTGCCCAGGGAGCTGACGGGAGTTATGTCATGTTGCAAGAAAAGATAGGGAGTTCTTTCCCTAAATATCCCCCACTTCCTACTATGCACGCTTCTGCTGGTGAAATAAATGGGGCAAGCTGCATCTTTCTTATTCAATCTCATTTGAGTTCAGTGGATGTTTTCTCCAGGAAATATTCTTTTGCTCTGCAGAAAGTCTGACCATGCACTGAAAATAACTTGATTCTATTTTCCCACTCCCAACAGGATACCTTGTCTGGCTTATTTCCTTTGTGATCCTGTTAATAATGACCCTTAGTGGAACCCTTGCCTGAGGCAGCGTGGCCCTCTCTCTCCCCCTGGCGACTGCACCAAGTAGAGGTTTATGGTTCCTTTGCAAAGAGAACCAACTCTCCCAGCTTGCGGTAAACCAGTCTGGGCACATACCAGAGGACTGATTTCTGTGAGAAGGGCAAAGTTGGGCTTAAAATCAGGGAAAAAGAAGCCTCAGGACATGTGTCTTCTCTCCTTTCCGAACATGAGAAGCCAAGGGACACCCCTTAGCTGTAATCCCAGCTCTAGCATCCACAGTGTTTGTGGCCTGAAATGGATCACTTAACATCTGTGCCTCAGTTTCTCTGGCTGCAAAGGGAGAAAGCCAACACGGGGAGGGACACTCACTCATCTCTGTGCAGCATGCCTGTAAAACACAACCAATAGTTAATGCACACTGACTTGCGGGGGGTCCTTGTCCACACACTTGTCCCTGTTCAGACACTGATGGAGGGGTGGGGGGTGATATCACCAGTCCTTGTACAGATTTGCTCTGCCACATTTGCTTTGGGCTTACAGGTTTTCCCTAAGGCTCCTAGTGGGAAAAGTGACTACATAGATCAGGGGTTTTCAACCTTTTGGGGTCAGTGTACCCACACGGCAGCCGGTCGAGAAGGCAGGAGTCGCCCAGCGGCCAGTCAATGAGCCTGGGAGGGTGGGGGGTGACCCCCCAGCAGCAGTTCAGTGAGCGTGCCAGCAGCACAGCGGTGACACCCACTGCTGAGTACCCCTGAGGCCATCCCGAGTACCCCTGGTTGAAACCCCCTGACATAAAGAACAGAAATAAAGCGCTATTACACCATCCCCAACCCCTGAGCCAGAGGAGCCTGGCCAGGGGTCCCACAGGTAGCATGCTGCCCTCTGAGTGCCACCGGTTTATTGCTTGGCAGGTGGCCCTGGGGGCAGACACCAACCAGGGTTTGGGGGCCAGGTCGTGCTCGGTGCTGTACAAACCCTGCCACCCAGATGCAGTACCGCTGACCAGGCACCGGGGGCCGCTGTGGCCGTGTCCAGGCCCCTCGGAAGTGAGCCTGGAAGCGGATGCGCGGGCCGGTTCCTGTTCTCTCGGCCCACGCGGCTGTTGCGGGCGGCATGGCTGAAGCCCAGGAGAGCCGCGTGCAGGAGGCTGTGGATGGCATGGTGCAGAGGCTGGAGAGGGAGAGCATCCGCAAGATGCAGGTGCTGCTTTTGCATTGCATTATATTGCCCTTGGAAGGGGGGCAACCCTAGCGGTGCATGCTCGGGAGGGCAGGGGGGAGCAATGGGGGGGTACACTCTGCTCCACTGTGCGCTGCAGCGCCTGCACTGCCCGTCCCCTGTGCCTGGGGCAGGCGGTGGGGAGGTCAGTGTGGTGCTCAAGGTCATTGCTTCTGGGACCCGTTGCCCTGGCAGGGTGGGGGGAGCATTTTGGGTGCACAGGTCCCTTGGGAGAGCCCAGCAGTAGGTGTGACCCCAGCCGTGTGTGTCACCTGCAGGCGAACATGTTCCGATGCAGCGCCAGCTGCTGTGACAACGACAAGGTCAGCATGCAGCAGGTGCGCCACTGCATTGAACGCTGCCACGCACCCTTTGCCCAGGCCCAATCCATCGTCACCAGTGAGCTGGAGAGATTTCAGGTGAGGGCAAGGTACTCCAGGACCCAGGAACTGGTCCCAAGGGGTCTTGCAGGGGAGGTGGGGTGGGGAAAAGTACAGCCCTCCAGGGAAACTATGCTCTTGGTACGTCAGCTGCTGAGGGAAGGCACGAGCAATCCAGACACAAAAGGGGCTGGGTAATGTAGAGCATTTAGTGTAAATGGACTGTCAGGTGAAAGGGACATTAGCAGATGGGCATCTTTCAGGGGTGGTCTCTAGGGAGGATGCCAGTGTGAGTCCGGGGGCTCTGATGCGGGGTGTTCTCCGCTGCCCCAACACATCGTATATGTGGCTGAAGCAGAATGAACTGTCCAGCCATCAGCAGGCCTCACCTGTCCTCTTCCACAGTGCCCTGAAAAACCACATCCCTGTCTCAGCTGGCAGGATTGTGGCTCAGCTGGTCCAGCCCCCAAGCCCTGCTCTTGCCTTTGCTCTCTAACCCCTTGCAGGATCGCCTGACACGCTGCACCATGCACTGCAGTGACAAAGCCAAAGACATGCTGGACTCGGGCAGCAAGGAGCAGCAAGTGAAGCAGCAGCTGGAGGCCTGTGTGATGAAGTGTGTGGATGACCATATGCAGCTCATCCCCAGCATGACCAAGAAGATGAAGGAGAACTTGGCTGCCCTCGAGCAGTAGAAACACCACCCAGGGCAGGGTTAGGGGGAGGTATTCAGGTATTCAGAGAGTCGTATAGATGGAATGTTGTGTGGAGAATGGAGGGGAGATTGTTTTTGTGTTGACTGTAAGCCATTGCAGTGGCTCACACCCGGGCAGCTGGTCCGGATGAGATGGCTGGTGCTGATCTAAGCAGTGTCTCCAGTAGCGGAGAGATACCTATGACTTTGCCCCAGTCCTCAAAGGGTTGGCAGGTGGTGTAAGCGCTGCCCATAAGAGCTGTTCTCTACTGACCTGGCCCCTTTCCTCCCTGACATTGTATATAGGGCTGCTGGAGGGACAGCCCTGGAGCCAGAAGGGGCTTAACCTGTAGAACAGCAGTGGTAGCTTCCCCCATGTTGCCTAGTCAGTCTGGACAGGAGAAACAGAAGTGGAAGCATGGGTGCTCAGCCCAAAGTGGTAGCCACTGCCTGGATTTGAATTGGCCCCTTGGAGCCCTGAGATCTGATATCCCTGCCTCCTCCCTTCTTCTGGGGTACTGTGATAAATATCTGCTTTGGAGACAGGTCCTCTCTCCAGGTCTGGCCCAGGCAGCTTGCCACACACTGCTTCTCTGGTTATTTAAGAGAGCAAATGACTATGATAGTGTGCAAAAATCGCCCAGGTGTTCTCTGGAGAACGGAATCCCTTGCAGGAAACGGGCCCTTTGAAAAGGACTGACCATTGCCACTTGCTGCTCCTCTTCTCCTTGGGTTGACAGGTTCAGTGGAATTGCTTATGATTTGCATTGAGATAGAGACTGGGAGGTCCATAACCACAGGGTTAATTCAGGCACACTGTTCCATGCAATGTGGCCTAAGCACCAATGCCTTTGCTTCTGCAGCACTGTGTCTGGTCTTCCTGCCAGAAAGCATCTGATTAAATCCATAGAGGCCTTGGCTACGTTATTCAAGGATAAAACAGAAGTGTTGCCAGGAGATTCAGGGCATTCACAGCAGTGGAAGCCATTTACATGCTGCCAGTCAGGCTCAACACAGAATCCTGATCCCACAGAGCAAGAAGGGCAAGGACTACCACAGAGCAGCTGGGTCTGATTCCCTGGACCACGTTAGTGGCCTTTGGAGGCTTATGGCAGCATTAGCGACTGCCTCTGATGCAGGGCTATGTGGGTAATTCTGAATTTGGGGATCTTACCAAAGAAGCAAAGCCAGGTGCAAAGAGATGATCACTAGCAGACAGAAAGATGAAGATGACAAAACAGGAGCATCTGTTGACTGGATGTCTAGCTGTGAGCATCTGGTCAGGGGAGATGCTGTTCTATTGACCTATTTTGTCCCATCCTGTGACTACCTGTGCTGAACACAACTGTCATCTTGTCCTTTTCAAAACTGACTTGTTTTCTAAAATATGATTAAAAGTAAATTTTTGAGGAAACTCTTCTATTGAAAAAAGATGATCACTGCTGTGCTGTGAGATGGACTTGATTTTTGTCTTTTATTAGAGAGGGGGAGGCTTTTTGTGGGCACTGTCTTTGATATGACTAATGGGCATGGTTGGGATAGTCCTTATGCCACATTCAAAAGATTATCTCAGGCTGTCTGTCCCAGCTATGCTGTTGTTCCAATAAAGCAGTGGTTCCCAATCTTTTTAAACCGTGGACCGGAAGTGACCACGGACTAGCATACTGCAGTCTGGAAGTGACTGGCATACGGTGGACTGGTAGCCCACTCTTTTTTATACTGAGTATAAAAAAGGGTTGGCTGCCGGTGTGCAGTATTGCTGGTCACTTCCAGACTTTCGGTCCAGCAGCCAACCCTTTGTGGCCCAGTACTAGGCCAGGGTCTGGGGCTTGGGAACCTCTGCAATAAAGGACATCACCTACAAAAATCCTTGTTGCATTTCCTG
This sequence comes from Caiman crocodilus, assembly GCA_030014935.1. NCBI lineage: Eukaryota > Metazoa > Chordata > Crocodylia > Alligatoridae > Caiman > Caiman crocodilus. The sequence goes on along the minus strand of JAGPOW010000471.1, from coordinate 35,291 downwards.
GGCTCCAACATGACCATTTTATTTTGTTGGATTCCTGGTATTACTTCTTCATTCTGTATTAGAGCCCATGGGCTTCACAGGGAACACTCAAACATCTCTTACATTCTGCTTTGGAACCAAAGAGCAACATAACTTATTGGTATCAGTCCTCATGTTTGTTATGAATCACAGAAAATTCAGGTTGGGAGGGACCTCAGGAGATCATCTAGTCCAACCGCCTGCTCAAAGCAGGACCATCTCTGACTAGGTCATCCGAGCCAAGGCTTTTCTGTCAGGGCCTTAAAAACCTCTAAGGATGGAGATTCTTACCACCTGACTGAGTAGCCTGTTCTAGTGCTTTTACTACCCTCTCAGTGAAAATGTTTTTACTCGTATCCAACCTAAACTTCCCTGTTGCAACTTGAGACCATTGCTTGTTCTGTCATCTGTCACCACTGAGAATAGTTTATCTTGGGGGTGGGCGGTTATTTGGGTCTGAGGGCCACTTAGGGAGTTTTGGTGAGCTGTTGTAGGTTGGGTAAGCACCCCGCACCCCACCTCCCTCCACGCCACAGCACATCAAACCTCTCTAAGTGGATCTGCTCCACACTCAACTGGGTGGCTGGGATGGTGCTGCAGGTGAGCAGGGAGTGGCATTCAGGAGCAGGATGGGCAGGCAGGGCTGGGATCTTGTGATGACAGTGCAGGGTTGGGGTCTGGGACAGCTGCAATCTGCTGCACACACTTCCTCGTGACAGGTGCCAATTCTGTAGGCAGGGGAGTATGGGGAGTGCATTGCAGCTCTGCCTCAGGCCCTATACTGTCACCACCCTGTGATCCTGGCCCCACCTACCTATCCATTTCCCAGACACTGCTTCCCACCTGCCTGCAGCCTCATCCCATCTGCATGGCCACATGCCCTGCCTGAGTGGGTCCTGCCCCTCGTGGTGGCTGGCTACTGTGCTGCCCCAGCTTTTGTGTGCACCCAGGGGCGATGGGACTGGCCGCATGTTGCAAGGCTTAGGCCAGTGGTTCACAACTGTTTTTGTATCAAGACTCATTTGTAAACATCAATGGTTAGTCCTGATCCAATGCCCCCCAGACCCAGTGTGGGGCAAGGGACCCCAAGCAGGCTGGAACTCTGCCAGCCTGAGAGGGAAAAGCCAGTTTTCCATGTTTTTCTCCTTTAAGGGAGAATTAATTTTTAAAGTTGGTTCGCAACCCTTTCATGTATTCTTGTGACCCCCTTTTGGGTCACAACCCATGGGTTGAGAAATGCTAGCCTAGGCTACCCACCATGCCTGGGCCAGGCAGGAATGAGGGTCACAAGGCAAGCCAGATAAAATCCCTTGTTGGGCCAGATTCAGCTTGTGACCCATATTTTCCCCACCCTTGTCTAGCTCCATCCTCTTTGTAACCCCCATTCAGGGAGTTAAAGGCTACTATTGAATCCGCCCTATCTTCTCTTCTACAGACTAAACAAGCCCGGTTCCCTCAGCCCCTCATAAATCATATCCCCCAGTCCCCTCACCATTTCTGTTGCCCTCTGCTAGACTCTCCAACTTGTCCACTGAGTGACAGCCGCCCTCCTCCTCCTCCTTGTTTGCCTCTGGGGAGCCCCATTACAATAACAGAAACTACAGCCTAAAGCAACATTATATTGCTCTGTGGAGCAGCGCAAGCCTATCTGCACTCCTAACGGTACTTCGTGCACCTTTCCCCTGCTATTGATGATGCAGCTCTATAAACCTCCTCTAGGTTGGCTGATCTCCAGCTGGCTTTAAACTAGGCTTGCTGGGGGAAGGGGAAGACGAGGGTGGATGAAGCCTTGGACCCCTAAACCAAGCATCAACCACAAGAACAGTCCAGCCTAGACTGACAGCAATCAGAACAAATACTCAGGTAAGCAACAAGGGCCTGAATAGCACTGAGATTAGGGGGGCAGTGCATGTATCTTCAGGAGGCCTCAAATGCCTCTACACTAATGCTCATAGTATGGGGAACGAGCAGAAGGAACTTACCTTCCTGCTAGCTAACTCCAACCCAGACAC
>JAGPOW010000471.1:10856-33161 GCA_030014935.1 Caiman crocodilus | reverse complement strand
GCGGCCGCGGGCGGGATCCGGGCGGGCGCCGCCGCTTCCACGCGGGCCGGGGCCGCCATCGCAATGGCAGCGTACGCTGTTCCCGGCGGGGGCCGGCACGTGGGATTTCAGCGTTATCGCAAGTAACGCCTCGACATAGCCATGGGCCTTCTCTGGACACGGCGGAGCAGCCGAGATGCCTTGCTTTTCAGCTTGCCTCTAGGAGAAAGTCGCAGCTCGGGTTTCAGTTCCTGCCTGGCAAAGCTTTCACGTTACGCTTATCAGAAGTTGGTATGGGGGTGGGGGGCAGGGGTAGCATCTGTGGGTGAACATCTTGATAGTTGGCTGACTTGTACACTTAATTGCCTGAGAAACACCATTGAATGAGAGATTCCCCAGATCAGGTTTAGCTACTGGGCCTGTCATATTTTTTCACTCCATCTCAGGCAAGAAAGCGGTGGTTACTTTGCAGGGCGTCTCTGAAGAGCGTTCCCGTGGCTAACAACAAGCTGCAGTTCACAGCGGACAAATGCAGTTTTCTTCTCGGCGTATACACTTCTGCTGTTTCTCTTTTGTACTTTTCAGTCGATCCTGTCCGATTGCTGTTTAGAAATGCAGTGTAAAGCGCTTTATATTAGTGTATAGTTTACAATGTAATTTTTTTTTTTAATGTTTTTTTGCCTTCAGGAGAACAACCTCTTCTGAGTGTGAGGCAGTTGTGGTGGCACTGAGCGAGCAGGCACCATGAGCAAAGCACACCCGCCTGAGCTCAAGAAGTGAGTGGAGGATGGGAGCGGGGTGGAAGAGAATTCAGGTTTCTTGCATCCCCCTGCATCCTGGCATGCACCTTGTTCTGGCCTGCGGCTCCTGCCCACCAAGGCGTCCCCCACTCCACATGGTCCCCCCAGCCCTGCTGAGCATGTGGCTCCCCTCCCATGTGGCTCTATGTACTGGGGTCCTGCTCTCCTTCCACCCCTCACCTTTCCTTTGCTAGGGGAAGCCAGGCCCCCGGTAGCTGTTGGCATAACAGCAGGGCAGCTGGGGCTTCAAGCCTCCTGGGTTCATGGTGTGGAGGGAGGGGGTGTCTGGTGGAATATGTTATCTAGGGAGTGCAAAATGGCTGGTCCAGCCAGCAGCTGGACTCCCATTTCCCAGCAGCTGCTGCCTGCACGGCTGGGGCCAGTCTCCATGGAGACCTTAGCTGTGGATGTGCTGTGAAATCTCCAGGCTGGGGTTGCTGTGGAGACCAGGCCCCGGCCAGTGGCAGAGCAGCGCAGGGGGCTGTTCCAGAGCCCCTGGGACTGTGAGGCAAGGGCAGCTTGCTTTGGAGCCAGAGCAGAGACACAATCTGTAGCCTGCATACTCCGGGCAGGGGTGTGCAGGCTAGGGATCGTGACTCTGCCCTGGCTCCAGAGCAAGCTACCACTATGGCAAGATCCCAGTGGCTCTGGGGCAGCTCTCTGCCCTGCTTTGCCACGAGCCCTGCCAGCGTGGCTGTGGCTGGTCTCCATGGAGACCGTCCCCAACCATGCTGGGAAATGGAGTCTGCTGCTGACTGGATCTGGCCTGCAAGCCAGACTTTGCCCATCCCTGTGCTCTAGACTGTGCAGGGAACAGTGCCCCAAACTAGGAATGACCCCTTGGCAGTGGGAAGAAATTGTGGCCCCTCTGGAGGGTTACAAGCCAGGGCAAAGGGGATGGAGTGAGCTCATGGGTGTCTCCTGGTCTAGCACAGAAGGTATCAGGCTCCTCCCATGTCTTGGGCTCAGAGATGTCCCTTGTGGGGAGGGGTGAATTGGGGCAACTGTCCTGGACTCCACACTTTTTGGGGGGCCCTGTGGACAGAGCCATTGACACATGCTGAGGGTGCAACCACTCCACACACCACCGGCTTTACGCTCCAGCCACTCGCCACCTCCCGCCCTCCCCTCCATATATATGCCCTGCCCAGGCTCTGTCTGGGCTGGGTGCAGTGGGCAGAAGCAGTGGTCAGTGGCGGCTCCAGAGTGAGCAGCCAAGGGACCAGCTGGGCTGTGTTGGTGCAGCCCCTGCTCGCTCCTCTGCAGCTCATGTTGGTGACACCCCTGATCTAGAGTAATTTTTTTTTGGTCCAGATCTGTGAATAACAGCTGATGGCTTTTTCTCTGTTTTTTTTCATTGCAGGTTCATGGACAAAAAACTATCGCGTGAGTTATTTCTATCACTTCTGAGGTCCTGCTTTTTAGATGTCTGTGTAGCAGTGGTTTTGCATGTTGGTTCCAGTCAGCAGCCTTCCCTGGATGCTGTCTTCCCATGAGAGTTGCATGGGAATGTACTGTGCTGTGAGAGTGAGCTAACAGAAGTGAGGGTCTTTGAGGATGTGGTCCTATTGCTGTATTGCTCATTACTGTAAAAGACACAGGCAAATACAGAATAAAAAGACAGTCTCTATAGTGTTCTTAATCTAAGTGGAGGAATGAAAGGCAGTGGTGCCATAAATCTGGTCAGCATGAAAAAGGGGTGACTTGATTCCTGCATTTTGAAGAGTATCATGATTGAATTAGCAGTTCAGAGTTTGCTAATGTTGGCTGCTTTTCTGAAAATGATGCTGCATTTCAGTACATGAAGTTGTAAGGTGGCAAAATGCTTCCTGTTGGTGATTCTTTACTTCAGGCTACAATGACTTTAGCAGTATTTTGTGCTTCAGTTGCAAAGCTAACATTTCCATCCAAAAAGCCATGCAACTGTCTGCCACTGTGTGTTGTGTCTTTGTGTTTTAACATGCTATTTATTTTAGTGAAGTTAAATGGTGGCCGACACGTCCAGGGGATATTGCGGGGGTTCGATCCCTTCATGAACCTCGTTATAGATGAATGTGTGGAGATGGCACAAGGTGGACAGCAGAACAACATTGGGATGGTGGTAAGTGGAGAGCTCTAAACCCATGAGGTGGCATGGATTGAAACCCTTTAGAGATCGATTTCTTTCTATAGACCTTGTGGTGTCTTGAGATTCATCTGAACTGAATTGTAAGCAGTTAGACGCTTCCCGCTATGGATGGGGCTCTTGGTGTTCATTTTCTAGAAGAGCTAACTTTCAGCTTTGTTTCTCTAGAAATAATCCATCTCCCAGCATTTCTCAGCTGAAATGACTTTCTCATGTTGTTAAATGCCACTGATCTGTATCTGTTTTCTTAAGTTGTACTAAACCTTGTGGATGGTTGCAAATTCCTCATCTTTTCAAATATCTTATTTTTGGGTAATACAAGGAAACAGTATCATTGTGTTAGAAGCCTTTGAACAAGTCTAGATTAACCTGTGAAGAATCCTGCCTAGCACTTAGCCACTGCTGGAGCATGGAAATAGCTCACAAGATGAGTGGACAGGTGACCACACAGAGTTGGATATGCTTTAGAAGTGAAAGTTATATAAAAATGTGAGTTTAAGTTTTGTGGGGTTTTTGGGGGGAGTGGTTGTAGTATGTGGCATCCTTTGGTCTGCGAGAGAGAGGCTGCAATTTCCATCATCTGTCACAGATGGTTTGCAGTCTCATGTGACTGAATAGTCCAATCCAAGATTTGTATAATCTGTGGCAATGGTTGCAAATGTATCTGTCATGGTTGGGTAGTTCGGGATCAGCTTGGCTAGTTGGAGCCATCACGGGATTGGTCCATGCAGGGAGCGGCTGATATGGCTTCTCTCTTGCACTTTTGGAATCCAAAATAGTTTTCCCGCTACTGCCACCCCCCCTTCCCCTCCCCCTGTGTTTAAGCATCACCCCAGTATGTGTACTTGCTTCAATGTTAATCGATTTCAATTGGATTTACTCTATTTTAAAATCAGTTCTTAAAATTGCTTTTAATTGAGTTTAGACATGATTTTAATCTAGTTCAGACCTAATTTCCATTCTCCTTTACTTAGTCTGCTGAAAGTGGTGGCAGCCTTTCTGATGCAAACATTAGGTTCTTCTTCCAGTGAGAGGTTAGCAGTCACTGTAGAACCTAGGTAGCTGAACTTTTGGGTGACTTCTAGCTGGTCCTCTTTGAGGGTGACTGGATGTTGTAGAAATCCCTGTCCTAGTACAACTATTTTCTTTATGCTGATGGGCTGTTCTAAACCCACACACTGCCTCTTCCACCCAAACCAGGGCTGCTTGTGGAGCTGCCTCAGCCACAGGCTGCTGCGTGTGGTGGGGATGTGCTGGGCAGAATTAGGGGCCAACTGATGATGTGGACCTAGCTCCACTGCCTGCAATGAGCCCCTGGGATGTGTTGCACCCCAGCCTCCCCCGGGCAGTCTCCAAGCCTGGCCCTAGGGAATCTCTGTCCCCAGAGATCACAGCCTCTTCCCTGCACCCTGTGAGTGTGGTGCCTTCCCACCCTGTACCTATCCTGTGGGTGGGGGAGTCTGCCCAGCACCTGGATCTCTCTTATTCTTTCACTCATCACAAACAATAGGACTCTGGTTATTTTGCAGTGTCTTTGAAGAATGGACAGAATTGCTATGGCTAACTACAAGCTACAATTTACAGTGGACAAAAGTTGTAGTTTCCTTATCTACTTTCATACATTTTTGCTCTTTTCCATTTGTAGTTTTCAGTTGATCTTGTGTGATTGTTGTTTACAAATGCAGCTTAAAGTGCATCTTTCCACAGGCCTAGTGATGTCTTGGTGAGATTCACCTTGTGGGGGCCGAGAATAGCCGGTTGGGGCTGCACGATGGAGTGGAATTAGGCACAAAAGCTTGTCGGTTGAATTCAAAAGAACTTTACTTACAAACTGCAGTACAGGAACTCGCATTGGTGCATGCAGTGTTCCAACGAACGTGCGGAGTTCTCCAACTTGGGCAGAAACTTGCTCTAACTTATATATGGCTAGCGAGCCAATTGTCAGCCACCAGGTAGGAATAATTTACGATAAGCCAGTGCAGTGCAGTGCAAATGCAAGCTTTGGCGGGGACTGATCATTACACCAAGGTTTTTTCCCGCCGTATCGGGGGATCTTTTGCACCGAGTGCTTGCATTGTGCTAAGAATTCTGGTGTGCCGAGGCACTTCTAATCACTAAGCACAGACACACCTGAACCAGCTAAGTTGTAGTGATTAGACACTTCCCTCTATGGTGAGTGCTGCTGCTGTTCATTTTCTAGAAGAGCTAACTTTCAGCCAAGTTTCTGCAGAAATACTCGCCTCCAAGTATTTCTTAGCTGAAATGTCTTCCTTGTGTTGTTAAATACCACTGATCTATATTGGGTTTTCTTAAGCTGTAGTAAACCTTGGTGGTGATTGCAGATTCCTCATCTTCTTACATGTCTTTTTAAGTTGGTAGGATTGTAACCAGTTTCTGTAGTCAGACTGGACTTAACTGGGAACTGGGTTAAAATGACATGTAGAATGTGCATATCCTATGAATCTTACAGAGTGATAGCTAGCTATCTTGAGCAGAGAATTAGAACAAAGAATTAGGTTAAACTAGTTGTGCAGAGATGTGCTACTTGGGATGGAAGGGAATGTTTCTAGTGTTGTATAGGGCTTGATAAGATGCAGATGTTTACAATTCCAAGCAAAAATGGTTTCTTTCATCTTCTAGTCTCTCTTCTAGTACGTATCTAAGTCAGGGATGGGCAAAATATGGCCCACAAGGCCATTCTATCTGGCCCGCGGGGCCCCTAAAAAAAAATTTGGAAAACTAATATTTCTCTGCCCTTGGTTCCTGTCAAAAATGACAGGAACCAAGGGCAGTAGGACTCGGGAGAAGCCTAGCAGGCTCCAACAACAGTGGGGCCACCTGGTCCTGCTCCCCATCCAGGTGTCTGGGCTGGGCTGGGGGCACGTGGGTGCCCTGTGCTGCAGCTGATTGTAGCCCGCATGGGGCTGCTTGTTCCTGCTCTGGACAGCCCCATGCAGGCTGTGAGCGCCTGCAGCATGGGGCACCAGGTGTGGGACGGGGCAGGGCCGCCTCCCTAGCTTTTCCCCAGGCTTCTTCCCTGCACAGAGAAAAGCGGCCCCTTGCCTGCCCCATGGCTGGCGCTCCCTGCTGCAGGCGCTCGCAGCCTGCACATGGCTGTCCAGAGCAGGCACAGGCAGCTCCAGGCAGGCTGCAAGCGGCTGCAGCAGGGAGCACCGACCATGGGGTGGGGAGGGGCTGCTTCCCGCCTCCCCCACTTGGCACCACTTTGCAACCTGGAATGGTCCTGCTGTCGACCTCCAGGTTGACATGGCACCACAGAGGGCTGCGTAGGCTCTTGCTGCCCCACCCTGGGGTCGCTGGGCTCTGACGCCGGAGCCCCGCAGACCTGCCGGGACCCTTGGAGCTGCCCCAGGCCTGCCCAACCTCCAGGGAGGTCACTGGGGTGAAGCCAGAATGGTGGCCAGGCTCCTGGAACGCTTGCCTGGCCTGGCCCGCCGCTTCGGGCCCCTGCCTCAGCTCTCGGTTGACATGGCAGTGGGGCGCACAACCTGGGGTAGCCCTCTGGCTGCAGCACGGTTCTGCCCCGGAGGTTTTGCTTGCCACCCTTCTGGAACCAAAGATGGGCATTTAGGGTCCCGAAAAACGTGACCTGGAAAATCTCTGCGGACGTTTCCTGGCAGTTTTGTAGATGTGCCATCCGGCACTGGGGGCAACCACCAAAAGTGTCCACCCTCCTGGACTGAAGGGTTGGGCAATGCAGTTTGGCACGACCCAATTCGGACTTCCAGGGTGGAGGTTGGGCGCCAGGTTGATCCGGGCCAGTACCCTGGCTGGGCAGCGGGTCCGCTGGGCTCTCCGGCAGGAGAAGCCTGCCACTCCCGCAGAGGCCCCTCGGCAGAACCTGCTACTCTTCTCACATACAGATTCCTCTCTGTTTGTAAATGCCTGCCAGGCGTTTCTGGGCTTGTGTAGAAGAGAGTCCTGCATATGAAAGAAATACCTGCTGTAACCTACAAGAACTAATAGCATAATCTTAAAAGGCAAGTCTCCATTCACTGCATGAGGATTATAAATAGACCCCCAAAATAGAGAACGCAATAATTCTTAGGGAGCAGCTTTTACACCATTGAAGTTTTATTTCCTTTGTAAATTCCCAGCAATGTGGCTGGCACTAGGAACTATGAGTAGTGCCCCAGCAGGGTAGTAAATTAAAGGGAGGGAAGAGAATCTTGCACTCCCTGAGAAAAGTCACTTACCAAGTTCCTTGACAAAGGTTTTCATGTACTTGTTAGCAGGATGGATGACGGATTCTTCTGCTTCATAGTCTTTGTCTCCTACACTGATAGTAGCCAAACGTTCCTTCGACTGCTTCTTTCACAAACAGATCGATCTGTACATCACCAAACTCCGGGGGTAAAAAAATAAACTGTGCTGGTGCCACAGCGGGAGTTACTGGTCATGCCCACACTGCAGGGACTGCCTGGTACTGTAGCCCAAGCTCTGCACGCAAGGTTCTGGGCCTCTCTCAGCCCAGGGATACTGCATGGGGCAGCGCTGCTTGCACAGCACAGCCGTGTGTTGCATCGCCCTGGCCAGGGATGTGCAGGCAGAGCCTGATCATGGGGTGATGAAATGGGCATGGGGAAGGTGCTGCCAGGCACCAGTGCACAGGCATGGAGCAGTGGGACTGGGAGCAGGGTCTAGGCAGGGTGCTTCTGTTCTGGCACTGACTGACCCTACCACCCCTGCGCTTGGATCTGACCCCAGGGCCTGCAGCTTCCGTTCCTCTATGGCCAGTGACCCAATGCAGCAGTAAGTGCCAGCTCTTTTGACTTGGAGAACTTTAAGTAGGGACAAATCGATGAGGCAGCCACCCTGCCACATGTCTCTGATTGGCCAAGGTGCCCTGACAGTCGTCCTTCAGTGCTGGCTGGGTAACAGGGCTGCCCTTTGTATTGCTCCGCCCCTTGCCACTGATTGAAATGGCAGGTAGCTGTGTGGCTGATCAGTGGCTGATCAGTGGCTGAAGGAAGATGGGGTGGTCCCATGCTGGTATCTCCCCATCACTAGGGGCAGTGCTTATTTTTAGGTTGCGTAATGTCTGATTCCTTTGGAAATGATCAGTGGGGAATGAAGGCAAGCAGCAGCAAAATAGATTAAGATCAATTAAAACTGATTGAAATCCATTAATATCCAAGCAGGTATGCATACTGGGGTGATCCTTATATATGGGGGGGAGGTGGGGGCAGTGGTGTCAGGAAAACTATTTTTAATTCCAGATGTGACATTGAGATAGATAAGTCATGTCAGCTGCTCCCCACACAGGTGGATCCCATGCCTAGCCTTGCACTGGATCGAACCAGACTGCAATCTGAGGCTTTTCTAACCCCAAGCATCATCACTCCAAGTCCAAACCAGAGTTGCCTGTGCAGGTGCCTTGGCCACAGGCTGCTGTGTGCAGCAGGGGATGTGCTGGGTTGAGTTGGGGGTATTTAGGGGGCGCTGATCAGTGGTCCTTCTAAGCTATATGATGTGTGCAGCTCTGCAGGCACACTCATGCCTTGCTGCCAGGTGTGCCTGCACAGCTGCGCACGCCATGCAGCTTAGAGGGAACACTGCAGCTGATAACATGGACCTGACTCTACTGCTTGCAACGAGCTCTTGGGATGTGCTGCGCCTTTCCCCTGGCAGCCCTTGTGCCTGGCCCCAGGGAGAACAGCCTCTCCCTTACACCCAAGGAACTACAGTTCACAGTGAACAAATGTAGTTTTATTTACTTTTATACATTTTTGCTCTTTCTCTTTTGTCGTTTCAATTGATCTTGTGTGATTGCTGTTTACAACTGCAGTTTACAGTGTTTTCCAACTTTCAGCTTTGTTTCTGCAGAAATATGTAGCTCCACGTGTTTCTCAGCTGAAATTACTTGTGTTTTTAAATCTCACCGATCTGTTTTCTTAAGCTGTGCTAAACCTTGTTGATGGTTGTAGATTTTCTCATCTTTTTGCATGTCTTATTTCTAGGTAATACGAGGAAACAGTATCATAATGTTGGAAGCCTTGGAACGAGTCTAAATGAACCGGTGAAGAGTCCTGCTTAGCACCTGATGACAAGCCTCTATTTCTAGCGGTCCCATGTAAACTAGCTTTTTTTGGTTAAATAAATTTTGTAATGGTTGAAGTAATTTGAGTAAATTGTATCTAACTTAGTGCATTTTGGAGGCTGAAATGTTTTGTGCCTGTTCTAGAAGGTCTTGGCTCTTGAACACATTGCAATGGAAAGACCTGTTGTTCTGACAGCACAGTATGTAAAATAATGGATCAGTTTGCTAAAGCAGAACAGATGATCCTGTGTGGTACCCTTAAGGGTGCAGCACAACATCATCTTTTCTGGCTTGGTGGCAGCAGGCTCAAGTTGTAGAAGCTGCATAATGGCTGAGTGACCCAGATGGCCACTGCCCCACCGGAGTTGGGAAATGGACAGGGTAGAAGCTCAGAGGTACCAAGAATTCTCTGGCAAGGTGAGCCTCCTGGACCTCTGGTTCCGGTGCTGGGAGCTGGTGAGTTTGGGGTCCTCACTGCCACTGCTGGAGCCAGGAAATGGCTCAAAAGATGAGTGGGTAGGCAAGCACAGAGTTGGATAGAGTGTGAACTTCATTTTAAAATGTGTGTGAAATTTGTGTGGAGTTTTTGGGGAGTGGTTGTAGTGTACTGTGCATTTCTTTGGAAAGACCAGTAGTCCTGGTCTTCTAGCGGTAATCTGAACAGTACATTATAGAGGTGCACTGATACATCCGTCCCATATCCTATCAGCACCAATAAAAAGGAAATTGACACTATGGTCAGTTGGCTTTTGTTTGGCTGATGTGGCTGATAATATTGCCAATAAATGCCCTGTGCATGCGTGCAGCACAGCCTGGCAGGCACAGAGAGCAGTGTCTGGCTGGTAAGTCTGTTAACTTGTGGGTCAGACTGAGATCCTGCCATGAGTGAGGGAGTGGGGTGGTGCTGGCCTAGGGGCAGGCGCTGCACAGTCAGATCAGGGCATAGGGCAGCTGAGAGCAGCTTGGCTGGGGGATGCGGGGAGGGGGTGGTGGCTTCTGCACCCTAGGAGGGCATGGAGGGGTGCATGCCTTTGACCTGTGCATGGGACAGGGCAGGCTGCTGCTGGAGGCTGCATTGAGCTCTCCTGGGCAGGGGCTGGACTGGGCTGCGAATGCAGCAGTGGGAGCTGCCACCCCTTCCCTGCACCCCCAGAAGAGCCATGGCTCTGTTTCGTGCTCCAGCTGTGCAGTGCCTGTCCCAGGCCCACTCTCTCCCTCAAGGAGCATCGATCTGCACCCCCCCCCCCCTTCCCTCACAACAGACTTAACAGCCAGACCCTGCCCCCCATGGCCCCATTTCACCAAAACTTCCTCTGGGGGTTTAGGTGGGAGGGGAGCAGTGTTGAGGAGCAGGACAGGCATGATGCACTCCCTGTGGGGTGGCAGGGGTGTGTGTGAGGGCATGTGCGCTTGTTGTAGTGGAGGCTGCCTGGGAGCCAGCAGGAGGGAGGGGGAGGCCAGGCCAGGCAGGAGGGCTGGTCCAGCCTGCGGCTGTCCCTGCTCCACATGGGGCTGAGTCCAGCTGGGCAGCCAGTGCTGAGCTGCCCTCCCCCACTGGCCCAAGCAGCGTGCAGCTTTCTGCATGGCTGTTTGCAGTGCGACTACAGTGCCCCCAGCGGCTGCTCCTCTCACTCCTGCCCTTGCTGCTGCTCTGGGTGGGCCAGGGGCAAGCTTTAGCCAGGTGGCTGCAGCTGGAGGGAGGCAAGAGGAGCACAGCAGAACCTGGCTGGCTGTAATTGCACTGCAAGTAAAGTATTTGCATGGTTTCCTGGATATTTGCTTTCACAAAAGTAACCAGTCCCAAATTTAACTACTTAGTGCAGGGTCGGGCTATTATTTTGAGCAGAGGGCTGCTTAGCAAGTTTTGGTAAGCTGTCAAGGGCTGCATTGGTAGCCCTGCCCCTTGACAGATGCCCCTGGTCATCATCTTATGACTGGAAGTCCTGCCCCCTAACCCCTGACCTTTGCCACTAGAAGTCCCTCCCCTTGTCCCCAGAAGTACTGCTTTCAGCAAGAGGTTTTGCCATGTCGGAACCAGAAAAATACCATATTATATTCTAAAAAGCAAACATCTACAACATTCTTTAACTTGGTTTCAGAAAATATTTTTGTCCTGATTTACATGTGTTTGTGTAGTGTACATAGAAGTGATTGCACAATAGCTTAAAATGAAATCTGACTCTTGTATATTGTGGGAGGTGGGTACAGGTTTGTGGGGAGCTGTGGGTGTGAAGTGAGAGAGCATGCGGCAGGGATTGGATTCGGAAAGTCGAATCACTGCCCCGATTTGATTTGGCCGAATCTGATTTGGCTGAATCTCTGAATCACAGGCCCTATCCCCTACCTGCTCTCATAGCCCTGCCTGGCCCCAGGTCCTGGTTCTTTGAGAGGGGGGGAAAAAAAGTCCTAACTCACCAGCTCCTGCCTGATTAGGGGGAGGTGGGGGGGACAATTCCCATAGCCCAATGCCAAGTGGGGGGCTCTGCCACAAGCCCCTGCCCCCCTCCCGTTCTCCCAGCCCCCGCATGGCTGCCCTGCCTGGCCCAGCACCTGGTCATTTAAAAAACCAAAAACGCTGGACTCACTGGCTCCTGCCCAGCAGGGGGGGGTGATCCTCGCTGCCCTGTGCTGCACTGGGGAGCTCTTCCACAAGCACTCCAAGGCTGCTGTAGCAGCTGGTGACACCAGGATTTTTGTTTTTGGTGGTTGTTGTTGTTGTTTTTTAAAGGGCTAGGAGCTGAGGTAGGTGGGGCAGCCATGGGGAGGGGCTGGGAGAGGAGGCAGGGGTTAGGGGGGTGGGGGTGGCTTGTGGCAGAGCCCCCCTGCCATGTGGCATGGGATAGCAGGGGCCAGGGGGAATTGCCTCCCTGCCTGGCAACAACTGGTGAGTGGGGGCTTTTTTTTAAAAGGCTGGGAGCTGGGGCTAGGCAGGGCAGCCATGGGACTGGGAGAGCAGGCAGGGGTTGGGGGGCATTCAGGAGGGCTTGGGGAGCAAGCAGGGGATGGGGTCTGGTGGGGTGACCCTGTGGTCCCCTCCCCCTTCCTGCAGCCAGCGGGGACTGCCTGAATCATTGAAGCTCTCTGAATCGATTTGGAGAACTTGGAATTGATTTGGACCTTTTAATTGGTTCCCTGATTTGATTCGGATTCGGAGATTTGGCCACCGAATCTCCTCCGAATCAAATCAGCACCTGAAGCTTTGCACAGCCCTAATACATAGACTATCCCTGCTTGCGCGCATGTGTGTACACTCTCTCTCTCTCTCTCTCTCTCCCTGCACATACATTGTCCGTGCTTGCATGCACACACACTGTCCCTCCCTGCATGTGCAGACATGCGCACAGTCTCTCCCTACATGCGCAGGCGTTTGTACACACGCACACAGAGTCCCTGTCTGCAAACAGTCCCTGCTTGCGTATACACGCACGCTATCCTTGCCCATGCGCGCGCACACACTCTCAGTCCCTGCCCGCATGCACGCATACAAACACACATGGTCCCTGCCTGTGCATGTGTGCACACAAACATGCACCCACCCACATACCATCCCTGCCTGCATGCGCACACTGGCCCTGCGTGCGTGCGTGCACATACAAACTCGTGCACACACACCATCCCTGCCTGCACACACACGCTGTCCTTGCCCATGCATGTGCAAACACAGTCCCTGCCCCCCCCCCCCACACACACACACACTCCCTGACTGCACCTCCCCCACCCCCCATGTATCATTGGGGCCCCATGCTCCCAGTACAGCAATGCAGCTGGCAGCCATGTGGTGCTGGAGAAGGGCAGGGGCAAGAAGGGAGTGAAATGGCTGGGGGTCCACAAGGGCTGGGTTGTTCAATCCTGCTGAGGCTCCCTCCAGGTTCTACTGGCTTTTGTCAGTTTTGACAGGCAGCCGGGGCAGATAAATATTAATTTTCTAAATTTTTTAGGGGCCTGTGGGCCAGATAGAATGGCTTGGCAGGCTGGATCTGGCTTGCATGCCGTATTTTACCTGCCCCTGACTTAGTGTAAAATGAATCCATAACGATGCCACTTGATCACAGGGCAACCTAAGGCACAGAATAATTTTTTTTCAGTTCCATCCACCTCAGGTTTTTTCTGAAGTTACAGCTAGTATAAAAACAGTAAATCACATGGACCATTTAATGTACCTTTAATTACGATTATACTGATATTTATAGTTGCAAGTAAATTCAGTAATACAAATTCACAGTGACTTTTGATTAGTAGTGTATAGAGAGTTCAGCTTATGACTAAAATAACTGGATTTGGTGGGGATTGTTTTTTGTTTTTTAAACAACCAGGCCACTAAAACCATACTTAACACAAACACTGAGAAACCTGTTGGGAAGCAAATCAGAATGCAATTACTTATTTTACAGTGTTCAGTAAATGAAGTCTCTAAAACCGTCCACAATTAAATACCAATAAGTAACTAGGCTCGTCTGTCTGTTGATCTACAGCAATGCACTACGCTGCTGTATGGCAGAATACAGCAACATAGCAATTAGCAGGTCTACATGTAATCTCTAGCTATGTTGCTATAACAACATACTCCCCATTTTTAGTGTGCTACTATTGCGACCAGTACTAAGTAGCCCTCGTAGTAAAAGAATATTTCTAGCTGCTCTTTGATGCAGGCCACATCATTTTACCTGTGGAAAACAGTGTTAGTCTTCTACCCTGGATGTCAGTTTTGGTCCAAGTAGCAACAGTAATTTAGCTCATTATTTTTTCAGTGACTCACTTGAATCAGTTATTCATTATTCAAACCTACATACTCTTTGTTAATAAGGTGGTGCGAAATTTTGCCCAGCATTTTGTTTTGAAGTGTTTCAAGTTTGAAACTGCGAAATCAAAATGAAACAATAGCCTTTGAAACAAAACAAAGAAACTCAAAATGTTTCAAAACTTTTGAAACATTTCAAATTTCGAAGCCAGCCTTACTGGCTTCTGCGCCAGTCCCAGCTGATAGCACCCGCTTCCTGTCATCTGGCAGACAGAGTGGGGGCTCACCTGTACCCCTAGGAGGGCTGTGGGGTCTGTGCTGGAGTCCTCCCCGGAGTGCGGACCCCCAATCTGCCTGCCAGATAAGAGCAGCCAGATGCTGTTGCCAGGGACCAGTGCCAGGAAGACTGGTTCTGCTGTTGATCCCAGGTGGCAGCACCCACTCCTCTCATCTGGCAGGCAGATTGGGGGCTCACCCACAACCCCAAAAGGGCTGCGGGGGCTGTGCCGGAGTCCTCCCAGGGCTGTGGGCCCCCAGTCGCCAGCTAGGTGACAGACTGGTGCTGGGTGTAACGTGCACGGAGTGCCGGGAAAATTGCTGCTGCCACTGGCCCCAGGCAGCAGTACGCGGCTCCTGTCATCCTGACTGGGGACATGTAGCCCCGGGAGCACACTGGCACACCCCCCACAGCCCTTCTAGGGGTGCTGGCAGGCCTCTGATCTGTGTGGCGCAAGGGGGTAGCGAGCAGCCAGATGCAAAGCTGGCGGTGGCAGTGGTGCAGTCGCCACAGCCACTCCGCCTGGCTCTGTGGAGCCTCCGGAAGCGTAGGGTCTGGGGTGGTCACTACCTCCCGCTGTGCCAGGGACGGTCTTGGCTGCTACTGGCCCCCAGGCAGTAGCACGTGGCTCCTGTCAGCTGGCAGGAAGTTTGGGTGCTTGCTGGCACCTCTGGGAGGGCTGCAGGGGTTGTGCCTCTGATTTGTGCACAGGATGACAGGAGTTGCGTGCTGCTGCCTGGGACCAATGACAGCAATGATCTTTCTGGTGCTGAGTGCAGGTTGCACCCAGTGCCGGTCTATCATCTGGCCGGCAGATCAGGGGCCTGCAGTCCTGGGAGGGCTCCAGCACAGCCCCAACAGCCCTCCCGGGGGTGCAGGACAGCCCCTGAATTTGCCTGCCAGATGAAAGGAACTGGGTGCTGCTGCCTGGGATCGGCGCCAGGAAGATCACTGCTGCTGCCTGTCCCAAGTGGCAGCACCTGGCTCCTGTCATCACCCCTGGGAGGGTTGTGGGGGCTGTGTTGGAGTCCTTTTGTGGGGGGGTGTTCCCCTAATCTGCGTGAGGGATGACAGGAGCCATGTGCTGCCTCCTGGGGCCAGCAGCAACGTTGATTTTTCCCAATGCTGGGAGCGAACTGTGCCCAGTGCTGGTCTGTCATCTGGCAGGCGGATTGGGAGCCCGCAGCCCTCCCGGGGGTGTGGGTGATCCCCAGATCTGTCTGCTGCATTTTGTGTTTCCCTGTAATAACTGCTGCAGGGCACTAAGGTGCTTGCTTCTCTTAGAGCAGAGATAAGAACACAGGTGCAGCTTGCCATGACAACTGGTTAATGAGGGTATTGGCTGCATCTGCACCTAGTCAGCTGGCAGGAGGAGGCAGGGCCCTAGGCCCATATAAACCCCAGGGCTGGGACCAGCAGCCCAAGAGGAAGGAACCTCCAGGAAGGAAGGGCCCAGAAATGTGGTAACTGGCAGATATGGGCTCCTGGTGTCCCTTGGTCTAAGGATAGCATAAGATATCCTTGTCTACTAGGCACCAAGCCTCAGAGAGGGATTTTTACTTTTTTTAAAGGGGTGGAATATGACGTGAGTTCAGTGTTACATTACAGCCCAGGGACTCATGGTAGTTGGCTGTGGTTGGTGTGCTGTCTGATAACACTGGTGGTTTGGGTGAAGTTATTTGGGGAAGGAGGCCTCATTGGGGCCCACTGCAGGGCGGGGAACAGACTATGGCACCAGAGAGGGTGCAGAGATAGGGCTGCAGAAAGACCGGTGAGGACAAGGGGACAAATTAATATGAGGCCTAGGCAAGACAATGCCAGTATCATCTGAGGCTTGGGGCATGGTAAAGGGGTGGTTGGAGCCATGCATACGGCTCATAAGGCTGAGAACCTTGAGAACCATCCAGAGTGAAGCGGGACATCAAGAATTTAGAAGCAATAGGGTTAATAGGAGCTAGCCTGACTTTGTCCAAAACTAAGCTCAAGGGCAGCTCAGTTAATCATACCAACAAGACGTGGCAGGAGAGAATGAGGTTGCTTATAGGGCAAGATTGGCATGGTTGAGGACCTGGGGGTAACACAGCCACCCCTAGGCATCCCACCCTGCTACGATAACCTATGATCAAAATTGTTTTGCTGTTTTGACAGACAAAACTCAAAACAAAATGCTGTTTCAGTGAATCATTGAAACAAAGTCAAATTGGAACGGCGCTGTTTTGCACAGCCCTATTTGTTAAGTCTAACTACCTCCACCTGCCTCACTTCAAAAATTAAAATGTTTTCCTTGTTGCTGTGTAAAACAGTCACCCAGAAAGAGACACTAAGGCCTTACCCTGAAAACACTTAAGAACATGCTGAACTTTACCTGTGACAATACTTCTGTGGAAGTAAATAGAACTAATTATGTAAGTAAATTTAGTTGTGTATTTAAGTGTCTGGACTGATTCTATACAAGCAGGTCCTCACTCAAGACACTATCCTAATTAGAAAACATTTTACATAAAGACTGGACTCAAAACACTTGCTCAATGCTTGTCTGAAATTGGGACAAAAGTTTAGTACTTGCTTGAATTGCTGGTGAAGACACAATGGAAAGGTCGTTTCATCATCTAAATCTAATCTGTCAGTTTGAATCTAATTCCCTCCATGATTCTTTCTTCCAATGCCCCCACCTCCTCAGTTTCAGTGTTGTTCCAAGTAGTGCCTCTTGACTGTGTCAAGTTAAAGGAGGAAAAAAGACTTCCCTGTGTAGTCATTTAAATGTGGTTAAAAGAAATGCATCAGTGCTTGATATAGCCATACTTTCCCTCGATATGAGAAAGCAGCTTAGATGCCTTGGTTTTCAGCTTGCATCTGGAAGGAACTTGAAGCTTGGATTTCAGTTTCTTACTTAAGCCTTCTTGGTTGATCTTGTCCATGTTCCCATACCAGTAATGATTAGCAAGGGGCACCATGTTTTTGGCTGCTATGGCACTCATCTCCATTGCACTGGCAGTCCGCTGAGGTAGTACATTCATTCATGGAGGATGACAGGCAGGCATTTCTCAGGGGGACTGTAGTGCAGATAGATCAGCCACTGCTTTGCTTTCACTGAATTGTGGGATAAGAATAACATGATTTGCTCCTTGGTGACAGGTTCTTTACATATAGATTGGACTTGAGATATTTCAGGCAATCATTCAGCAAACATGGATGGAAGTTTGGCACTTGCTTGAATTGCTGGTGAAGACATAATGGAGAGATCGGTTTCATCTTCATTTAAGCCTCATTCACCATCTGATTCTTCCTTTCTGCCATCCCCTCAGTTTCAGTGCTAGTTGTTACTTGGAAGTTACTTCTTGTTCCAAGTAATTGATCTGATTACTATATCAAGTTAGAGAAGGAAAAAAAAATCTTATACAGTTACTTAAAATGGTTAAAAGTAGAAGTACATTGATATATCAGTGACACATTGGATTAGCATTGATTTGGCCAGTGCAGCCAATAATGTCATTGATAAATGCCATAGCCTAGGTGCCTTCCTGTTTTCACTGAAAAATTTTGTAGCATGCATGTGGCCAGGAATGCAGCCCAACAGCTTGGGATAGCAATGTCTGGCCAGTAAGTCTGGGGGAAAAGGGGGTGGCAGACTAAGAGGGAGGGAGTGGGGCAAAGGCAGGGACAGACACTGCCCAGCCAGGGCACTGAATACAACCCTGGGAGCGGGACAGAGCTGTGGGTGGCTTTTCGGGGGGGGAGGGGGGGAGACCTGGGGGGGGCATGTGCCTCCCTCCAGATTAGTGCATGGGCTGAGGGCAGGCTGCCCACTATGCGCTTGGGGCCAGAGACTGTGTCAGCCTCTTCCCAGCAGGGGGTCTTGGCTCAGGGTGGGTAGTAGTAGTGCTGGGAGGGGTATCTAGAGGTAGACTAGTCACCCCAAAATTCCCCATAGCCACCCCACCCAGCACTTGGTGCTTGACCCCACCCTGAGTGCAGCCCTTAAGCCAAAAAGAGGCTGGCACAGCCCCTAGTCCCAACCCCACAGTGGGCAACTCGCCTTTGCCCTGTGCACAAATCTGGAGGGGCACATGCCCCACTGACTCCCCCAGGGGTGTGCTGAGTGAAAGGGGAGCTGCCCACCTCCCCACCCTCTGCGGATGAGCCGCCTGTGGCTGTCCCACTCCCAGAGCTGCATTCACTGCCCTGTCTCTGCCTCACTCCCACCCCAACTGTGGGGGTCTCAATCTGCCTCCTTCATGCACATTCCTTCCCTCATGTTCCTCTCCACCACCCTCCACAGACTTGGCGGCAGGACTCTGTTCTCCACGCTGCCAGGCTGCTTTCCCGTAAATCAGCAATTGGCCAATACAGATTCAATATGGTTGGTTAATAATTTGCCATCTGTATCGGCCAAGAAAATCTTTAACGGTGCACCACTTGCTCAGAATAACCATAAACTTTCTATAGACGTGACGGCACAGCTTAGATGCACTGGTTTTGGGTTGCAGCTGGGAGGAACTCAAAGCTCGGTTTTCAGTTTCTCATGTAGGCCTTCTTGGTCAATCTTGTCCGTGTTCCCGTACCAGCGGTGATAAGCGAGAAGTGCCACGTTTTTGGCTGCTATGGCACTCATCTCCATTGCACTGGCAGCATATTCTATTCCACTGAGGTAGTACATTTGATCATGGAGGATGAAAGGTGGGCATTTCTCAGGGGGACTGTAGTGCGGGTAGGCCAGCCACTGCTTTGTTTTCACTGAATCATAGGATGAGAAGAGCAAATTGATCTGCTCCTTGGTGAGAGGTTCTTTAGAGAACACTTTCCAGACGGCCGGTCCCAGAGATTGCTCCAACCTGTCCTGTTCATTTTGGACAGGAGATACCACCCCCATGCTGTTGATGAACAGCTTGGGATTGTCTGTTGTGAAAATGGCATTTGTGTGGAAGCTGAAGAAGTCCTGGTATCCAAAGAAAGATGGGTTTATCTGCCCATGAATGAAAGTTGCTATGGTCTGATGGTAAGGCCTGGAGAACTCTGGAATGGGTGGGTTGAAGTTCCAAAACGTAATATTGGACATCTTATGATTCAGTGGTGTGGCAATGACAACTATATCATAATGGGCGATGGCCACCCCAGATGTGGAATTGTAGCATATTTCATACTGCTGGGTTTTTCCGCCTAGAAAAATAGTTAAGAAAAAGGAAGACTTGGTAACAGAGCAGAAGTTGTGATTGGTAGGGGTTGAGCGGGGAGGGTCCAAAACATTTTCAGACTGACTAGTGATTTTTTTTTTTTTGGTGGGTGACCAATGTGATGCATTAAAAGAGGGCTTGTTTACAGAAATGGCATGTTTCCCTTGTTAACAGTGACCTCAACAAACACCTAGATGTGTATAGCTTTGAGTGTTAAACTGCATATCAGTGTTTGAGCATGTCTAGCTTTACAGCTTGTTCCTCAAAAGAACTCAAGTAAGTCTCACCTGATGGTCTGGGCTGTGTTATCATCTCTACTGAGGTAACAGTGCTAGGGATAAGTTGTGCTTTGGAAGCAGAAAGAAGACCATCACAGACACGTTTGTTGCCTCCTGTGACTGACCAGAGTCCAGAGTCTGCGCCTGCCAGAGACACTGCGCCTGCCAAGGAAGTGAGAAAAAAAAATTATTTCAAATCCACACGCTACCATCCCACTGCCATTCAGTGAAACAGGCAGGGGATTGGATAATCGATCAGAGCTCAGTGAAGGAAGTATGTACCTGGGGTCCTAACAGGAACGCACAACTTGCTGGGACATAAAAGTAACAGGGTCATGCAACTGTGCAAGTTGCTGTTTTGGTTACAGCGAGGGGGCACTGCTGAACCTTGGGAGGGACTTGCCTTTTCACTGGGACTGAATGCTAAAAGGCTAGAGAACAAAGTAACTGAAGAACTGGAGCTGTGTGTCTAGACCAGCAAGCAGAAGTCACAGTGCCAGCCTTGGAAGGGTGTATTCATGTGCTAGTAGGAATGGGGCCAGGTAAGCTTGAAGTGCAAATTACATGCTCACCGACAAAAGCATTGATGTTCACAGCTTGCCCATAATTGACTCTCATGACTGGCGTTACCACCTCATTGACAAATGTCTGAGAGAAGCCAGCCTTCTGCAAAGCCTCGCCAATAGTCCCATTCAGGAGATGCAGGAAGTAATCCCCTCCCATGGCACTGACTAGCTTCTCTGTGCTGGTGAAGGCATAGTCGTTATCTTGGTAGCGGTAGATCCTTTATTCAAAAGGAGAGAGGAATGTGAATCAGAAAGTGTGTTTATATGGGTAGCAGTGCTTCTGAGTGATATGAAACTGTTACATCATACAGGACAAAGACCACTAGGAGGAGAAAGGGTGAATTTTGTCTCTGACTATACGAGTGCAGAAGGCACAGTAGATTTGTACTTTTCCAAGATGATGACACTGAACTGTAGATGTAGCTGGTAGGAGAGAGGGCAGCAGAGAGGCTAGCTAGCCCCCAGTTTCCCCTAATTACCTGAACGGGTCTGGCTGCATTTTATTAGTGTTTCTTCCTGGTATTCAGCAATCAGCACAGCATCTGTCGCATACAAGTCACTTCGGTAGTGGAATGAATTTAGTTTAGGCTTAATAGATAACACTGTTACCTCATGAACTTGTCCATGATATCCTCCACCCACATGTATATTCGCAGAGGGTTCAACCAGTACTGCCAAAGAAGCTTAAGAACAGTGATGATGTACCAGCCACTCTCCTCAAATACAAATTTGTCTCCAGTATAAATGCCTGCCAGGTGGTTCTGGCCTTGTGTAGGAGAGAGTCCTACATAGGGAAGAAATACCTGCTGTAAACTAGCAAGATTTGATAGCAAAGCAACTCTCCATTCACTGCACGAGGATTATAAAAGGACCCCCCCCCAAAAAAAAACCCACAAAAAAACAAAAACAAAAACAGAGAATGCAGTAATTCTGATGAACCCATTTACCCCATTGAGGTTTTATTTCCTTTTTAAATTCCTACCAATGTGGCCGGCACTTGAAACTATGAGTAGTGCCCTGGCAGGGTCGTCAATTAGAGAGGGAAGAGAATCTTGTGCTCCCTGGGAGCAGCCACTTACCCAGTTCCTTGACAAAGGCTTGCATGTGCAGGTTAAGGGGGTGGATGACGGATCCCCCCGCTTCATACTCTTTGCCTTCCACACGGACAGTAGCCAACCGGCCCCCGACTGCTTCGCGCTCAAACAGGTCGATCTGTACCTCTCTGCCAAACTTCTGGCGTAAATGATAAGCGGCGCTGGTGCCACCAATACCAGCTCCAATAACAGCTGCAAGCACATGTCAGACACAAGTCAGTTTCTCATTTAGGCCCTTGCCACCAGCTCTGGACTCGGGCAGCAATTTCGGCGCATGAGCTGTCGGACGCCGGGGCGGGCCGGAGACCAGAGGCCGGCTACTCGTTTCGTGTGAGGCGCTGGTGTCACGTCACGGCCCCTGAAAGCGTCACCACCCGGCCGCGGCGGGGGCGGTTTCACTTCCGCACATGCGCGGTGGCGCTGCGCTCAAGATAGTCAGCCTAGGGGGATCTAGGGGCTCCCGCACGCACCACTTCCGCCCCGCACCGGCGGGCGGCACCGAGCCCACCCCCTGCCCCGGGGCCCCCGCCCGGTACCGATCCTGTCGGGGGCGTTGCCCAGCGCCTGGCTCCAGACGCAGCCCAGGAGCAGGAGGAGGAGGAGGGCAGGCAGGTGCTGGGCACTCCGTACGTCCATTGCGAGGCTGCGCAGAGCTGTCCGCAGGCGGAGCCAGCCCGGGGGCGACCGTCCTCCTGGTGCCCGTCGCCCCGGGTCGGGTCGGGCCGGGCCGCACTCGTCTTCTTAGGGGGCTTTGCGCGTCGACTGATTCCTGTCAGGAGTGCAGCAGCCCTGCCTAGATGCTGCTGTCGCGTGAAGGTTGCGGTGAGGCGCTGTCAGAGAGCGAACAGGGCCTGGATTACAGGCCAAAGCATTATACTACATAGGCAGCGTGCACAGCTTGCAGTTTTGTGAGCAATTCCCGAATCGACGCCGCTGTTTTCCTTCAGTGACATGCAAATAAAACGGTGTAATCCCTCAGTGACATGCAAATAAAATAATTTCGTTTCAATTAAAACCACCTTTTTCCCCATAACAAAACAAGCATGTTTATTACACACATATAGCAGTATGAACTGCTTGGCCTTAAAAGCTGTCTGGGTCACTTCAGACCTGGAAGAAAAAAGTGTCATGTTTTGCAAATGCTTAAACAACCTGCTTTAAAACACAATCGCTATTGCACTATTTTATTATATTTTTTTCTCTCAGTCACTTCCAT
>JAGPOW010000469.1:81965-104110 GCA_030014935.1 Caiman crocodilus | reverse complement strand
GCAACGGAACAGGGAACATTCAGGGCAGATTGAAATAAATATTTCCCTTGTTGCCTGCTCCCCGTTCCCCATAGGGCACATACCTGGCATGCATGTGCCTTAGTGGGGGAGGAAGAGGGATAAGAGAGAGAAGATGAGTGAAGCCATCATGTGCTGAGAGAAGTAGTATATTCTTTGCTGTCCACAATTCCTGTTTCCTGGGCTGGTGCTGCAACCCTGCAGGCACCAGAATTTAACCATGCAGCCCAATGCTGGGATTTGCAAAAATACTTTCCCCAGAGACCTGAACCCTGTCCTGAGGTGGCCAGGAGGCCTGTCCTTCTTGTCCCAGCTCCTCCTTCCTGCTTATTTCCTCTTGACTGACTGCTGCTTTGTGTTGGGACATCTCAATTTGACTTTTCCTTATGTCTTTATTTTTTTCCCTATTTTTTTTATTCTCTCTGTTCCCTCCTTCCTATACCAAATGGTGGAGGGGAGCATGATCTGCCTGCCCAGTTACCTGCTGGACCAGCCCAAGATGGGGACCCTGAAAAACCACAAATGTTCAGGGGCTGGATGCAACGATACCCTCCACCTCTCTTCCACTGCATGCCCAGATCAAGCATCTCATCTGGGTTTAGGCGCTTGAGCTCGCAACAAAATGTAGATGACTGTCATGATGGGTCATTGAGGAGGCGGTCTACAAGGTGGAAGATGGACTGCTTGTTCTAAATGTGCAATCCTGTGAAGGGTGTTGGGGGAGGGAGGGTTCAGTCTCTGGTGAGCTGCATGTTTTGCTACTGAGTTATATATTTCCTGCTTGGCACGTGGTAGGGATGGGTGTACACCTTCACCTTCCATGAATTCAGAGTAACCTTTCCTGAAAAAAGGCATCTCCAGGTATCTGGGCTCTGGTGGTTTTCCTGCAAGGGATTGCCAGCCCCCACTAAGGGATAATCATTCCTCTCCTTGGACACATCAAAACCACCAGAACCCACGGGTCCCTTCTTTCTCCTCATCCTTGGACTCCAAGTTTGTGTCTAGTTCAGCTGGGGGCTTGGGATGGGGGCTGAGGCTTGAGAGGAGGCATCTTACCATTGGTGTTGGCATCATGCTCTAGATTTATAAGATTTGTGTGCATCTCTTATTTGACTTCCTTGGGCGGGGGGGAGGTGGGCACGCTGGAGGGGAGGGAGAAGCCTGAAATAAGATCTGAACAGGTTATAGGGGTGGGCGGACAAGAACAGGATGGGTTTCAACACTGACAAGTGCAAGGTGCTGCAACTGGGGAGGAAGAGCCAGCAGCACACCTATGGGTTGGGGAACTCCCCTCTCACCAGCACAGAGGCAAAAAAGCATCTTGGAGTCATTATTGACTCAAAGATGAACATGGGCCGCCAATGTGGGGATGCGGTCAGAAAGGTTAATCGCATCTTGTCATGCATTCACAGATGCATCACGAGAAGGTCCAAGGAGGTGATTTTCTCCCTCTATGTGACCTTGGTCAGGCCCCAGCTGGAGTACTGCATCCAGTTCTGGGTGCTGCACTTCAGGAGGGATGTGGACAGCATTGAGATGGTCCAGAGGAGGGTCATTCACCTAATCGGGGGACAGCAGGGCAGGTCCTATGAGGATAGGCTACAGGTCCCGAACCTGTTCAGCCTCCACAAGAGGAGGCTGAGAGGGGATCTGGTGGCCGTCTGTAAACTGGCCAAGGGAGACCAGGAGGCAATGGGAGAGTCCCTGTTTCCCCCGAACGCTATTGGGAGTATCAAGGAACGACAGCCATAAGCTGACAGAGAGCAGATTCAGGCTAGATATCAGGAGGCACTATTTCACAGTCAGGGTGGCTAGGATCTGGAACCAACTTCCAAGGGAAGCAGTCCTCGCTCCTGCCCTGGAGGTCTTTAAGTGGAGGCTAGATGGACACCTTGCCAGGGTCGTCTGACCCCTGTACTCTTTCCTGCCATGGCAGGGGTCAGACTTAATGATCTGCTCAGGTCCCTTCTGACCCTACTAATTATGAAGCTATGATGGAGTATTCAGGCATATAGAGACCTAATTTCCTCAGTCCCAAGGGAAACTTAGTCTACCTCACAGTCCCCACATCTGGTGCAGGGTGTTTTCAGAGAGACCATTTCCCATTCCAATCTCTTGTGCCCAATCAACCTGTGAGAACCTGTTCTTGGAGCATTGGACACGGCAGGGTCCTTGAGTGTTGCCTGCTGTGGGAATGTGTGGGCACTGTAGCTTGTGGTGCTGATGTCTTGGCTTGCTCCCCTGCCTTGTGAGTCTACATAAATAGACAAGGGTGTGTCACACCCCTTTTTACAGCTAAGTGCGAACCCAGGTCCTGTCTGGCATAGCCTGCATCTCTCTGCAGGCCTGATTTGGGGAAAATCCTCCTTCCCTCTAAGCCACCTGGAAAAAAAAATCAGATTTTGGCCAAACCTCAGCATCCAGCACCTCACAGCAACAGGTAAGGACAGATCTTCCCAGAAACTCATCATCCAAGGTGCTGAGAGTTGCCTTAAGCCTGTTGATGGACGTAAGTAAAAGCCAAGCTCTTTAGAAAACATCTCTGGACACGTGAGCTCTTATCATCCCTCCTTCAAGTTTTGTAAGGACAGGTACTACCGGGGATATTTTTCAGATTGAACGTGACATGCTGCATGAAACAGGTCAGGACTAAACACAACTTCATTGTAGAAACCTCTCCTGTGTTCCTACTCCCCATGCAAGACATGAAAAAGGAGGAAATATTTAAATGCCTGTCAGCATTGACTTTCCCTCTTTATATGGGTCCCTGCACTGTTCTGCATCATTGGGCCCTCCCAGCACAGTGATATGTGGTGGCGTCTTCAGTTGTCAGGAAGCGCAGTTGCAGGGAGAGTTTGGTTTCTGTAGGGATTGGTAGAGATGGTGTTTTGGTTCTGGAATGAGGGGGTATAGTTTGCTTCTCTAGTCGCAAGAAAAATCCTTCTGTTTTTTTCAATCACACTAGCTTACTGCACCCATCCTCAAGTGTAGTTGCTTTCAGCAATTGGTTCACCAGACATATTGCAATCCACTGTGATAACCTCTTCGGGTCTCACCAAGCCTGGACCAGCCTCGCCTCAGAGAGGACACCTGGAAAGAAGGTAGGTGGCTCGTTCTTTCCTCACCCAATCCATGGACCTGCCCTCAATCTCACAGGCACTTAACTGGAGGCAAATAACAGAGAAAGAAATAGGAATAACAACACTATGATGATTTCCATGGAACAGAGGAACCTCCCCAGCAGACAGGACTGGGAAATTTCATGTCTGGGCTGAAATGAGGTTCCTGGTATCAGAGGTTTGTATTTAACTAGGGTATACCAAGCAGGGATTTGTGTGCTGGCGTCTCAGGGTGGGGTTATGAGATGTCAGGTTGGCAAATCACCTTTTGGGATGGGTGGCTACTCTGTGCAGCAACCAGACTTTTTGTGGAGGCCTTCCTGTACACGTGTGGTGGGCCAGTAGGGGGAGCTCCTTCATTGAGCCTTTCACCTCGCCACACCTGTCCACCTTATGGACTCTACGTGTCTCTCCAGGGGTGCCCAAGCCCTGGCAGACCCCCTTTTGAGCCCCACCGCAGAGTCTGGGGTAATGTGTGCTGCCACCACCCTGAGAAGGGACTATCTGGGGATTGTGTCCTTAGGTTAACACAGGCCTAATATTCCCATGGGTACTTGACCTAATACGAGAACTTGGGACACTTCCCCAAGTTGGGGGCCAAACAGGATAGTCTCCCTTAATCTGCTGAACCAAGGGGACCCCAAGGCATAATTTAGATCCACTCCCAATAAGTCTCCCACACTGGGTTCAAAGGAGAACTGTACTGGTGACAGAGGGTAGGGTTACAATAGGGTCCACGGTAGAGCAATCTCAGAGAAATCCCATAGACCAAACTCCTGTGGCTGGGGTAGCCTTTCATCTCACATCTGAGTTACTGCGAGCTGTATATCTAGCTGGATCTCGGGTAGCTTACTCGCACCTCCTGGACAGTCCTTAACTTATATAGCACTTGTGACCTCATTTACCTGGTCCAATGGAGGCCAGCACCTGTTGTCTGTGAGCCAACCAATTTGAAATGCATCACGAGTTGCTGGGCAGACTGTAGCCCACCTGGAAGGAAGCCCCTTACCCAAGTATGGATACTAGTCATGTGGGCAGAGAGCAGGTTTCCCCCTCCCTCGGGAACGTATCCAGCTCAGGTTACCTAAAGAGACAGGGTAAGGATGTGTCACTCTGCTGGGCCCAACCTTATCAAAATTGTCATGGAGCAGAGTTTTTGGGGGAGAAACAAAGGTGGCTTTCTGCCACAGCATGTAGTTGGTCTTGTAGTGGGAAAGAAGGCCAGGAGGAGCTGGCATTGCAAGTCTGAGTGCAAAGGAGTTTGTGTGTGGGTTTTAGGGTGGCTATCACAGAAACCATGACAATGGGTCGGGGTTCCAAGATGAAGGACTAATGAAAACAGATGAACTCCACTTGACACAAGGGGGAAAAGTTGTTTTCTGTATAGGTTCACTGTCCTAGGCAAGGAAGCTGAAATTCATGATCTTCATGTTTTGAAATAAGAATGTGTCTGTCTGGTAACTGTATTGACATCTACAGCTGTGCCCTCAGGCGAGAGTTACACATGTCTGTCTCCAAACTGGATAGGTGTAATAGTACTTCAAGGACAGGAGTAGGCTTGGTAAAAGCCTGGCTACCAGACGCAACAAGATTTTAGTGTAGGTAGACGGTGTCTGTGCACAGGCATGCATTTGTCTGTCTCCTGCATCCTATAGGAGAGAATTATTCCTGCAATTGCATGTGGACTTCCAAGGTGGGTATAAGGTAGACTGGAAACATTTGGAACATGATGATCACAGGAAGGTAGGGTTGGAAGGGACTTCCATAGATCATCTAATCTAACCCCGCACCCATGGCAGGATCACCCCTATCCAAACTGTTCTATAAAATCCATCGTCTAAACTCTCATAAGACTGTCAACCCTGACACAACACACTTATAACACCTTAACCTCCCAGCCTTGACTGCAACCAATACCCAGTCGAGTCCTGTGTGCTGTTCCTGTAGTATCCCCAACAGATTGGTTGGCACAAATTCCCCCTCTATTACATACTATCAATCTTCCTAAATAGGTGTGGGGTGGCTCAGAGGAATTGGGGGATGTAACTTGGATTACTTAGAGAGGTGGTGGAGTCCCTGCTCTTGGAGGTTTTCAAGGCCTGGCTCAACAAAACCCTGTCTGAAATGACATACTTGGGGATAGTCCTGCTTTGAGCAGGAGGTTGGACTAGATGACCTCCCAAGATCCCTTCCAGCCGTAACTTTCTATGATAACTAAATAAAACCCTAATTTTGTATGATGGGTCTCTGTATGTAGCTGCAGAGAGGTTACTCAACCTCTCTGTAGCTACATAACATCTGTAGCAGTCTTTAGTGTCTATAGAATAGCTTTTGTCAGTGTCAATAACAGCTTTGGAGTGGTAGATTGAGGGATCCTGAGTGGATTGGATCCAGATGCTTTTAGGGGCAGGATGAAGACGATTGTAGGGAATTAAGGCACAGTGTATTTACTCCCAAAGTGTTACCCCATCTGGAGTGAGAACCTTAGACCCGAGCAGCCTCAGTGGAGGCTTCCTTCTCTTGGACCGGTGCTAAGGTCTGGAATCACCAGTGGGACTTCTGGGTGAGTGAGAGCCAAAGGCATCTACGATAGCAGGGAGTCGGGATGTGGATGAAGGGGGATATATTCCACAGCATGATGGATAGGGAGCATTGTAAGGTAAACCTGTGTGTATAAAAGCTGGGAAGGTATGAAGGCTTGGGACCAGGTCCCTTGGGATTCCAGTAAGAGATGGAATGGTGGGAAAGGCTGGAAAAAAAATAGTTGCCAAGAGTTAAAAACAAGGGAGGTGCAGAGAAATAATTGTCTGGGAAGATGATGGATATTTGGAGTGGGAAAAGCATATGCAATATTGGAGATAGAGAAATATGTGCATGTTTGTAGATGTGTTTGCAATGGAGAAGGCTTCTCTGGTGTTTGCATTTCCTGTGTCTGTATGTGTGGTGTTGACCTCATACTCAAGGGAATACGTGGTGCATGGGATAACCTCGTTCCTCCAGAGGAAGCACCGCGACGTGTTTCTCTTGGCATGTTTGTGTAGTTGTCTCTTACTTCAGCAGAAACGACATAGTTTATGAATGTTGTGGGAACTGAACTCAACTCAACCCAAATTCATCCCTCGAGTTTCTGCTCTTGGCTCTCCAAAGAGATTTCCATTTACTTTTTTCAAAAAATGTCGAATATCAGGGTAGGAACCAGTTTATGCTTGTTTTCTTAACAGCAGTGAATCATTCTGTGGTTTATACCCATAACCTTAACCTTACCCATACCCATTCCTCACTCCTATTAGAACGTCACCCCCAAAACTAAATCTAGATCTTTCTCAGTGCTCCAAACTGGCCTTTATTGACCACCTTAACTCTTACCGTAAGCCTAATCAGAAGCCTAATTTTATCCCTTAGCTGCCAACACAATCATCATCCATATCTTTAATTTCAAGATTGGCTTTAACTTTTCATATGGTCCTTATATGCAACCCTAACCTCTTTCTCTCACGGCTTCACTTCCGTTTCTGATGCTCTGCCTGGCTCTTGTTTTCCGGAATGGTCAAAAGAGGGAAGATGAACAAAATGGTGACTGCATCGCCGAACCTTGCCGATAAGGAATGACTCCCGTGGGTCTTAGTCAATGTTGGTAATCGGTATCATGAACTGAACATGATTATATCCAATGATGTGATATGGTGCTGGCTCATGCTTTGCATGACTAAAGGGAGACCTTGTAAAGGAGAAGGAAGTGACCTGCTGAAAGTGCTTGCTAACGTTCTCCTTTTTTGTATGGGCCCATGCTTTGCTCTGTGTCACTGTGTGTCTCTGGCGCAGTAGTAGGCAGCGGTATCTGCAGCTGTCATGAAGTGCAACTGAAGGTCTAAATGGTTTGTGGAGGCATCTGTGGAGATGGTAGCGCGGTTTTTAAAATCAGAGGTGTATGTTGGATACCATTTGGCACCAAAGTATCGTCCCACTCCGATAACTTCCAGCTCTCCTTCCGGACGCTGTCGGACCCAGGCCCAATAGCTATGAGAGATGTCAAATCCTGAGACTGCACAGGTGAGTGTCAGAGTCTCTCCGGGCTTCACCAGTCCATTTCCAGATTGATGCATCTGAAACTCAATTTTTGCAAGGATTACTAAAAAGGAAGAAAAAATAAGGGATTAAACCAATTTTCAGTTGACTCCCTGGGGAGATGCCTCTAATTTAAGGAATTTGCCTTTGATTTGTATAGCCTTGGGACTGGATGATGTCCTAGAAAGTTTTCTATATTACCCTGTTTTATACTTACAGAATGGGATAGCTGATAGGAAGAAGAGCATGAAGAAGCATCCCATGATGCTTTAGGTGCAAGAACTCAGTCCTTAGCAGACCAGAGTGGGTGGTTTAGTTTCTGGGAAGAAACAGACCCTTCTTAGTTCAGGTGCTTGTATTTAAACAGCCACCCTCAGGCAGAGATTTGCATATAGGTTTCCTAGGGTAGTTATGAGTTTTCCAGGGGGACTGAGAAGGTCAGACTGTGGGACTATTCTCCACCTAGGGTGAGAGGCAGGATTGTCTTTTGCTCTGGGGACTGGATGTTGTAGGTCAGTCAAGGGCCACTGGCTACAGAGAGGTTGAGTAACCTTGGGATGATACCAGGTCCCAAAGCACAAGATGAGGGTATGGACCTGTCTCTACAGAAAAGGGGACACAGACTCACTTCTTTTTCCCACAGGTCAAAAGCCTACTTTGCCCAAGGTGGATTTGGAGAACATGTCTGAGGTGTTCCCATTCTGTATGGTCTCGGAGCAGGGCCTCAGCTCTGTGGGGCTTAGACCCTCTGAAGTCAACATAGGAAATAGGGAACATAGGGGGGGACAGCCAAGTGTCTGGTCCTTTGGTGTAACCAAGGGGTTGGGAGCGCTGGGGAGATAACAGGGGAGTGCTGGGTGTGTCCGCTCTCTGCTATTTGTTGCAGAAGGAAAATGAGTACAGCTTGTGCCTGCCTTCTGGGCAGCTCAGGACAAAAGTGCTTCCTTCATGTCAGGTGAGGAGGATAATGGGGAAACGGTCCTTATGGCACTGAGGCTGTGGAAGAGTGTTCATATGGGGTGTGGGTGTTGGCAGGACAGACCCAGAATAGCCCAAGGGAAGTTTAAAGCCTTCCCTTCCATGTGTGCCCATTCTTAAACATTGGTTGTGCCCTTGCTGGACCTGTTTTTTTGTTTGTTTTTTGCCTTATGAGAGTTTGTGGTATGGGAGATAAGAAAATTGCATATGACCAGTTCCCTGCACAATTGGATGTAATTTGGTTCAGTCCCCAGGTAGTTGAGCAGCCAGGGAGTCAGAGCACCAGGCTCTTACGTGGTACTCTACTGAGATAGTCATGGATCCTTAGTAGTAGGATAAGCCATGTTAGGGGGGAGAGACATTAGAGCAGCAACTGCACCTTTCCTTCTCTCTTGTGGAGGTGGCTTCTCTTTCTCTCGTCTTCTGAAATAGAAATTACAGCAGGAAAGAGGCCTATCTGTGCACAATCTCCTTCCTCTTTTTTGTACAAGTCCCTGCTTTGATCTGGATGACCAATTCTGGCCTGGTATTAAATGAAAGTGTCTGCAGCTGTCAGGGAGGCATGGTTTGACTCCTGAAAGGTGGGTTATAGATGGTGCCACTGGAGTGGTACATATACCCCATCCCCTCAGCCCTTTTCCTGCATAGGTTGTTCTCAGCCTTTTTTAGACTCAAGTCACTCCTCGTTAGACTCAAGGTCCCTCTCAGAAAAAGCCAGTTCTTCGTTTTCACTTGTTTTTGGACTGTGGAAAAATGCAAAAACAGTTCTGTTGCAAAGAACTCTGCAAGCCTACAACAGGGCAGAGTGTCTGTGGCAGGGGCAGTGGAAATGCCAAGCCGTGGGAGCATGGTGTCAATGGTGGAGTCCCCCTGCCCCTGCCACCGCCAGTGGCACTGGCATGCTGAATCACGGGAGCATGGTGATGGTGGCAGAATCAGTGTGCCGGAGACCCTACCAGCAGCCCTGCAGCATGTTGAGCCACAGGAATGTGGCAGCAACAGTGGGACCACGACGCGGTGGCTTCTGCTGGTGGCCCTGCTGCATGCCGAGCCATGGGAATGGGGTGGCAATGGAGGGATAGCTGTAGACCCTACCAGCAGCCCTGCAGCACAATGAGCCAGGGGAGCATGGCAGAGGTGGCGGGTTCACCACACTGCAGGGATTACTAGCAGTACTGTGGCATACCGAGCCACAGCCAACAGGGGCAAGGACACCCGGAAAAGGAAGAAGCTGGTGCTGGCATGGACACACTTGAAGTGCATGCTGATGCCGATTGGCCAGCAGAGGTGGTGTGGCTGAGTTACAAACCCCACACTCCAGTCCAGCAGGGAGACCAGAAGGAAGTTCCCAGCAGCCAGGGAGAGCTGCAGGTGAGACCTAGGTCCCGGGAAGGACAACTGGTGGTAGCCTTCAAATGAGGAGCTTCCCCTACTGGGAAACTTGGAGAGTCAGGCTACTTACCTGGTGGAGTGAAGGGGAAGTCTGGCTGTGGAGAGTGGGGCCCAGGCAGTGGCGGATCTACAGGACAAGACCAGAGAGACAACTGGTAATAAAACTGTGTCCATGAAACATTGGAGTTACTGTGGGTTGGTGCTAGGTGGGGTGTAGGGGAGGTAGAAGGACTGAAGGACCTTGTGCTGATGATCAGATCCAACACGATACCACTGGGCCGGGGTTAACAACATTCCCCAAGATTAAAATTCCATCAAAGATGTGGCAGGTAAGAAGCACTAGTGGTCTCGGTAACTGGTGCCAGGGGTCAAGCTGTCAGGCTGCAAGACCATGGTTAGTGCCGGGTGGCTAGAGAAGCATAAGTGAAGGGTGCAGGGCAGGCCTGGCAACTTGCAGTGTGTTTGAAGCTCTGGATTCCTGTTCGAAATGGCTTATCTTATGACTTGTATGTAGGTGTCTGCAGATCAACAGTGCTACTATTGTGTGTGTATGTGTGTGTGTGTGTATGTGTGTGTGTGTGTATATAATATATATATATATATATATATATTGTATATAGTATTCCATACTAATGCATGGAAGCCCAGTTGAGAATCATTGCCCTAGAGGGTGAGGGATCCAGTACAAGCAGAATGACTGCAGATAGCATGACTTGAGATGCTGTAAGGATTTCTCTGTGTTCCTTGTCTGGCCTGGCCTGGTCCAGCAGGATTTGAGTGAGTAATAGGTGGAAGATAAGGATTTTCTTTTTTCATTCTAGTCCATAGTAGCTTTGCTGTAGCAAAGTTAATGGGTGCTTTTTCATGTGATTTCTTGGTCCTGTGGGATCAAGCCTTGTAGGATTGTTCCCCTCCCCCACCACAACCAAGTACACGTGTAGGACGACATGTCCGAGAGGAAGAGAGTTCACGATTCTCTTGGGTAATGGACAGACTTCCTATTTGGCAGGACTGGGCAGCCTGGTATGTGTAGAAACTGAGGCTCCTGAGATCAGGCACTTGTATTTACTGAAGAGCCCCTGGGGATCTGCACACATAGGTGACTCATAAGGGGGTATCGGGGGTACATGCCCCCCCAACATTAGTCACTGGCTTCTGCAGGCTGTCGCTGCTCACCCCCCATGTCCCCCTCACCGCTGCCAATATCTACAGGCAATCCCTGGAATTTATTGGAATGTGCATTCATTTGCTGTCGTACATTATGTATTAAAAATGCAGGAAATTAGTTGCAAATAATTGAAAGTTGAAATAATTGAAAGTTGCAAATATTTGTTGTATCTTTAATCCTGCAGTCATTAGAATTCAATGTACATTTCTTTCAGTTTCATAAAACAAAACTGAGACTTCTTGAGCATCTTGACAATGCATCCAATGCTCCACTGAAAGTTATTTCCACACCTGAGTTAATGTGCACCTGAGTTACCCAGAGGCGGGGTGGGGAGAAGTGGTGGTGACTGCAGTCCCTGAATCTGTCCCTGAGCCCAGGACAGGGTTGTACACTTTCTTGGGGAAGAAGCAGGAGACTTAGGGAAGGCTTTGTACAGACTTATTTTAATATAATGCAGGGCTGTGTTTGTCTGTGTCTGTCTGTCCCTAACACTTTTTTTCGGCAGCTGCGTGTGCACTGCTGAGATGGCCAGCAGTGATTGGTTGTATGGGCTCCACTCTCAGGCAGGGAGATGGAGGTGGAGGTGGGTGGCAAGGAGGGAGCTTCTGTCCCAGCTGCTGCCACCGCTGTCTCGGGCAGGGAGTCGGGACGGGAGATGGAGGCAGAGACCACCAGGGAGTGTTGTGGCAGTGATGAACATGCCCCAGCTGCCTGAGCAGCAGGGCTTCCCCTCGCCTCCCCGCATGAAGATGAAAGGGGGGATGATGCTGGCAGCACCCTGCACCACCTGGCCCCACTGCTCCCCAAAACAGCTGGCAAGGAAGGTATGGAGGAAGCTGGATGCAGGCCAAGCAGCTGTGGAGCAGGTGGGTGGAGTGGAGCTGGACCCGGAGCAGCAGGGATGGGGGGTGGTGGACCTGGAGTGGTAGGGAGAGGAGTGGGGCTGGACCCGGAGTGGTGGGGAGGGATCGGGGCTTGGGGCTGGACTGGTCGGAGGAGTGGGGCCGACCTGGAGCAGTGGGTGGGTGGAGTGGGTCTGGACCTGGAGTGGCAGGTGGGGGAGAAGCGGGACCAGACCCGGGGTGGAGGGGAGGGGAGGTGGAGCGGCAGGGAGGGGAGCAGGGCCAGGCCTGGAGTGGTGGAGGGAGGCAGGTAACAGCAGGACTGGACTTGGTGGAGTGGGTCTGGACTGGGAGCAGTGGTGGGGGAGGAGTGAGGCTGGACCTGGAGTGGGAAGGAGGGTCAGACCCAGAGCTGTGTGCAGCGGGGAGCAGTGCCGGACCCAGAGCAGTGTGGAGGGGTGTGGAGTGGGCCTGGACCCGGAGTGGAGCGGGGTTGGACCTGGAGCGGTGGGGAGGGGGGTTGGAGTGGGCCTGGGCCTCGAGTGGCAGGCGTGGGTCATGGGGCCAGACCCGGAGCGGCAGGCAGGGGGAGCGGGGCTGGACCCAGAGCAGCGGGGCGGTGGAGTAGGCTTGGTCCCAGAGCGATGGGGGAGGTGGAGCCGGGCTCTGATCTGGAGCAGTGGGTAAGGGGTTGGAGCGGGCCTGGACCTGGAGCAGTGGGGAGGATGTCAAGGGAATGCATTCTTCTAGAAAAATAGCTTTTTTGCTGTGTGGAGGTGGGGAGGGGATCATTCGCATAAAAGGGGATTAGCAGGGTGTTCCCTTGTTGCACTGAATGGAGGCAGGGAGTCGTGTGTGTCGTGTATGTGTGTGTGTCGTGTGTGTGTGTGTGTGTTGTGTATGAGACCACTGCCACCTGCTGTCATGGAAGAAGCATGGTTTAAAAGGGCTGCAGAAGGAGGATTAAAATAATGGTGAATAGGGAGGGTTAAAAGACACCCCCCCCAACTTAATTTGGACTTTATGATCCATATTTTTATTTTTGCCAGTCGGAGGGGATTATTGAAATGTTTCTAGATCCATAGATTCATAGACATTCAGGCTGGAAGGGACCTGGGAAGATCTGCGAGTCCAGCCCCCTGCCCCAAGGGCAGGACGTCAGCAGGGATCACAGGATCCCAGCAAGATAAACATCTTGAAGGCATTCAGAGTAGGTGCTTGAACCACCTCCGGTGGCAGGCTATTCCAAACCTTGGGGTTTCAGACAGGAAAGAAGGTCTTCCTTATGTCCAGCCTGAAACAGTCACGAAGGAGTTTGTGACCATTCCACCTCGTCATCCCCTGGGGCGTGCTGGCAAACAAATGTTCCCCCAGATCCTGGTGAGCACCCCGATAAATGTATAGGTGGCCACCAGATCACCCCTGAGCCTGCGCTTTTCCAGGCTAAAGAGCCCCATGGCTCTCGGCCTCTCATCACAAGGTCTGTTTTCCTGGCCTCTGATCATGTGCGTGGCTCTCCTCTGCACTCCCTCCAGCTTCTCCACATCCTTTTTGAATTGTGGAGCCCAAAACTGGATGCAGTACTCCAGCTGCAGCCTCGCCAAGGTTGAGTACAAGGGGAGAATGACATCCTGGGATTTGCTTGAGAAGCACCTATGGATGCAAGAAAGTGTTTTGCTCGCTTCACTAGCTGCAGCATCACCCTGAAGGCTCACGTTCATCTCGTGGTCAATCATGACCCCCAAGTCCCTTTTGTCCACTGTAATCTCATTAGGTATTTAATTTAAATAATCAGATGTCTTCCTATCACAATAATGGTTACCTTGTGCTTGTTGTATAATAAACACAGAAACCAACAGATACCCTTTTTGAAACCATAATCTTACCCATTTTATAACTGAAATAAAATACAGCTTCTGTCTTCCTATTGAGTTTCAATCCTAATCGTCTCCTAAAAACCAACCCTTACTGGAGAACAAATTTATCAACCCTAAAACATAAAACTGTTTTCTTTCTGACCCTAACTTCAGGACTTATCCTAACGTGTCTTTAGGGGTTTCCCTAATTTCTTACCATAAATGCATCAAATAAAAGATTCCATTTCCCCTCTAAGTCTGTGTCTGGTCCTAGTTCTTGGATGCATTACCACATACTAGCCAAAAGATGAGCCAGGGTGATTTTGCCCTTTTAAGAAGGGGCAATGCTGCAGGTCTCCGACGCTGCCAGGTTGGGAGGTGGATGGAGACGGAAGCAACAGGTTCCACTTACTTTTGTTCTGTCCATGGTCCAATTCGTAGAGATTGCTTAAGAGCTAAGAATGAAAATCATTTTGGTTTGGATGGGCATGATCCTGACTCGGGCAAGGGGATGAACTAGATCAGTGTTTCACAGCCTTTTCCAGCCCAAGGCACGCTTCCATTAATAACATTTTTCTGCAGCATGCCTGTTAAGGCATTCCCCATCCTCATGCTTATTGTCGCTCGTTGCCACGGCACAATCCCGCGGCATACCTGTTCATTTCTCACGGCGCACTTTTTTGTCCTGGCACACGGGCTGGGAAACACTGCGCTAGATGGCTTCTAGAGGTCCCTTCCATCCCTACTTTGCTATGATTCTGTGATTTGATTTGTCCACCTACTGCAGAGGTCTTCTCTGAACATTGATTTTTGCACACCTTCTCCGTAATCGCAACTTTTTAATAATCATCATAACTAGAACTCCATGCCTTACCATAATGCTGTCGAGACCTGATCCTGATTTCAAGCCCTAGTTCTATTTTCTTTTAGTTTTGGTCCCAATACTTACTTGCCTCCAAGCAGAAATTGAAAAATATCCCCTAAGTTTAACCCAATCCTAAATCATTCCTTTACCCAGCCACATCCCAAATCTTTCTCCACTAACGCATCAAAAGGATTATTCCTCACCTCCCTTCCCACTCCCTCCTTCTCCCTCTTCTTCTCTCTCCCAACTTTTCCTTATTTTCTCTCTTCCTCTAAATTCTCATCTGAGTGGGTGTCCAGAGGGAAAGGTGAAACCTCGGGAATGTCCACACACACACACACAATCTCTTTCTCTGACTACTTTCTCTTCCAGGATCAATCAACAAGATGCATTTAGTTCCTTTTCTGGAAACTGGTTTGAAATAAATATCTTTTTTCTTCTTCTGCTCCCAGACATGCATCCTTTTGGGTGATGTTTAGAAACCAAACCTCAAAAGGTCCCATGACATAGGATTATCTAGTCTGGAGAAGGGAAGACTGGTGGTGGTGGGGATTTAATAATAGCCTTGAAATATATGAGGTACAGTTATGAAGAGAACGGTGATAGATGGGCCACAGGGGTCAAGATAAGGAATAATGGTCTGAAATTGAAGCAAGACAATTATTAGGTTGGATGTTAGGAAGAACTTTCTCACTTTGCCTGTGGTTTAGCACTGGAACAGGCGAACTTGAAAACTGGTGGGATCTCCTTGTTCGGAAGTGTTATAAGAACAGTTTAGACAAGTGCTTGACTAAAATAGTTTAGATAGGTTGCTGCATGGAACAAGGGCTTGGCCTAGATGTGACCTCCTGAAGGCCCTGTTAGCCCTACTTTTTATGAGTCTATTATAATTACACTCATCTAGGAAAGGGGGATATTTAATATTTAAGAGCTGTCTGCATGACCTGCATCACTGTGTGGCACTGTTGCATCATAATATGTGCCTGTATATGAGGTTGTCACTGAGTGTAGCTGAAAGGAAAACTGCTTCTTAGAAGATACTAGAAAGACGCTGGTTCAGCTTTGGAAAGAGAAGGTATAGGCTCTATCTGGAGTCACTGTAATATCCTAGTCCCATCTATTGCAATCCAGTGACCGCTGTATCCAGGCTCAGTTATATCCACTAGTCACTTTGAAACCAGAGTCTGAGTAGGTCTATGGAGGTCTCCTTAGGATTTAGCACTCCAGAACCTGCATGCATTATTTGGCTTTGGGCAAGAACACCCATAAAAATTATTCAAGTTAAACACTTTTTGCTGTCACTCATCTGGACTTTGGAGCAAGGAGAACTGACACTCAATGTATGGAGCAGTGAACTCAGCATTTATTGCAGGAACTATTTCCCAGGAGACAATTTCAGGCTGGGTACCCATCATTTCTTCCAGTCATGGGTACAGACCCAAGCAGGAGCAAACACAACTTGGAGATTAGCTCTTGGCTGAGTAGATGGTGTCACACCAACAGGAGTTGGCTTCTTTGACCATGCAATGAGCTACCAAGAAGGAGGACGGCTGAAAAGAGATGAGTCCCACCTGACAAAGAAGGGGAAAGTGTCTTTGTGTACAGGGTCATTGCCCTAGTCAGGAGAACTGTAATTCCAGTTTTTCATGTTTCTACCTGAGGGTGTGTCTATTTAGTAAACTTACTGACATTTGCATCTGTGCCATCAGGCAGGTGTTACGTGTGTCTGCCCATTAAACTGGGAACAGTACTTCAGGGAGAGAAGTAGGCTTGCTAAAGGCCTGCATATTGGAGAGGGTAAGATTTTAGTGTAGGTAGAGGGTGTCAGCGTGTACATGCATGCATTTGTGTCTCTCCTGCATCCTATAGTAGAAAATTATTCCTGAATCCCAGCAGGTGTGCATTTTCATATGTGCCTCTCATGTTAGAGGGAGGGAAAGGCCATTATAATGAATGGATGTGAATCTGTCTTAAATCCTCATAGGAAGGAACAAGCTTTCCTGTGTATGTGTGTGTGCAGCTACACCTTGGAGGGGATGCCTGGAAAACAAAGGGATGAGAGATGAGAGAGGCTTGTAAATTCCTTTGGAGGCTGTCTGTCACTCCTCTGCCAGGGTAGACGCTTACAGGTGTGGGCAGAGAACAAGAGAAGGAAAAGAAATAACTTCATTCTTGTTTTTGTGTAATGATGGACTCTCACCAGCAGGCAGGAATGGGCAGTTCAGTGTCTGAGCAGAGACCATAAACTTCTCCAAGACTGTTTCAGGCTGGACATAAGGAAGAACTTCTTTACTGTCTAAGTCCCCAAGGCCTGGAACAGACTGACGCCAGAGGAGGTCCAAGCACCTATTCTGGACTCCTTTAAGAGGCAATTGGATGTATAACTTGCTGGGATCCTGTAACCCCAGCTGACTTCCTGCCCTTTGGGCAGGGGGCTGGATTTGATGATCTTCCGAGGTCCCTTCCAGCCCGAATGTCTATGAAATCTGTGAACCCAAGGCTTACAGATAATGTTCCCTCTGTCTTAGCAGCCCATGAGCACGCCGCTCTAGTCCGTGAGCACACTGCTCTGGTCTCTTCCCCAGCTGGCCTCGCCTCCCCCTTTTGGCATGCTGAACCAATTCTGAACCAATAATGCAACATTATTTGGGAGAAAAGAGTCTTGAAATACTAAACTAGATATATTGTATATTTTATTTAACAAACAAGCAAACATTAGCTCTTGAAATATATATATAAAAATAAAAACCTACCAAAACAGAAAGGTTTATGTATAATTCTCCACCTGGGGAGAGCATACAAAAGAGACTGGCTTTCATGTAACATACATAAATAACATCATTTAATATACTCTGCAAAGCTCTCCAGTACTGTGAAACACTGAAGGCACGCCTGGTCCGCCCAATCTGGCTGATTTCGTCACTCTTTCAAAAATGCTCAACACCGCCTCCGTGCCTCCACAGCCTTTGAAAGCCACATGGAGACTTGTATGTCCTGCCACTGGGCAGACCAGGCAGTGAGGAGGCACCTGGCGTTTGGGGTGAAGCTCACCCAAAGGGGTTGGGGAGCGGAGCAG
Source organism: Caiman crocodilus (assembly GCA_030014935.1). Taxonomy (NCBI): domain Eukaryota; kingdom Metazoa; phylum Chordata; order Crocodylia; family Alligatoridae; genus Caiman; species Caiman crocodilus. Next base: position 86,731 of record JAGPOW010000469.1, on the reverse strand, counting down.
CTCTCTGGAGCCAGTGGAGCCCGCGTAGTACCCAGGTCTGCCCCAGCCCCTGTCCCCACTCCTGCCTCACTTTGGGGAGGAGGCGCTGTCTACCCCGTGCCACGCTCTCTCCCTGCAGGATGCTGGCGTGGTGAGGAGTGGAGTGGAGTGCAGCCGAGTGCTAACTTACCGCAGGTCCCAGTGCCTCCGCTACGCTCCGGGTTTCTTGGAAGCTGTAGCCCAGCTCCTCTCTGAGCAGGTGTGCGGCTTTACAAAGTTAATGTGTGGCAAGATTTTATTTTTTTTGTGAGCAGCTGCACACGCGTGCACCTTAGAGGGAACCTTGCTTATAGAGTCCAGGGGTTGCATTTAACCAGGTGTGCCTGGGCCAGAGCTTTGCATGTGGATTTCCCAGGTGGGTATAAGAGACGACAGGCTGGAAGCTCTTGGATGTCCCCTTTGAAAGAAACCCCTACTTGGCCGACAGGCAATGTACTCAGCTGAACAGATAGGTAGTTAAGGGGTAGGAAGGGTGGCCTTGTAGGTGGTGGGATTAGGCAAGGCAGTAGGAGGCATGTACTGCACCCCAAACCCACCTCATGGACAGCTGGGCAGTTCGATCCTCTCAGAGTGCTCCGGCAGAAGAGAGCAGCTCTCCTTCCTCTTCCAAAGGGTCCTGGCGAGTGTCAAATCTTCAGGGTTTTCTTGTAAGAGAGATGGACTTTCTTTTCCCTTCCCCATCCCATGACCCACAGTCCTTGGTCAGTGCCTCCCTCAGTTGCTGCTGAGGAAGTTGCTCTCTTGGGGGTCTGACCACCTGCTTCCCCTTTATGCCCAGCCCCTGCTGTGCTCTGTCACTGTGTGTGTATCGAGCATAGTAATACATGGCCGTGTCCGCAGCTGTCAGGGAGCTGAGCTTCAGGTAGTACTTGGTGTTGGAGGAGTCCACAGAGATGGTGATTCTGCTCTGGAAAGCTGGGTTGTAGCTTGTGCCACCGCTCCATCTTCCCATGAAAACCAGCTGTTTGGTAGGGTCCTGGCGTACCCAGGCCCAGTAATCGCTGCTGGTGATAGAGCCACCAGTGACAGTGCAGGTCAGGCTGAGGGTCTCCCCAGGCTTCACCACCCCCGGGCCAGACTCTTGGAGCTGGAGCTGGGACTGGACCCCTGGAAAAAACAAAGATTAGTCAGGTTCAACCCAAACCTTCTTCTTCCCAGTTTCCATCACTTCCTGCAGCCTTCCCGGGCACTCACGTGGGGCCAGGGACAGAAGGAGTAGGGGCCACAGTAGGACAGTCATGGTGCTGCAGGAAGGGAGCCCACAGCTCGGGAGGGAAGCTTAGTTCCTTGGTCAGTGACCCTAAGTGCCCCAGGGTGGCTATTTGAGCAGGGTGCCAGGGTTGTGTGTGGGGGGGGGGGTAGGGATTTGCATAAAGGGTGTGCATCTAGGACCTGGCTGGGGGAGGTGGTAAAAGGGGCAGTTCTCTGTGCATGTGCCAATGTGTTTCTGGGTCTGTGATGTGCCTCCTTACATTTCCTGCTGGGCACCTTCCTCTGAGACCCCACACGGGCAGGAGGTGGCAAAGCTGCTGCAGCTCATCCTTCCCATCTGCATTCTCAGGGGACATGGGCTGGATCACAGCCTGGGGCTGGGCTCCTGTGGCAAGCCCTGTGCAAGCAGCTGGAGTCTTGTGGCCTGACGACGAGGGTTTCTGCTGGGAAATCTCCTCACTTGTCTGCTGCCTGGGGCTGGATCAGCTCTGACTCCTGGCCTAGGTTCCCTCTTACATTTAGACACTGCCTCTGATTCCCTCCTTTATGGGGCTGATATTTTTGGGGGGCAGAGGGGGGACAGAGGAGTTGCTAATGGCTGACTGTGGTATGGAGTAGAGCCTGACTGTAGCCCACAGACCCCAAGCAGGTGAGCACAGGGCTTGCAGCGGCTGCCCTCTTGGCCCACTCAGGCACCCAGACAGACACAGTGGGGCAAAAGGATGATGGGCCCAGCTCCAGGCCAGGGGAAATCCTGCCCCCTGCTTGCTTGATAACCTTATTTAGGATTTTGGCAAGGGGAGTATGTGTGCTGGCTCCAGGACATGTCACTGATACAGGGTTGTTTCTCTGGACTGCACGCTGATTGCTTGCAGGTGCGCTTGGCCTCTGGAGCAGTCTGTAGTGATTGTGACGCTGCTCTTAAGAGCCTTGTTATACTTAGCATTTCCATCCCTGCAGAGAATTCCCATCTAGTCCAGACCACTCCTCCTGGCCTGGGTTCCCAGCACGGCCGCTGATGGACATGACGGAGGGTCTCTCCAGGCTTTTGAATTCCCCCCACAAGGCCCCATTAGGCCAAGCTGAGTGCAGTCATCTGCTGGAAGGAGGAGAGGGGAGGGAGTGAAGATTTGTAAGGGCTGAGCTCTAGGCAAGGGTATGACAGCATTAATTGCAGACTTTTATGGCAGGAGGATTTTACTGCCTTGCCTTAAATGGGACTTCCAACGAGGTGTCTGCTTCAAGGGCAAGCACATAAAGCAGCCCCAGCTTTGTTCTTTCCCTGTTAGGTAGTGAACTGGCCGCCCAGCCCCGTCACTTCCAGGTGCCTTGCAAAGGGCAGCAGGTGGGTTCCCCGGGCCGGGGCTTTACTCCCTCTTAGAGGCAGAGTTGGCTCAGAGCAGGCCCTGCTCCTGCTGGTTGCTTATTGCTGTTTGTTTCTTAGGGCTTGCGGTTCCTGGGTCTGTGTTTTAGAGACCGTCTGGTCAGACTGGGCTGTCTTGTGGCCTGTGTCTGTGCTGAGATGGAAAAGCTCTGCCAAGGGGCACGGGGCCTCTGAGTTTCCAGGCCCTGCCTCTTTATTTCACAAGACACTCAAAGAGCTAGAAACACCCCTGCCTGAGCTACAGCAGGCTGGGAAAGATGCTCAGGAAATCATTCTGCTGCAGCCTGTGTTGACCAAACACAGAATAATGACTTGGGAATGTGGGCTGTTTCCTCAGCTGCAAGGTGACCTCTGTGCCCGCTTCCTTCTGCCTCCACCCCGGCAGAATAGTGAGGCATAATAAGGTGAAGGGGTCTGAAGTCAGGGGGAGGCTGCCCGGTCCTCGCTGTGGGCTGCAGAGAAGGACAGTGTCACAGCAGGGCTTGCTGGGTGCAGTCACGGTGGTGCTGAGTGGTGTAGACTTGGTGGGTCTTGGTCAGAGGATGTAGGCTTGAGTGGCCTAGCCCAGGCAATTCCAGCTATACCTAATCCCTCCAGGCTCCTGGGAAAGCTGAGTCCTAAGAGGTTTCTGAAAGGGACCTATTCATGAAGATTTGTGGGATGCTGGAGATACCAGAGCCTTCCTGCTGCAGCTGGGCCCTGCCCATGGGAGGGGGTCCTGGGGCTGCTCTCAAGAGCCAGGTTTGGCTGGTGCTGAGCAGAGAACAGGCCTGACAATGGCCCCGTTTTCTGTTCTTGCTATTCTACGTGCCGGCAGCCGTGGGCGCTTTCCTCGTGTCTGCCTGGGTGTGAGGGTGGGGTTGCGTGGGCACGGGTCCTGGTGCAGCATAAGAGGCTTGTGCCGAGGAGGCCCCAGGGTGAAGGTGGTACAGGTGTGTGGCTGTGCAGAGGGCTGTCCCAGTGCTGGGCTCAGGGCTGGTGGCTTGTGGAGCTCCTGAAGCAGGGGGTGAGGCTATGAGTGCAGTGGGGGATTCCCCTGAGCACTGGTGGGTTGTGGTCACTGCGTCTCGCACGGTGACACCAGCTGTGCGCTCTGTCTCCCTGTTCTCGACTGCAAATGCAGGAGGTGCTTGGACCTACTCTGGAGACGCTGACTTTCCCGTCAGTAAATTTAATGGCAGTAGAAATGTGCATCTGTGTGTGTTTGTATGCATGTGAGAGAGAGATCTGAGCTTTCCTTTCCACAGTTTGGTGTCTCCTCTGTGAACGTTTGGCACCATGAGATCTTGATGCCTGTCACTATTGAACTCTGGGGGTCTGGGTCTGGGCTGCACTCAGCTCCTTCCCTTGGCTGTTGCTGAGCAGGGAATCGTAGGATCACAGAAGTCAGGTCGGAAGGGACCTTGTAGATCTTCAAGTCCGACCCCCTGCCTGGCCGGGAGGAAAACTGGACTCAAATGACCCCAACCAGGTAGGCATCGAGCTGCTTCTTAAAGACCCCCCCCGGGTAGGAGCCAGCACCACTTCCCTTGGAAATCGGTTCCAGGTCTCAGCCGCCCTGACTGTGAAGTAGTTCTTACAGATGTCTAATCTGAACTGACTCTCCAACAACTTGTGGCCGTTATTCCTTATTATCCTGGGGGGTGCTAGGGGAAACAAGGTCTCCCCCAAACCCTTCTGGTCCCCCCTAGTGAGTTTATAGATGGGCCCCCTCAGCCTTCTCTTGTGAAGGCTGAACAGGTTCAGGTCCTGTAGCCTCTTGTTGCAGGGTCTGCCCTGCTGTCCCTGGATCATGCAGGTGGCCCTCCTCTGGACCCTCCCAATGCTGCCCACATCCTTGAAGTGGGGGGTGCCCAGAACTGGACACAGTACTCCAGCTGCGGCCTGACCAGTGTCGTGTAGAGGGGGAGGATCGCCTCCTTGCACCAACTTGAGATGCATCTGTGGATGCACAATAAGGTCCGGTTAGCTTTGCCGACTTACCTCGCATTGTCGGCCCACGTTCATCTTGGAGTCAGTGGTGACTCCAAGGTCCCTTTCTGCCTCCGTGCTCTCAAGAAGGGAGTTTCCCATCTTATAAGTGTGCTGCTGGTTACTACTGCCCAAGTGCAGCACCCTGCACTTGTCCGTA
>JAGPOW010000467.1:21621-33512 GCA_030014935.1 Caiman crocodilus | reverse complement strand
CGGGGGGGGCGCCCCCGGTCAGAGGCAGGAATCCAGGTCTGTGCTGCAGCTGGCTGCGCCAACAGCCAAGTAGAACAGATGCGGCCAGCTCTGGGGTGGGGCGGGGGGGGTCAGTAGCTGAGCAGAACAGAGATGCAGCTGCTTCTGGGGTGGGCAGGGGAGACCTGGGGCTGCAATGCACCTCTGGGGTGCAGGGTGTCAAAGGTGGCAGCAGCTCTGGGGGTACTGGGGCTGGGGGACAGCCCTGCACTCACTTGCATGGCGAAGGCGTTGAGGGCGATAGAGATGGGCCCGTTCTTGGCCAGCCAGGCGGCAATCTCTGCTGGGCATAAGGGAGACTGAGTCAGAGGCTGCGCTCAGCCCCCTCCACCCAAATCCCCACCTGGGGAGGGTCCAGAGAGCACCCGCCCACTCCCCAGGGAGGTGGACACACCATCCTCGTCCCGGGAGATCTCCACTGAGCTGTTGATGTAGACGGCCACCTTGTCCGAGGAGAAGCTGCAGCGTTGCCGGTGCCCCTCATAGCTGTAGTCACTCTCAGTCTCCAGCCCACCTGGGGGGTGTGGGGGACGACACACAGGAAGGCGGGGTATGAGCCTGACCCATGCCCCTCACTTCTGTCCTGCAGCCCCCCCACACCCTCCAGCCTTGCTGACGCCTCTCACTCCTGGCCCGCAGCCCCCTGCCCTCACCTAGGCTCTCAATGGCCTCATAGGCGTTGGAGGGCAGCCCCCCTCCGCAGGCATGATCCAGCCCGTCACAGTCCACTAGCTCTGGGGAAGAAGTGGGGGGCGAGGGGGAGAAAAGACAGAGAAAACATCAGTGCAGGATTGGGCCCTGTGGACTTCCATACCTCCCTCCCTCCATCCCAGGGCCTGCTCCCTGCTGCAACTGTGGCCCGTCACAGAGAGACCCCAACCCTGACCCGGGGGGGGTCCTGTCCAGCACCCTCTGATCCTGGCGTGGGGCTCTGCGCAGCACCCAATGCTCACGTACCTTGCTCCGAGAGCGAGATCAGGTCCCCACGACGAAGGAACCACTGCCCCTCCACGTTGCCAGTGACAGAGAAGGCCCAGCAGGAGCCGCACATGCCCTGGGTGAGGTGGAAGGGGCTGTTGGTGGGATCCATAGACCAGCTTGGGTGGGGGCAGGGGGGGCTGATGGAGAGGTTCAGGTCAGCCAGGAAGAGATTCTGAGGGGGTCAGAAACCTACCTGGTCCTTGACGCTGGTGACAGCCCCATGCTCCCGCCAATCCCAGCTGGCAGGGGGTGGGTCCCGGGGGGCTTCGGCCCGTCTCATTGGGCGCGGCGGCAGCTTGGCCAGCAGCGGGTTCAGGTAGAGGGAGCGGAACTCCTCCTCTGGGGGTAGAAGGTAGGCCCGGGGGGGAGGGGGTCAGTCATACCCACCCCCCCCAGCCCCCAGTGGCCGCCCCCCCACAAGACATGGGGAGTCGGGGGGGGCGGAAGGGGGCAGTCTGTAGGGGCTCTGCTCACCAGTGAGGTCGCTGAATTTGGTGACCCCATACTGGGCCGTGCCCTGGTCGAGCACCTGCAGCCACTGTGCCTTGGCCATGTTGTCCGCAAAGATCCCAAACCGTCGTGCAGCCTCTGGGGGTCAAAGGGCAGAGGGTCGGGAGTCGGCACAGTAGACCAAGGACTCTTCAAGCAAGGTCAGGGGTCAGTGCTGGAGACACAGGACTTGGGGGGGGGGGGGGGGAAATGCGCGCAGGACCCAGGAAGTGGTCAGGGGTCAGTATGGAGGTCAAAGGACTGCAGGAAGAGGTCGGAGGTGAGGGGTCAGCACAAGGGTCACAGGACACTGGAGGGGGCAAAGGATCAGTGCAGAGGTCCAGGAAGAGTGGAGAAGATCAGGGGTCATTGCAGGGGGCAAAGAACTCTGGGAAAGGGGCAGGGACCAGCCACATGAGCAGTGGGCACCACTCACGAAGGTTTCTGGGAAAGAGAAAGGGAGGAAGGAAGGCAGAGGGCAGCTGCTACAAAGAATTCTGGGAAGGATGAAGGGAAAAGCAGGAAGGATGGAAGGAGCCACGAGCAAAGGACTGTGGGAAGGAGGGAGGGAAGAAGCTGGGTGCTTGGTGGGATCGTGCAAAGGATTCTGGGAAAGGCAAAAGAGGTGGCCACAAAGGATTCTGGGAAGGGGCTCCCCCACCTTCCTCATCCTTGTAGTGTTTCCCGTAGGTGCTCATGAAGTCCCTGAAGAGGGCTGCTAGCTGGAGTGATGCATTCTGGCCCAGCTGGGGAAGGAAACAGGCGACTCGGAGGTCTGCCAGGCTGGCGGGACCTCCACAGCCCCCCCACTATATTCAACCCCCCCGATCCTCCCCCTTCCCACTCCACGGGGGCAAGTCACTGGTGGTGAGGGATACAGGTCTCTTGGAATGGGCGCGGGGGGAGCAGGGGCAGCTGGGAACCCAGACACCTGGGTTTTCCCCACTCTGGTGACTTACCTGAGAAGGTCCCTCAGCATCACTCACCCCCCCTGGGGTCTTGTCCAGCCCCCCCAGGGTCTGGGCCGGCTCCTGGACTCTCTCTGCCAGCTCTGGAGACATGGAGAGAGGCATCTATTTCAATGTGCAAAGTCAACCTAGTTCCATATTCAAATGCACCCCCTCGGGCTAACTACCATGACCGAAGCCCTCTCAGCCATCAGCTCCTCATTAAGGCTGGTTTCCTTGAGCCTCCCAGCCCGGTCTTGCCAGTAGCCACCTCATTAAGATGTTCCCATATTCAAATGATGTGCACAGCTGATTTGCATATCAAAATACCCTGATTTCTAGCTAACTGGATTGAGGGAAGCTCCCTCAGTTGTCCGCACCTCGTTACGGTTGGTTTCAAGTGACAACCCCCTCCCACCCTCAGCCTAAACTCAGCCTGGCAACTCGGAGCACCTACCAAACCACCTTGAAATAAACCAGGGCCCCAGGTGACAACCAGAGCGGGGACTGGCAAAAAGGATCGTCAGGCACAGCTGGACGCTTGGGTTCTCTCCGGCAGGGGAGAGAGAAGCAGGGGCTATGAGTTTGATACACACCAAAGGCACCTAAAACCAGCATAACCAGTGGGGGCTGGACCAATATCACCATTACGGCCACACATTAAAACCCACAACCAGCCCAGCCTGTGAGGTCACTCCCTTTCTGGCTGGCTTCCTCTAGGTGTATTTCTGAACCATAATCAACCCTGTCAGGCTGGAACGAGATGGGCTGGTCCAGAAATGTGCCCACTTCAGGGGTGGAACACACTGATTTAAAGGCCCCAGGTAGGTGGGGCTGGGCGGAAATGGTGCAGGGCTTCATGGATCTGCCCCACCCAGGAAGAGGGGGTGGTTGGGGCGACCAGTCAAGCTGGACCTACCTGCTGGGCGACACTCCTGCTTCATCAGCCGTTGCCGGCTGGCCCAGGGCTGGCTCCAGACCTCAAACTGGCAGGACTGGGGGAGGAGAAGGGAGAGAACAAGCAGGCCTGAGTCGCATGTAGATGACAAGGCCTGGACTCCCGAGTTCTCTCTGGAATCCCAAGCAGGGTTTGAAGCAGGGGAGGGATGCCCGGGTGCTATGGGAAGCTCTAGGAGGGGCGAGAACAGGAGGGGCTGGCAGCCTGGACACCTGGGGTCCTCAGGTTTCCCCAGCTTTGGGAAGGCAGGGGGAGGAGGGTTGAGACCCTGGGTTCCATCCCTAGCTTTAGGAGGAGCTTAAGAGCAGACGGGATGGGAGGCTGGATGTCTAGGTTCTCTGCAGCTCCATGAGGGGGTGAGGATGAGAGCAGGGGGTGCTGGCAGACACCTGAATGCCAAAATCTGGCTTTCAGCGCTCATGTGACACGGACCAGACATCTCTGAGCCCTGCCAGGGGGTGGGGAAGCTGGTCACATGCCTCAACTGGTTGCTGAAGGGGGCAGGGAGATTAGTCCGCCTCCCCCTCCCTGCCGGTTGACTGGCTGAGCGATCACAAGCGACTCAGCTGATCCAGGGGAAGCTGGTCAGGAGATCCCAACTTGGGCCAGGGCCAGGTCACAGGGGCACCATGGGGAAGCTTCAGTGGGGCTCACCGCACCCTCTGCTTTCAGACGCAGCCACCAGGACCTAAGCTCTGCTTCCTCTTCATGAACCCAGGCGCACACACGTAAACATATGCCACTGCCTTGTGACCCAAATCCCAACTAAGCCACCATGCGCCAGACCCCATATGATGGGCACTCAGTGGCAGCTCCCCTTGAGCTCACAAGGGAAGCCCCAGTCCTGGCTTGGGGTCACAGCCAGCTCATCTTCCAGCACGCTCTGAGGGCAAATGTGCTAGCATGAGGCTTTCGGGGTGGGGATGGGGGCTCCCAGTACCACCAAGCTAAGCCTGGGATCTCTCCACTCCCACTCAGAGGACAATCTCTGCCCAGTGCCTGCAGTACAGGGACTAGGACACATGGCAGAGGGGAGCCATAAGGACCTGGGCACCTCGGATTCCAGGGTGAAGAGCGAGTCTCCTGCCCTGCAGAGAAGTGCTACCCCCAGCCCGCTGCCCACTCCTTACCACCTGCTCCAGCTCCCCGCAGGAGACCAGGTCACACGGTCCCCGCAGCAGGGTCACGTCCAGGAAGTACTTAATGCCATTTGTAACCTAGGAAATGAGGGAAGGGGCAGGGTCTCAGGTTTCTCTTCGGGGTCTGGGTTCTGCACCAGGCTGGATTCCACGGAGGCCAGAACCATAGAGAAGGGCTAGGAGGGCCCATGGAGGGGTGGGGGGAGCACAGTGCCAGGTATTATACCTAGCCCTGCACCTCAGAGCTGTCTCTCAGCACAGCAGGGACCCCCTGAAATTGGCCCCAAGACCCTGCCAGTCCACACAGACACCCAGGGGTGTAGACTGGTCCATTTATCCCCCACACCCCGTGATCTCTTTCCACCCCCACCCCGGCAGCCAGGCCCATGTCGTTTATTCCATGTGGTCCCCACCCCAGTCTATATGTTCACATGCAGACCAGTCCACTCAACCCCTCCCCTTCCCCAAGAACCCAGGTGTCCAGGACACACATGCAGTCTATCTATCCCCTTTCCTTGGACCCCCCAGCCCATACACATGCATAAAGATTATCCTGCATTTCTCCTTTCCCTAGCCCCACCCCAGTTCATACACACACAAACCAGTCTGTATAGTCTTTTTTCCAAGACCCCCCCAGTCCATCTAATACACACGCAAACACAAACCAGTCTAAATATCTCCTTTCCCAAGACCCCCCCCATACACACACATATGCATACGGTCACATACACAAGCTGATATATCCGTTTCCTGAAACCCCTCCAGCTTCTACACATCCCCATACAGAGCAGTCTATACAACCCCCTTCTTTCCTGAGACTCCCCAAGTCCACGTATGCACGTACATAGCGCACACACAGCTCACACACACGTACAGACCAATCTATATCTTTCTTGTTTCTTGAGACCGCACCCCCAACAATACGTGCAGGTGCACAGATGCATCCAAATCTCTGTACGTCTATACAGCTATACTTCACACATGTGCACACGCACGCACACGACATACATATCTATGTCACTTCATTGCTATATGTATACAATTGCACGTATGTTATGTATACATATATAGATTTATTCCCTATATCTTTATATAGCTATACATTAAAAAATTGGATGTGTACACACGTATATGTCTCTGTGCAAGTGTACATATACAAGTGCACATAGATGATATACACACACATCTCTTTTCTCCACATAGCTACACACATACAAATGTATGTGTGCAGACACATGTGCTACGTATACACCTGTATATCTCCACAAAGCTGTATGTACACAAGTGCATGTACCTTTGTATTTAGCTGTACACGCATGACTGCGTGCGTGCAGACGTACAGGTATATACATCGATAGCTCTATGTACCGATACACATGCAAGTATCTCTCTATACAGGTACAGGTGCACAAGCGCGTGCATCTCTGGCTGCCTGTCCCTCTGTCGCTACACAGGAGCGGCCCTTCGGCTCAGCCCTGCGCTCCTCGCACCGAGCCCCCCCGGCTGCACCGCCCCCTCGAGGCCCCGCAGCCCCCAGGGGCGCCGGGGGAAAGCAGCCCCAGCCCAGCCCACCTGTGCCCGCGCCCCGCGCAGGGCCCCCAGGCGGGCGGGAGGCCCGCTGCGCTCGGCCGCCGCGTTGTAGGCCTGCAGGGCGAAGTGCGCCGCCTCCAGGGCCGCAGGGTCCCGGGCGGGCAGCGCCGCGGCCGCCGTCCCGGCCGCCGCCAGCAACAGCAGGAGCTCCGCGACCTGCGCCATCCCGCCACCGACTGAGCGCCGCTTCCGGTGCGGCCCGCTTATGACCCGCGGGGACTTCCGCCGCCGCCGCCAGGGGCGCGGCCTGCTCTCCGGAGGGAGAACCCCGCCCCCCCTCGCCGGCCTGCTTGGAGGCAAGTGCTCCTCAGGCCCCATCGCCCCTATTGCCCCCACCCCTTACTACCCCCTGCCCTCTGTGACCCCCTCTCACTCCATTGCTTCCTACCGCTCCCTAGCGCCTGCTCTCTGTGACGCCCCACTCTCCTCCATCATCCTCCATGTGTCCTGCCCCCCTAGGGCTAACAGGAGGTGGAGACTCCCCCTCCTACCATTCAGGCAGCAGGTGCCAGGGGCCATCACAGCACAGCCCCCTGCACCTGGCTCTCTTGGGGTGGAGGCTGCCAGTCTCCATGTGTCCTGTCCCCTATACTGCCAGTGTGTCTGATGAGGACTCCCCTAATTTCTTTCGCTCCACCAGGCTGCCCCACGTGGATGCCAGGAGGGCTGGGCTGGGGGTCGGGAAGAGGCTTAAAGACGTAATGCACTGGGTTCATCGGTACTCACTGCAGCACTGACAAGAGGCAGCCCAACAGACAGGCCCCATAGCGCAGCTGCTGACATTGCTAATAACGCTGCTGCCAAGTGTGTTGCTAACCTAGCAGCGAGCTACTGCACCGCATTAACCCCTGGTAGCTGCTGCACACGCGAGCGATGCCGTCCGTGACAGGATTTTGCAAAGAGCTGAAAAGTCTCCAGGCTGTGAGCAGGAGGGGAGAGAGCAGGAGCCAGCAGCCAGCAGAGCTGCCCTAAGAAACCTTGATCAGAATCCCAGAGGCATGGGCCTGGGGGAGCTCCGGGGGTCCCACCCAGTCCAGCCCCCTGCTGAAGGCAGGATCCACCAGCAAAATCCTTCATCCAAACCCTTCAAGAAAGGACCATCAGCCCTGACACTGCACCAGGCATCACACCCCGATCTGCCACTGAGACAGCTGGGGGATCCCGGCAGGCAATGCTGCGCTGTTGTCACTGGGTGTTAATAGAGGCGCCAGAGATTACAGGCAGAGTCAGAGCCGGCTACAGAGGCAGGCACCCCCACTCCCTCCAGCCCAGACCAATCTGACTGGGGGGGAAATTCCCTCAAGATCCCAGTGCAGCATCCCTCTGATCCCGAGGGCAAGACCCTCTAGCCAGCACCCTCCAGGGTTGAGTCCCAGCAGGAGCATTGGCCCAGCCCAGTCATGACCCCCAACCTGGCTGTAGCCAACAACCAATGCCTCTGCAAGGGGATTCAGTACTGCCAACCCCACAGTGCCAAAAACGACAAGATGAGCTCTGAAAAAAAAAGCAAGGAATTGGCATGTAAATCACTAGATGCTATTTTTGCAATGTGTGTGTACAGGGCGCTATTTGTGAAGGTGCTGCAGGTGGGGCTGTGAGTATGTGGAGCCCGGAGAGGGGGTGTCCCTGTGCACCCTGGTGGGATGCGGGGTGCTGTGGATCAGGAGTGAGGGGCAGCAGCAGGGCTGGCGGGGCTGTGGCTTGGGACTGAGGGGCAGGCAGACAGACAGACACAGCACCCAGATAAGTGGAGGGGAAATGAGGGGGAAGAGGGAAGGGGCAGGGGGGAGCAGATCAAGGCTCCCACAGTGAGAGGGGGAATGGGCCAGGGCTAGGGGCAAATGGGGCCCCAGGGCCAGGGTGGGTAGTCCAGAGGCATGGCAAGTGTGACTCCTCACAGCAGTGCACACCCCCAGGGGATGCATGGGGGAGCATGTGGCCCCCGTAGGCTGGGGCTCTGCACCCTGCTGCCTTTGCCCCAAGAGCTCAGCTGCACACCAGTGTGCTTCCTGCCATTGGGCAGGCAGGGGACGTGCCATACAGCCAACACACCCTTTGGCCCCTGCCCACCCAACAGGCAATGCCACGGCCCGGCTCAGCTCCCAGGGCAAAGAGCCCCAGCCTGCCTCTGCCCCACAGTGGACACAAGCCCCACCCTGCAATTAAATGCTGGGGTGAAAAAGAACATCTTAGTGTTCATTGAAACTGAGGACCTGCTTATGCCATGACGAGATCCTTGGTTCTAGTCTGGAGAGAGACCATCCATAATTAATCCCTATGGATCTTCTCTTTGCCATTTCGTACTTTGGAAACCTCTGTCCCATGAGTCACTGGTGCCTCCTAATACTGGTTGGGGGGAACACCAGCAGCCAATTGCTCACCAGGATGGGGATCCCCCAGCAGCCAACCACCACCACTGGCAAAAGTGCCAGCAGCAAACCCGGAAGTGTCACTGGCACTTCTCTCAGGGGGGCACATCTCACCAGTGCTGAGTCCCCCTCAAGTGTTTCTAAACTAAACAGGCCAGTCTGTCCATCATCCATCCACCCTGTGCTCCATGCACCCACCCATCCTCTTGGGGGGGGGGGGGATGATACATTCCATATATATATTTGCAGGGGATGAATATGGTATGGGTAGAGAAAATATGTGCATCACAAGCAAGGAAATATGGCATATAACCTCACCCCAATATATATGGTATATTTGTGTGGGGGCAGGAATATGCGCCATATGTATGTGAGAAAAATCTATAAACAAAAATGTGCATTATAGGCAAGGAAACATGGTACATGTCCCCTCAACCCCTCCAAGTATACAATGTATATCTCTTCCCCCTGCAAATATATATGGTCTATGTGCAGGGGGAAGGAGTGGGGGGGGATGCATACAATAAATATTTCAAGGGGTGATCAGTATACGGCATTTATCCCCATTATATATATACACATGTGTACATACACATGCATGTGCAGATGGCATATATACCCCCCAGCCCAAAGCGGGCTGGTCCACTCCCACCCCTGCCAGACCCCACCCGGCAAGGGACCAGCCTAGGGCCCAGAAATGTTCACGCAGCCAAACATTTATTGTTCCTTTACAAAAAAACCTTTACAATGATGGTTTTGTCCCTCCCCCATTCCTTCCCCCCTTACCGCCCATGGCCTGACACAGCCCCAGAGAAAGGGCTAAAAAGTTTCCCCCCAGCATCACCTCTCCAGGAATAAGCTGGGAAAAGATTAAAACTCCCCACATTTGGACTGGAAGGACATAAAATCCCACTGGGAAAGACATCAGGGCGGGGGGAAATTTACCGCAGCTTCCAGCTGACGATTGGCTGGGTTGTTTTGCTTCCAACCCCCTTTTCTAGCTAGAGAGCAAGCTCTTGTGAGGGGGGGAAATGGGTTGGTTTTAGGCACAAAGGGGTGCGATAAGGAGTGAATTTATTCTGGACATGGTACAAAGGCGATGGTTCCCTCCCGTCCCCTCCCCCCAATGAGAACTACCAGGGCCTGATAGAGCCGGAGGCCAGGAGCCGGCAGCATCTGCCCCTCACAAGAAGGCGTCACACCACTCCCGGAGGCAGCCAGAGCAGTCCCGTGATTGCTTCGCATTGGCCCCGCATGTGTCCTTCAGCCAATCGCGGAAAAGCTCCTCATCCTTCCTCAGCACCAGGAACTGGCCAAGAACCACATACGCCTGAGAAGGGGGCAACAAAACATGGGAGTTACTGTATTTTCCAACGTACAACACGCACTCAACCCCCACCCACTCAAGTGGCTGGAAATTGAGGGGTACATATTATAACTTGGGAAAGATAGTAAAAAGCATGGGGGGGCTGGCTGCTTAAAGCGACTGAAAGGCGCATTATAAGCAGGAATATATGGGAAAACATTTTTTGCTGCTGGGCGCAGGAGGACGAGGGGAGCTGGAGGCAGGGCTTCCTAGCTGCTGGCTGAGAACAGTCAAGACCTGGGGGCTATTCTTTCTTACAGCTTTTAAAAAACAAAAAGAAAAGTGGGTTATATTCCAGGCTGCATTACGCAGAGGAGAGTACGGTACAGTGCGGGGGTGTTCAACCTTCAAGCCAGTGGCCGAATCCTACCTGTGGAGCTCTCCAAGGCTGGGGAAATTTGGCAGTGGGGGAGCAATGGCTACTGCATTGCCATCACTCCCCACTGCCCAAATCCTAAGCCTCACATGGTAGTTCAGAGCTGGACCATGTGGCCCCCACAGTCAGATGCAGGGCTGGCCATGGGGGCTGGCTCAAAACCAAGTCAGCATGACCCAAGAGACAAGCCCTTCCCCACACATGGCGGGAACACAGCCAGGCTGTGCCCAACCCACTCTGCATGGCTGGATGGGACTCCCCCCACGGCTGTCCTGGGGGCTGAACTGGGTCCATGAGCCAAATGTGGCCCCTGGAGGGAGCGAGTACAGCCCATCCGGCCACTGGGATGGAAAAGCTGAGGAACGCTGCTATACAGAGGAGCAAGAATTTTATCTGAGGGAGCATTACACATGAGAAATTAGGGTGCCTGCGCCCTGGAAGCCTGCTGAGCCATGACCCCAGGCATCGGGGCCCTGCCCCACCACACACACCTTGTCAAAGCCTTTCTCCGCCAGCTTCTTGCCCAGGACCTCGCCGATGCCGGCCAGGCTGCCCACCGGCTTCTCGCCCATGGGCTCGGCCACGAAGTCCCGGTGCTTCTGCGAAGTGGACGACATCTTCCACGCGCCTCGGCCACGCCTGGGGGGAGCGGGGCCGCGTCAGGCTGCCCGTCTCCAGCCCCGACACCCCACCCGGCTGCCGATGGGGCCCCCAGACCCGCCATGGGGACGTCACCAGGGTTTGGGAAGGGGGGGCAGCGGCGCAGGGAGGCAGACCCAGGCAGAGACGCAGCGACCTCATGACGGCCCCCCACCCTCATGAGGTCGCTGCCTCCAGCCCAGGCAGGAGGACCGAGCAGTCTGCAAACAAGGCCAGAGCCTGGCACAGCCCCTGCCAAGGCTGGACGACACCTGCTGCTGCCCGTTAAGGGCGAGGCCGCGTAGGCAAAGCACGGCTGGGGAGAGGGAGGGGGAGGGGCACCGCCCCGCCCCCTCACGAGGATACCCCCTCTGCCCTTCCCCCACCCCCAACGCATCCCCGGCACCCCTTAAGTGCACCCTAACAGGCCCCGCCCCGCCCCCCAGCCGCCCGCGACAGACACCCCAGCCCCACTCAACCTCCGCCGGCCGGGTCCCAACGGCTGCTCCCGCCTAGCCGAGCACCCACTACGCCTGCGCGCGCCGCCGCTTCCGGGAAGTGGAAGCTCTGCCCCGCCCCATTGGCGGGAAGGAGCGCGGGGCAGGAGGCGCTCTGGGTCGCTCTATGGTGCATTCACTCCTCCAGGCCTATCTAACCATAGAGAGGGCGCTGTGAGTCACTCTATGGTCAATTTAGTCCTCCCACCCGCTTCTTCACCATAGGGAGGGCGGGGGGAAGGGGGGGCTCTGCCTCGCTGTATGGATAGCTCAGTCCTCCAGGGATCTATAATCATAGAGGGGGGGACGCTGTAGCGCGCTTTAGGGTTCACCCAGTCCTCCCGCCCCTGTAACCATGGGGGGGGGTGAGAGGGGCTTACTCTAGGGCAAACTCAGTCCTCCAAGTGTTATGCTTCAGCCCAAGTCTGAATTCGTTGCCCGGCATGCATGAGTGCCAATATATGAATGCCAGTTGGAAGTTTGAAAGGAAAAAAGCTTTTA
>JAGPOW010000461.1:0-25821 GCA_030014935.1 Caiman crocodilus | reverse complement strand
GGGGGCCGCGCGGAGGCGGCGGCGCTGGAAATCCCCGGCTCCGCCGCCGCTGCCATTGGCTGCGCCCCGCGCTGAGCTCATCGCCCGGCGGGGAAAGCCCCGCGCCGGGGGGCCGCCGCAGCCTCGCGCCCCCGCGCCAGCGGAACCGGAGCCTGATGCACGGCCGCCGGGGCCGGGGGCTCCGGGCTGGAGCTCCTGAACGCCGGGGAGCAGGGGGCGGCGCCGGGCGCGGGGCATCTGTGCCCTGGCCCTGGGCAGGGCATGGGGCAGCTGAGCCGGGGACACAGGCACAGGGCACATACAGGCTGCCCTGGGCTGAGCGGTGGGCCCTCGCGAGCGCAGCAGGATGGAGCCCAGTGCAGGCAGCATCTCCCCAGGGCCGTGTCAGCAGTGCTGGGAACACCTGGCAGCACCCGCAGTCCCTGGGGCAGCAGACACCAGACGTAGCCAGCTGGGGGTAAGGGCAGCCGCGCAAGCCAGGCCAGCCTCGTGCCCACCACAGCCACAGCCCATGATGCCTGTCCAGGGAGCCGCGGCATCACTTGTGGGTGCCGGGGCAGGAGGAGGCCGTTCTCGCCTTGAGCTGGCACAGCAGAGAGCAGCAGAGCTCCTGGCTCCGGTGCTGGGATCCAAGTGCCCCGACTGCCCTGGGGGGCAAAGCCATTCTCAACACCAGAGCTCAGCACTCCCTGAGGCTCTGAGCTCTCAGTTCCCCTGTGCCTTCGGAAGAGGTGAGAGCAGCACAGGACTAGAAGGCACACCTTGTTCCTCAGCCCCCAGTGAAGCCAGAAGGGCCTGTGAATGAGGGTGGGTGGCGGATGGGGCATGGGGGAAGGGTGCCACGAGGCAGTGCCCCAGCCTGAGCCAGCACGTGCAGTCCGGGGGACCTGGAAACACTGACTGGTAACCAGCCAAGGAGCCCCAGCCTCCACTTTCCCTGGCGTGGGAGGAGCACACACAGGTTCTGCAGCAGAGAGCAAGCACATGCTGCTCTGATCTCCAGGGAGGCTTGGAAATGCTCTGAGAAGCACGGCCTGCCCCCTTCCCACCCCCAACCCGCTCTCCCCACCCAGCCCATGGAGGGGGGACCAGCTTCCAGACTGGCTCACCAGGCACAGGTGACCAGAAAATCAACTCCCAACAAGGAAGCTGGATCTGACACCTCCTAGTTGCAACCACACTGCAGAATCTTGCACCAGGCCCCTGCATCAGAGACCTTGTGTAATGTGTGTGTCGGGGCAGGGGGGAATGAATCCATTTCTTAATCCAATCCAAGTGCCAATTCAGTTCTGCATCTCAGTAACTGTCTGCAAAGATCCATGGGCCACCCGCTGACAAGCTCCCCCCAGACCCATAGACCTGCGAGTAGATATTCCCCATATCCAGGTGGCCAAGCTACAGGCAAGTCGCAAGCCAGGAGGCCTGGGGATCAGATGCCCCCAGTCATACTTGATCATAGCAGAAGGCCAAAAACCACTAAATCAAACGACCTCAGAGACCAGCCTCCCTGTCCCATCTGGCAGCACCATCGTGCTGGGCAGAGCACGCACATGGCACAGCATGGCACTTTCCCCAGTCACTTTCTTGAGCAGAGGAGGCTGCATCTGAGCTGCCTCTGGACTAGGTGAGCCCAGCCTGCCTCCCCTGATGCAAGGCTGGGGAGGGCTGTAGCTGCAGGTAGCTCAGAGGCATTCCTCCTCCAGCAGAGCTGTGGGAATCAACTGACTTCATGGCCCATTACACTCTCCTAATAGCTCTTCATTCCACAGGTGTGAACCCCTGTCTCCCTGCGAACAGTCCTGAGGTTTCACTAATCAAACTCTCCTTCCTTCTGCAGCACTGATGCCTGTTAGCCATTCCTGGAACATCTCTCCCATTTTGCAGCCCTGTAGGCTGTTTTTAGTTCAAGCTGAAAATTTTAACTCGGAGGTAGCGCGATTAACTTGTCTAGAAACGACTGACACAGTGAAGTACTGGAGACAATGTTAAGATGCTCAGGGAGACTATATGTTGTTTTACAAATCTGGGTGAGAAATGTACATTTAATTATAAAAGCTACAAGACTAATGACCAGGGATCCTGGTTTTCACCGATTTAAAAAAAAACAAACAAACCCTATTTTCAGTTAAATAAAAAGAACCCTAAATCAACATTTTTTCCATGATTTAAATGAAACACTACTAATATACAGCTACCTATATATTAGTGTTTAATTTAAATCATGGAAAAATGACATTTATTTTTGCTTTGATCTTAAACAGAATAACACAGTGCTAGGTCCCTGGCATCTTAGTTAAGCCTCTAGTTTTTCTTTAACTGGACAGAAACGTGCGTCAAACCCCACTGTTCAAAACCCTGCATCCACCCACACTGTGCACCAAAAAGCAACGTGGCTCTTCTCTGATGGCACCTGGTTTGGCAGGATGGGGAGCCATGTGCGAGAAGGCCGTCTGACTTGCTAGCCTGGCTGCAGAGCCTTGCAAGGCAGAGCAGTTTTCAGGAACATCTAAATGGCTGCACTAAGAAAAACTGGCCTCTGAGGCATGAGCAAGCCTCACCCTTCACCGCAACGCTGCCCATCTTCTGCTGGGCTCGCAGCCCAGGCTGCGCGGGCTTCGCGCAGAACACGCAACACCAAAACCTGGGTATTTCTGTAAAAGTCAGCACTGAGCTCACTCTCCCTTTGTCCACAGACCCCGCCACTAGTGTGAGCTGGCCTCGGCCTCCCCAGGTGTCACAGCCACCTCCCCCACCCCTGGTACCAGTGTCAGGGCAACATCCCCGACAAATGGGGCCAAGCTTTGGCTCTGGGAGTTGCAACACCCGACTCGAATGAGCTCCTGCTGCCTGGGCTTCCCAGAGCTGGGCCGGGCTGGGATCTCCCTCGGTTTGCCCAGCCAGAGCAGGGCTGCTGCGGCCTCTCCCACCTCCGGCGACGCGGGGAAGCAGAGGAGACCGGGGCTCGTGGGGCGGTGCGAAGACAAGGGGGAGGGGGAGGTTGGTTACACGAGAGGCTGCGACGCCTGCTGTAGAAACGGCCGCACTCGAGGGGCTCCGCGTCTGGAGCAGCCCGGATCGAGGCAGGACCGGCCCCGCGAGAGCCAGCCCGGACACCCCCGGCCTGTGAGCGGAACGACCCGTGAGCTCCCCCGGGCCTGCCCGGAACAGGGGCCACACAGGGACTGGCAGTGGAGGCCGCGGGAGAGCCGGGCCTCGGACCCTAGCCCTGTGCCGCGCTGGGTCCTGACACAGGCCCAGGACAGGGATGACGTCACATGCCAACCCCCAGGCGTCGCAGAGGACCCTCCCACGTGGCGCCTGCAGCAGCCTTGCTGGCCCCGCCCCTACGCCCCGCGGCCGGAAATAACGTCCCTTGCCCCGGAAGCGTCGCGTCGCGCGGGCGGGGCATGGCGGGCGTAGTTCTCGCGAGAGTGGCTCGGGGCCTGGGCGCAGCAAGATGGCGGCGCCGGAGACGGAGGGGGCGGCAGGTCCCGTGCCCGGCCCGGAACAGGTAGTGCCCCCTCCCCCCTTCCTCCCTCTCTCCTTCCCTCGCCCCGGCCCGGCCCGGCCCGGCCCCCGGATTACAGCGCGTGTCTCCCTGCAGGTGACGAGTAATGGGACGGCCCCGCCGCCGCAGCAGCCGCCGCCCGCAGCGCCCAACGCCTGGCAGGTCATCAAGGGCGTGCTCTTCCGGTGAGACTCGTCCCCGCGCCCCGTGCCCCCGGTCTATCTACTGCTCGGCGCTCGGCTCGCTGCCCTGTGCCCTGCCTCGGCCCCGTGCCCCCGGCCCATCCACCGCTCGGCGTTCAGCTGCCCACCCTGTGCCTCCTGGGCCGCGCTTGGCCCCGTGCCCCCGGCCCATCCACCGCTCGGCGCTCGGCTCCCTGCCCTGTGCGCCCCCCGGGCCCCTCTCGGTGCTCGGCTCCCCTCTCTGTGCTGCCCTTGCCCGTTCCCCGCTCGGCGCTGCGCCCCGGCCTGTCGACTGCTCCCTAGCCCCTTCTGCCTCCCTGCGGACGGGTGGGCCCCTCTTCCACCTGGATCCTCCGTGCCCTTGGGACCTTCTCTGGCCAGAGCTGCAGGCGCGTCTCTGGCATGGTTTGTGGCACTCCTGGCCCTTGCGCCTGCTGTGAGCGGGGGAGCCCTGGGGGGCGCCGGGCTGCAGCCCCTGCACCGCCGCCCATCACCTGTCTGCGTGCACTCGCCCTGCCTGTGGCCCTCGCAAGCCACAGCACCTCTGGCTTGGCCTGCTCCTGGCCCAGCCACCATCTACCTGCCCAGGAGGGAGGCTGTGGCTGCAAGGACCCTGGGGGCTGCCTGTCCCCTGTCTGCTGCATCTCCCCACATGGAGGCTGCCTAGGCTCTGTGGCACTGGCACTGTAGGTTAGCACCCCTGTAACGCAAGGAAAGTCAGCAGTTGGTTTCTGCAGTGTTTGGCAGCCTCAAAGGAGTGCAATTTTTGCACGGAGCAAGTTACCCGCTCTCCTCCTGTGAGAGCGCATGACTGGCTCCTTAGACTTCAGCAGCTGTGAAGAAGGATCCAAAGTCTGTTGTGGAACAAAGTCCTCCAACACCTTCCGGAGCCTCAGTGGGCAGTGCTGGCTGCAACTTGATTGGAGAAGGCTGGGGGCTGCTCCTTCCAGAGACTGCCCTGCCTCCAGAAGTGGGCGGCTGAGCCCAAATGTTCCTGTTGCAAAGGGATCACGAGCAGAGTTCCCGTCAAGTAACAGGCGGAGAGAATTCGGCTTGGCCAGGTCGTCCCCTGGAACAAATCTGTCTGAGCGAACGCTACCAGGGTTGGAGCGGTGGTGGAGTCTGCCTGACTGCATCATATGACACAGCAGTGTCAGATAGGATGTGCGTTGCAGTGCTGTCGCAGATTGCTGTGTGGTCTGCGGGTTGCAGACTGACTGTGAAGTGGGAAGTAGGAGGAGTTTGGGAGCACAGAGTAAAGGGGACAAAATAAGTCCTGGAGGAACAGAAGCACTTGGGTCATGAAGGATCTCATGCAGTTTGGGCTTGAGAGTTCCCAGCCAAAGCAGAAGTCTTCTGAGTTAATGCAATTCCTGTCCAGACCAGACAGTCCTGAGGGGCAAATGCAAGTGTCCATTGGGCTTCTCAGCTGAGGTCAGTATCTCAAGGCTGGAAATTTAGAGATGTTTCCAGGCTGCGCCCTTTTAAACTAGGCTTCAAGGAAAACAATATTTTTTTTGAAGGACTGGGCTGCGTCCTCCCCTCTGGGCAGACTTCTGAATAAATCTCTTACTGCTGGTCCAGTCCTCTGTCTAAGACCAGCTCCTAAGCAGCCTGTTCCTCACACATGGATCTAGTCCCCTCTTCAGGTGCTCTCTTGGTCACCGTGTGCTGGGCCCCACTGTCTTAGGCAGCATAGTCTTTCTTGCTTCATATTTCCTAGGTCATTCAAAACATAGTGAGCTTGAGAGGGCCAGAGCAGGGAAGAGGTGACACAGGGACCTCTTAGGTGGTAGCTGAAGACAAAGAGCATTGTACAGTCTCCACAAAGCCTAGGCAGAGCTTTGCTGGCAGTGCCCCCCCTCCTCAGAGCGTTCAGCCTTTGGCCACCCAGCAGGCCCTTCCTTCCCCTCCAGGGACAGGTTTGGACTTGGGGCTTGATCTATGGCTAGGGAGAGGATGTTTGGCCTTAGCCCAGACATTGGGTCCACAGTAGAACCAGCTGAACTAGCACAGTCTGAGATGAATCCCAGCTGTCGCAGCAGCAGGAGTTGGAGCTACCTCTGAAAGCTTTGTCTGTGGAGGTGTTGGTCCCTGAGCCCTGTCAGTGACCACAGAGCCTCGGCATTGCTTTAGCCCTCAAATGAGAAACTTCTTGAACTCACTTGATGACATGGGCCACACTGGCCCCAGTCCTGCCTTTACCCTTGTGTACCTCATGAATGACTGATTGTGACATGGCCTCTTACATTCATGGCAGAAGAGCAGAGACCTGTTGCCTCCTTGATCGCCTCTGTGGCCCCTAGGGCAGCTTGAGCTCGGTAGGTAATACTTGCAAAAAGCCACCTTCAGTCTCCCAGAAGCATGCGAGTGGCCCCTGAGAACATGGCTAGGTATGCTCTAGTCTTCCCTTCCCTTGCTTTGTACTGCCTGGACAGGTTGGCAGCTTGTGGGAGAAGCCAGTGGCTCGTCAAGACTATGTGCTTCACTTTGCATTGTGGCAATTGCCAGGGCCTTTGTGCCGTGCCAGGGCAATCCCTTGAGACCATTTTGATTGCCAAGATGGAGCAGACACTGCAGCTGCTGTTCCCTTTGTGCTGTCTTGTCTGGCTCTTGAGCGTCACTTCTGCTCCTCCTGGCCTCAGAGCCTCATGACAGCAGTGCTGGAAGGAGTATAGGATAAGCAGGATACTTGAGGTGAAATCACATCTTTCGTTGGCCTGACTTTGTCACTAGGTAGATGTTTGGGCCTGGAAGCTGGTTTAAGTGTCTGGTTTTGTGCCCAGAAGCTTGTGTAGCATCAGCCAACTCTGAAGTTGGTCCAGTTAAGGATATGGCCTCTTCTCTTGGATCCTGCTGCCCACACAGCTCTGTGTCCGAGCCTTTTACCCACCCAAGTCAGAATAAGCTACCTTCCCATCCACCCTACTGTCAAAACCAAGTTCTTCCCTTTATGCTGGGGGTTCTTGCCTGCCTTCAGGGTGAACATTCCCCATCTTCCTGCCTGCAGGCCATCCAAAACAGCCCCCTCGGACAGGAGAGAGCTAGAGCATCTGATCCCTTGGCCTGAGGAGAGCAAAGGGTCCACCAAACCCCTTCCCTCTGGAAAGAGTGGCACTGGGCTTGAGAAGTTATTGTGTGGGCGAGAGGACAAAAGAAAGGGGACCCACAGGAGAGTGAGGCTGGAAGGCAGGAGAAAAGCCACTGTTCAGTGGAAAGAATCTAGCCCAGGTACTCGCCCGTTGGGGCGAGGATGGGTGGGTTGGGGATTGACTTTAGTTGTTTGGAGGAAGAGACCAGGCCTGGGACCTGTTATCTGCTGTCTGCAGCACTTCAGCATTTTCTCCGTGTTGCTGTCCCACTGGCCCCCAGGGTTCTGTACCAAGATGTTGGCCAGACAAGTTGCTTTGGTTGGCAAATGCTTTAGAAAATTTCTGCCCATGCATCTGCAAATGGGCCGCTTGGCTGTGGGCCTTGATGCCGTAACATCAGGAGCAAGCTCTGGCATGTCTACCCGTGTTAAGCCTTGGAAGGATTAGGGCTGTGAATCTGCCATTTATTAATGCAAATAAGCTTGCAGAAGGGTCAGTGGTAAGGACTTGGCATGGTACGTGGCCTGTAGCTCAGCTGTGTTGGTGGCGGAGAGGGCAAAGAGCAGCGTAACGTTGGCTTGGCTGGCACCAGCCCTCCTTGTGCATCTGAACTTCAGACAGTTATGGCTGGGTTGAAATCAAGAATGTTCTGGGAAGTTCTCGCCTACAGCCAGCTGGGGTATAGAGCGAATGTCCCGACGATCCTCACAGGGGCACAGTTGGCCTGAAGATCTCTCCTTGCACACTGTGTGCTGTCCCACAGCATGCGGTCCCCTGGAGTGATTGAAGGAAGGTCAGAGACCTCTGTCTTGTGCATGGAGCTCCTCTCCCCCTTCAGGTGACGACCCTTTCTCCGTTGCTCACCCAGAGCTGGAAATGTACAATGCTGCAGTCACATGGCTTGAGGGCAAGGGATGCTCCCTCCCAGCCAATACCAAGAGCAGAATGGCAGAACTGGCAGCAGGTATTGGTGCGAGCCAGCGCTGGACCATGCACGCTGTTTTTTTGTCTGGGAAGAGTCAAGAGCCTCTTCTGTCCCTGAGCTATAGGGAACAGGGAAACTGAATGCTCCACTCAGGTTTGGGGTGCCCCCTTTAAAGGGTCAGGCGCTGCCCGCACTCTGAACCTTGTGAAATGAGTGCATTTGCAAGAGCCACGTGGAGCCCCTTCTGCTGTGACGTGAGCACAGTGGTACCATTTAGGCAGCTTTGGAAGAGCTGGAGTTTGGGAAGGGGACCTTCGTTCCCATGCACCAGCGAGCAGCACCACAGGCAGAGCCCCTATAGAATGTGGCCTTCGGGACATGATGATCCTATGGCTGGGCACTTTCAGTGCGGGGTGTGAAGCCTGAGGCCACACAAACAGCCCTATGTGTACATTACTGGCCACAGAACTTCCCTACATGCTGAGCGCAAGAGCTTGGGCCCATCCTCCCAAGAGACATCTGATCTCAAGCTGAGGATGGGGGGAGAGGCCAATCTGCTGCTTTGTTGTAGCATGGTGGCAAGACTTAACCCACACCTAACAGGAAGGGTGACTAACTTCTAGGTTAGGATCTTCCTGGCTAAAAAAAAAAAGCCAATTAAATGGGCATCATTAAAAAGGGAATTGAAATCAAAATAAAACATAGTGCCGTTATATCAATCCATGGTTTACCCACATCTTGAGTACCGTGTACAGCTGTGGTCCTTCACCTCTCCAAAAGGATGTAATAGATTTGAGAGGCCCAGAGAAGGGCAACCAGGGAGCAGATGTCGGACCAAGAGAGACCCGAACAGTATGAGCCTTTTTGTTTAGAAAGGAGAAGGCCGAGTGGGAAGGGGATAGAGGTCTATAAAATCATGAAGGGGACAGACCAAGTGAGCAGGGTGCCTTTGTCCACTGAGTCCCAGAGCACTAGAACAAAGGAGCACCTGCTGAAATGAGAAGGTGATGGGTTTAAAACTACAAGAGAAAGCACTTCTATGCAGCACGTAGTTGATCTGTAGAACTCATGGCTGCGGGGAGCAGAGAAGAGTTGGGTTCAAAAAGGGATGGGATAAATTAATGGGTGTTGAACAGAGATCTCTCCCAGCATCTCCAAGCCAAAAATGATGGGTGCCAAGGAGGGAATTGAGTAGGGGACGATCACTCTGGAGATTCTCAGCTTGGTGTCACGGCCTGCGAGCTCGTGGTGGGTGGCTAGAGGAATGGTGACCAGGGCGTGTTGAAGGCAGCCCTCCAGAAAACAGATGCCCATATCAAGACTCCAGTGGCTCTGCAGTCTCGACCAAGCAGCCGCCAGTTTTGAGGAAAAGCATCTCGCCCTTGAAGCGGACAAGAGAGAGCAGAGAAAGGAAAAGGAAACAAGTCCTGGCCTACAGCCTGCTCTCCCCTATGGAAAGACCTGCAACTTCTGCGAACAGGTCTGTGGCTCAAGGACCAGGCTCTTAAGTCACCTCAAGACCCATCAATGAGCTGTGGCAGAGATCGGCCTTCAGTTGAAAGTGCTACCATTGTTGGCAATTCCTGATGGGGAGGAGACACTGGACTAGGTGGCCCAGTGGTCTGGCTTTCTGGTTCTTTTGTTCTGGCTCCAGCTCTGCCCTGCACCAACAGGCTGTCTGTGCTGTTCTAACCTGTGTGACTGAGGCAGCAGGCTCTGTATCCTGCACTAATGTGATTATGGTACAGATATCAGCGACACGCTTGATTATAACACCCCGTGTGGCTTCTTCCAACCCTGGTGACATGTGCCCTGTGACTCTGGCAGTAACATTGGTGTCATCGTCCTGCTGTTTTGGTTGACGGGGCTTGCTGGGTTAAGGACCCCTTCGTGGTGGTGCTGAGAATCTGGCTGGCTGTCCTTGCTGGGTGCCCTTCCAGAACCCAGGGCGGCTCAGCTGAGATCTCTGACAGCTTAGAGCAGGTTCTGTCACCCCTCACGTTCTGGGAGGGCCTGAAGCAGTACTGAGGCACCTTAATCCTGTGACTGAAGTGGTGACAGGCCATGCAGGGGCTTCCTGCTGGGGATACCTTACTATTCCCTGGCTATGGGGTCTGCTGAGTGTCTCTATGCCCCTGGTAAGAGTAGGGAAAAGTCTACTGTGGCTATGAGCACCAGCTAGAAGCAATGAGGGGGAGAGGATGGAAGGGGAAAGGGTTGCCAGGTGTCCCTGTCCTTTGTCAGAGCCTCACTGGGGCTGAAGGGTCCTTCCTACCCACCTGCAGGAGGCTCACGAAGGTGCCAGAGTGCCTATCTATCTCTGGCCTCCTCCATACTCTGGTGCTGTGCCCATGACTGGCTCCAGGCACAATTGCTTTCAGTTCCTGCCATAGGCCCTGATGGCCTGGCAGGAGTCAAGTAGGTGTGACCTACTCCATGTGGGCTGCAGGTCTTCCACGCAGAGGGTGGAAACCCAAGGAAGCCCAGAACTGAAAGCGAGAGGCCTGGGCTTCTCTGTCCTGGAGCTGCTGGCTGTGTAGGGAGCACAGTGCTCTGAACAGGTCTCGGACTGCTTGGGCGGGGGCTGTGCCTGGCTGAGGCTCCTGTGTTAACTCTGTCTCCTTCTGCTCTTCTGTAGGATCTTTATCATTTGGGCCATCAGCAGCTGGTTCCGCCGTGGGCCGGCACCACAGGACCAGACAAGCGCTGGGGGAGTACCCCGGGCTCCCAGCCGCAACCTCTTCCCTAAGGACACTTTAATGGTAAGGGCTCAGGAGCTGCGCATGGCTCTTTCTGAGCTACGATGCTCATCTCTGCTGCTGGTCAGGTACCTGCTGTGTGCCCAGGTGCCCCAGCACTCTGTCCCTGAAAGCTTGTTACCCAGGGGCCAGGGCACAGTACTGGCACTCGATCTTGAGAATGAACCTGTACCGACCTGCTGAGAGGCTTCAGGCAAGTTGTGTTTGCCTTCTGTGCCACAGTTTCCCTGGTGGTTGAACATGGTCCCCTCACTGCTGCACTTGGGCAGGCCAGTCTCTAGTCTGCTCTGTCCCTAGTCCCTTTTATGGGAGAGGCAGCGGGAGACCCCTGCGCATCCCTCAACTGCAGAATGCCCCCCTTTCCCTGGAACTTGTACCATAGACTCCAGCTGCCATCTCTGTCCCCCTCCCCATGCTTGGGAAATCACCTTGACAGCTGGAGCCAAGTCTGGCAGGGGCGGGTCCGTGTGGAGCTGGGCTGTGATGAGCTGTCTAGTAGCTCGGTGAATTCCAGAGGCAAAGGTGTGCGGGTGCATGCCAAACTCCTCCCTGTTCTGTGGCCCAAGGCCAATTCCCCTTGAGCTTTGGCCGGTGGTGCTGGGTAGGGAAGTGATTTTCTTTCTTCTTTCTAGTGGACATCTCTTGCCTCCTGCTCCTCTCCTTTCCCTGTCCTGGCCTCTCCCCAGCAGCCTCTGTCCTTTGGACCGAGAGGTCTGATGGAGAGAACCTGGCAGTCACCTCCTCCCCTCTGCCAGCAAAATAAATGCCCTTGCCCTGCCTGGCTGCTGCCATGTTGTGCAGGATGCACTAGATCCGCTGCAGCTCCTGGAGGGAAGATGGTTCTGGTGGGGAAGTGGCAGCAGGGGTCAATTGTACAATCAGCCCTTGCTGGGGTCCTGTTGAGCTGCCTGTGCAGAGGGAAGTGGGGAAGCGCCTTCCCCACTCACCGCACTCCTGCAGTTTGCATGCAAGTAGTCTGAGAGTGCAACCAATCAGGCCAAGAGCTGCAGGATGCTCGTGGGTGCCAGGGCCCTGTCTGTCCAGCAGAAGCCCCAGAAGCTCTTGCCACATTTGTGATGTGGCCCCTGGACAAAAGCCCTCCCCTCCCTCCCCTCTCTTCAAGAAACTGAGGTGTAAATGAGCTGGCCATAGCCAGGAGCTGCAACCTGTGCTTGCCTGTGTCCCCGTGTTCACCACTCTTTGCAAAAGGACTGCGGGATCTCAGCTCGCTGAGATGGAAAACCTGAATGGAGTGAGAGCTACAGCGGCACTTGTTTCCTCTGCAGAGAGTCTGGGACATAGTGCAGTGGGAAGTCACTGCTGTTGCACCTGTGGGCTCCATGGTGCTGCAGCCATGGCTTTCAGCAGATGTGCAGGATGGTACTCGCCACTAGTGCTGCCTGCTCCCCGTCTTGCTCTGCAGCTTTCCACGCAAGATTGAACCATCTGGTTTCCAGACCAGGGTCTCTGCACCATTTCACAGATTCAGGCCGCAGGGAGTCAGCACCAGAATGGGGGCTAGCATGCGGTGTGGGAGTGGGCAGTGCTGCCCACCAGGCTGCAGCACATGCAGCATCTGGGCCCTAGGTGCCAGTAGGGGAGGGAAGCTGCCTTTGGTACCCTCATCCCCCTGCCTCCTGGCTCGCAAGGAAGTGCGGTTGGAAGGCAAGGAGTCAAGCTGCCTGGCCAATCTCCCAGGGTGCCAAGGGAGAGCGCACACCCATGGAGCTCTCTGCCTAGAGACGTGTCCAGGTGGGGCTTGGGCAGAACTGCAGAATGGGGCCCTGGCCCTGGAGTCTGGTCCTTTTGAGAGCTGCACCGCTTGGCTTGCACAGTGACTCCCCAGATACACCAGGTCCCTAATGGCAGCAGAGTGTTGGTGGCCTCTGATCTCTCTAGACAGCCCATGTCTGGGCAGACCTGTCTGGGACCAAAGGGCAGAGCTGAGGCCTTCCTGCCCAGCAGCAAGCATTTACCTGCTTTCCGTTCCCACAGCAAGGCAGTGGCAGGACTGGGCCATCAGGACCACAGCTTCTCCCTTGGCTGCACTGTCTCTGTGGGATGAACTGAGGAGGCGCAAGGCAGGGTTGGCTTTGCCCTGAAGCCAGTGGTTCTGGCTCTAGCTCTTGTGGGAACAGGCCTGAGTGGGAAACAGGTGCTCCCAGAGCAGCATCCCCATAGCCTTCCTTCCCAACACTGAGCTGTCTGCCCTCCCCTCCCCATAGGACCTCTACGTGTACATCTCCGAGCACGAGCACTTTACAGATTTCAACGCCAGCTCTGCACTGTTCTGGGAGAAGCGGGATCTCGTCTATGGGGACTGGACCAGTGGCGAGAATGCGGATGGCTGCTACGAGCACTCCGCGGAGGTGGACGTACCTGAGGTGTGTGCCTGCTGCCTCGGGCCACTGGGAGCCTGGGAATGGGGTCCCCCTCTCCCTTGATCCCTGGGTTCATTGCTGTCTCTCTGCAGGGCTTTGGGGTGAGGCAGTGCAGGTTTCCCTTACCCTCCCCCTCCCTGCAGCTAGCTCAGTCGTCCAGACATGCTGCTGCTTGGTCCTTCCCCAGTCAAAGGGCAGCATTGATTGCACGGCCCGACCTGTGCCCAGCCCCATGGAACAGAAGCAAAGCTGCTGTGGTTGTCACATGCTGTGCTGCCCAGCTCTACCATAGTGTGTGGAGGGGCAGCTCTGGCTCCGCATTGCTCCCTGTGCCGGTTCGTTCACACTGGCCAGCATCCCATCTCATTTCCCTCAGCAAACTCTGACTCCTTCCTGCCTCTTCTTGTCTCCTCTGGGTGTGCTTCTCCCTCCTTGCTCTTGGTTCTTTGCTGGTTACTGCTGCTAGGGCAGCCTGACAGGCACAGGGGTTAAATGGGATGGCCTTCCTTCTGCCCCCCCAGTGTGCAGCCCTGCCCTTGTGTCAGCACAGCCCATGGACCACCAGCTCCCATGATTCCTTGTGCTCAGTGCGAGGCCCTTGTCAAACCAGTCTGTTCAGCAGCTCCCTGCCTGCTCCAGACCCCTTGGAAAGCCCCATCACTCTGGGCAGGTGCCAGGGCTGCGCCTGGGGATTGCCACAGCCTTTCTGGTTGGCTTTGCACTGCATAAAAAGTCATTGGCTTGGAACCATTGCAGGAGCCCCAGGCAACCGGTACAGCTGTGGATCCTGTTACTCCCAGGTTGGCCTCCCCTTTGCAATCTGTCCTCATCTGCAAACCACACAGCCTGTTCAAAGCCTGGTCCAAGGCTGCCAGAGCATCAGGCCCCAGGGGATTACTTGAAATCAGTAACTGAGTAGTTTCAGACTCTTTATAGTCAGCTGGGGCATGGTCTTAACTCTTCAGCCACCATCAGAGCTTGATGCTTTATTCTTAACTGTGTGGGGCTACTCCCTCCTCCCCTGCCCCCCCATTCCATAGTCAGATGCAGTTCCAGGTGTGGGGGAGGCTTTTATCCACTCAGAATGGATCCTGAGTGTTCAGAAAGCAGCGGGTGCCTGCTGTTCACATGTTGTACCCAGGACTCATTTGGAGGGCATGTTACATGTGTGCAGCTCCCAGTGCCAGGCAGATTGACCCTGGGGTGGGCCAGCCCCAGGTGTGCCCTGCCCTGGCAGAAGCTGCTGGCCCTGGGTCCCTGGTGCAGAGACAATGCATTGAGTTTCCTGCTGGCACGATTGCAGAGTGTGCAGCGGAACGGCTCCATTTACATCCACGTGTACTTCACCAAGAGCGGCTTCCACCCAGATCCCAGACAGAAGAACCTGTACAGACGGCTTGCCACAGTGCACACATCACGGAGTAAGGCTGCATGGTGCGGGGCGTGAGCACGGCTGTGCAGGGGGCTGGGTCCCAGGCAGGGATGGATCTGCCCCAGGCTCTGTCCACAGGACTGGAGCCTTCTCCTAAGGGCTGCGTTTTAAATGGGTCACAGCCAAGTGGGGAGGAAGGGGTGTCTGCCTTCTCCCGGGGGGGTTAAGCCCAGACCTGCTGCTCTGAGCAGCTAGGCCCTGGGTGGCTTCTGGCCCAGGTTGGCTGCCTCAGCTTCTTGTGTAGCTTGTAATGCAGAGGCAGCCCCCAAGTACCTCTGTGTTACTGCCTTTGTCTGTGAGTGTGGCCGAGTTGCGGGTGCCTCTGAGCCAAGGGTTCAATGCTCCCTAGTGATCCCTGCTCCAAACAGATTGCTGGCTGTTGCAGCTGGAGCAAGGGGTTCAGTGCTTCAGACTCTCCCTCTTAACAGTAAAAACAACTGAGTGGATCTCAGCACCTGGGGAAGTTCCAGCCTGTGGTGCTTGTGATGGAGGAGAAGCAGCAGCAGCTTCCTCCCTGGGGAGCAGGTCTCAGTTGAGAAACATCACGATACAGAGTTCAAAACACAGCTAGCATCAGCTCTGTTGTAGCCCGCTGCCTCCCAGGTCAGCGCCCCCTCACACCCGCGGGTGTTTTCCCTTCCAGTGATAAACAAGTACAAGCGACGGCGGTTCCAGAAAACCAAGAACCTGCTGACTGGGGAGACGGAAGCTGACCCGGAAATGATCAAGGTAAGTGGTATCAGTGGGATCTCTCACAGCCTGCCCTGGGGAGAGACGTGGGTCTGTCCGCATGGCCACCCTGGTTGTGATCTTTAGGAGTTCAGAGGGGTAATGCTACCTTGCAGTCTCTGCCAGTGTGTAAAGCATTGTGGACAAGGACCTCTCAAAGGGGGCATTGCAGGCGGGCGCCAGGCAGCTTGAGGCAACTGGCTGTTCCCACAGGAGTTCCCTACCCTGTTGGAGGGTCCCATTCAGCTCAACTTGCCAAGTGCTGGACCCCTCATAGTCAGAAAGTTCATCTTCATCTCCAGCCTTGGTTTCCCCTACTGTAGCTTGTGGCTGTTGCTTCTGGTCCTCTCCACTGTAGCCACAAAGAAAAGCTCACAACCCTCCTCTCTGTCATAGCTCTTCAGGACTTTGCTTGCTGCTAGAGTAGGAAGTATCTGGGTGCTGAGCAGGGAACTGCTGTATCGTTTCAGAGAGCTGAGGACTACGGCCCTGTGGAGGTGATCTCGCACTGGCACCCCAACCTCACGATCAACATCGTGGACGACCACACACCGTGGGTGAAGGGCAGTGTGCCGCCTCCACTGGACCAGTGTAAGGAGTGGGCCACTTTGACTTCCCTGCTTCCTCCTAGCACTCGGGCACCTGCTGGGTCATGGCAGGGGCATGGACATGGGAGGGGGGCATCCACTGCGTCCACTTCACTGGGCCCAGCTGTCACCTGAAGGACACTGGTCTAAGTCATCCCAGATGGTTGTCCCTACCCGGCAGCTTTTCGCCCATCCCATCCCATGGCCCTGCACCATGGCTGGAGGCTGGCAGCTGGTTTGATGGGGGGCAGCCCCGTCCCACAGGTGCCAAGACCACACCTCCAGCCTGCGGTATGGGAGCTTGCACATGGCTTGGGTCCAAAGGCTTCCGAGTGCGGCAGTGTAAGGCTGGGCTGCCATCACTGTCCTGTTCCGGGTTGACCTTGCACAGAAACACAAGTGCCCCCATCTGCCAGGCTCAGGCCAGTTTCTGCTCTCCCTTGTGGTTGCAGACGTGAAGTTTGACGCAGTCAGTGGCGACTACTACCCCATTCTCTACTTCAATGACTACTGGAACCTGCAGAAAGACTACTTCCCTATCAATGCGTCGCTGCAGCACCTGCCCTTCCGCCTCTCCTTCTGTCCACTCTCCCTGTGGCGCTGGCAGCTCTACGCTGCCCAGAGCACCAAGTCCCCTTGGAACTTCCTGGGCGAGGACCTGTACGAACAGTCAGATGAGGAGCAGGACTCCGTGAAGGTCAGGCACAGAGCCCGCCCTTGGCTTGCTGGGCCAATGTGTCATGGCCTTTCCAGTACTGTGTGGGCATCTGCCCTCGAGCTGTACCCAGTGGCTGTGTCAGAAGTGCCACAGCACCAGCACCGCCCCTTCTGCCCCTGGGAAGCTTGCCCATCCTTCCCTTTTCCCTTACACTTCTAAATGTCTCAGACGAGTCCTTAGTACTTGTCAGTTCAAGTTTTTTCTCTAGCTTCTTCCTTCATCCCTCCCATGCACAGGGATCCTGGCCAGCTGCCTCTGTCCTGATCCCAGCCAATTCCATTTGTGTTCCCCACCCAGAAATGCATGCACTGAATGCTGCATCCATTGGGAAAGGGGCTCCAAGATGTGTTCCATTGGGTCTCTCTGGCATCATAGGGAGGGGAGGGAAGGCCTGACCAGTGACCCAGAGGGGAGGGAAGGAGCTGTACCAATGTGAGGCCAGTGTCTCCTCTTGGTTTAGGGTGCCGCAGCAGGAGGCTTTGTAGCCGCCCAGGGAAAGTGCTCTTCTTTGTGATGATTGGGAA
This sequence comes from Caiman crocodilus, assembly GCA_030014935.1. Classification (NCBI taxonomy): domain Eukaryota; kingdom Metazoa; phylum Chordata; order Crocodylia; family Alligatoridae; genus Caiman; species Caiman crocodilus. The sequence goes on along the minus strand of JAGPOW010000461.1, from coordinate 8,984 downwards.
GCAAAGCGCAAACTGCTCCCAGTTGCTTCCTCCTGGAGGGTCAATCTAGGCACCTTCCCGTTGTCTGTCTCATCTTGCGTGGCCTAGGTGGCTGTTTCTCTGGTTCTCCCCACACAGGCAACACTTATCTCTCTGCTCTTCCCCAGGTCGCCCTCCTGGAGACCAACCCATACCTGCTGGCCCTGACTATCGTCGTGTCCATTGTGCACAGTGTATTTGAGTTCCTCGCATTCAAGAATGGTGAGTGGAGCTGAGCTGTAGGGTCCTGTGTCCCAGGCCATCACTGGGTGCTGCCCCTGGGGCTGTCTGGGCCTTCACTGCCATTTCATGGCCTTGGGGGTCAGAACAAGGTCTTGCAAGGCAGCCACAGGAGAAGTGAACCTGCCCATGCCTAGTTTTGATCTCTGCCTGTGCCTGGACGAGGTGCTCAGAGCCCATAGGGCTGGCACAGGTGTTGAGGCCAGGGCTCATGCTACCTTCAGGCCACCTGCCCAGCTCTCCAAGACTCCGGTCCTCATCTCTTGTGTCCCCTCCATCTGCAGACATGCCTGAGGAAGGGAACTGCAGGTGCGGCTCAGGGGCTCAGTAATTACCAGCATTGCCTTAGCAAGTTCCCTGCCTCTTGCAGGCCTGGGAATGCAGTCCCTGTAACCACATGGAAGTGCAGGTGGGTCAAACATCCATAGCCTGAGTTAGCAGAGGGCTGGGTCAGCCCTTGCAGGCTGTAGGCAAGGGTCTGGGCAGGTGCTCTGTGCCCCTGATGGCTGGCAGAGCTGCTCTGCCTCGGGCAGCCTGGCTTCCTTCCCTGCTGAGAACTGTACTTGCACACAATGCAACTCCATGCTCTGCGCTTCGGAGCGGGCTGGAAGCAGGACTGTGGCCCCTGCGGGGTCGGGAGAGGGTAAGCTGATCTCAGGGAGCTCTATCCTTTGTTCTCAGACATCCAGTTCTGGAACAGCCGACAGTCCCTGGAGGGGTTGTCCGTGCGGTCCGTGTTCTTTGGGGTGTTCCAGTCCCTCGTGGTTCTGCTCTACATCCTGGACAATGAGACCAACTTTGTGGTTCAAGTCAGCGTCTTCATAGGGCTCCTCATTGACCTCTGGAAGATCACCAAAGTCATGGATGTCCGGGTGAGGAGGGGGCTGGCTGTACCGTGCTTCTGCAGCTCTCCATAAGTCAGGGGAGGGTCTTGTCTGCAGGTCTATGAGGTGGGCAGAGCAGCCATGCTGCTCTTGCCTGGTTCCTGCCTTGGTGGGCATGTGTGATGTTGGCCTCTTCCCTTCTCTGGGGTACAGGATGGAGAGAAGGTAGGAGTCCCATGACTTGGAGTGAGAAGGCAAGGCCCTTACTAACGTCCCCTGTCTGCTAATATCTCCTGGGAGACTCGTTGCTTCCTGCCACATATCTGGGTTGCAGCCAGGGGCTGCAGGCAGGAGTCCTCCCTGCCCTGTCCCAGCTTTTTGCTTGAGGCCTGGCCTCTGGCTGCAGTGCCAGGTCATGGCTGTTACCTCTGCTCCTGTGGGTGAGAGGTATCGCAAATGTCTGGGTGAAGAAGAGCTGCCGTTTGGTCTCGGAGATGCAGCCGCAGGCTTGTCCCTTTCCTCTATTCCTGAGGCTCTGCCTGGCCAAGCTCTGTGCAATGGTGTTGGAGCTCTGATCTCAGCTGGGTCAGTCAGAGCTGTATGTGGACTCTGATCTGGAGTTGTGTGCGTTTCCCAGCCTGAGGGGGTTGGGTCTTAACCCATCTCCGAGCCCTCTGAATCAGTTGGATCCAGCTGCCTCGTCACACCCTCCACAGACCCTCTCTGCTTCTCACCTGCTGTGTTTGCACTGACCAAAAGGCAGTGCTGGAGAGGTCTGGCTGAGACCTCTGGGGTGCACAAGCGTGGCCCGTGCTGGCAGCCTGGTGCTTCTTGCAGCCTCTGGCCTGGGTGATGAGCAGTAGGCAGATAGCTGGGGCGTGTGTCCTGTCCTCCAGCCAAACTGTCCTGGGACCCATCTCATGCTGCCTCCATACCTTCTGCTCCTTTCAAACAGCTGGATCGAGACAACAAAGTTGCAGGGGTCTTCCCACGCCTGACCTTCAAGGACAAGTCCACTTACATCGAGTCATCCACCAAAGTCTACGATGATGTAAGTGGGCACCTGTTGAGGGGCCTAGGTGCATGTAGAGACTTTCCCAGGCTGGGGTAGATGGGCTGGAGAGAGCTCTCTAGACTTGGGGACCTTGCCAGAGCCTGCACGGGGTTCCCTTGGCCCCAGAGGTGCTGCGATTGCCTTCCCCTTGCCACTGCTCCAGGCCCACCAGCAGACCAGAGATGGGCCATGAGGCAGGACAGAGATCTAGCAAGTAGGCTGCATACACCAAGGGCTGTGAGACCGGGATCCAGGCAGTGGTGTGCCTGCCTCTCCTCTCCACTGTGCTGGTTCCTAGGTCTCTGGGCCTTGGACATTCCCCTGCCTGGCTGTGGGCAGGGCATGTTCCTGCTGTCCTCTGTCCTTCCCCCTAGGCCTGGCTGCAGATGGTGATGTGGGGGGTATGGAAACCTGGCTCTGGGTAGCTGCAGGCAGCCTGGCCCCCTGCTTCTGGCAGTCTCTGTAGAAATACCCTAGCCCTGTGCTGCCACGTGGGGTGGAAATGGGGGTGACTCCACCAGCCAAAGAGCCTTGTCGGTGGGGTTTAGCCCCTGCCCTGGCTGTTGGAGCCCCTGCTTGGGCTCTCACTCACCCTGGATAGCTGGGAAAACAGAAGGGACAAAACCAGGCTCCTGCCAGCCCCCATGTGGGACAGGCGCAGTGTCACTCTGGCTAGCTGGGGGGAAGGAAGCGTGTCCAGCACACCAAGCCCTGAAGGACTGGGGTGCTGAATGCAGCCCCCCCCTTGTGCTGGGGAGGGTCCGTGTGGTGGTGTGAGCCCTTGCAGCCTGTGGAGAACAGGGAGGACCAACCCCATGGTGCCCTCAGCCCTGCATAGGACCTTGCACTGCCCCTGCTGCTCACAGCCGCCCCTGCCTGTCGCCCCCAGATGGCATTCCGGTACCTCTCATGGATCCTGTTCCCCCTGCTGGGTTGCTACGCGGTGTACAGCCTGCTGTACCTGGAGCACAAGGGCTGGTACTCGTGGGTGCTGAGCATGCTCTACGGCTTCCTCCTGACCTTCGGTGAGTGGCAGCACTGTCGCCTCTACGCCAGCTGCAGCTTCCTGTACCCTGGGAGCCTGCCAAGACAGGACTGGTTACCCCAGTCCAGAGCCTCTTCCCCTGAGATGGCCGCTCCCCAGTGCCTGGCATTGCCTCCAGTGACCTGACTGCAGGGACCTCCTCTTCCCAGCAGACATGTGTTTGGGCCCAGATGCACCTCTGCTAGGGGCACATCCCTGCTGAGGCCGTGATCAGGACAGGGTGAGGGTGAACAGAGCAGTGTCTCAGCCCTAGCCTGGGTGATGTGTGTGGTGGGGCAGGGGACGCTGCCTATGCAGAGAAGGGCAGGCAGTTTGGGAGAGCTGTGGGGCATAAGTTGGACCCTGTTCATAGATGCTAGGGTCAGAAGGGACCTCAATAGATCATTGAGTCTGCCCCTTGCATAGGCAGGAAAGAGTGCTGGGTCTAGATGACCCCAACTAGGTGCCTATCTAACCTCCTCTTGAAGACCCCCGGGTAGGGGAGAGCACCACCTCCCTTGGGAGCCCGTTCCAGACCTTGGCCACTCGAACTGTGAAGAAGTTCTTCCTAATGTCCAGTCTAACTAGACTGGGTACCTGTGGGTAGGACCAGGTATGTCTCGGGGACCCCCCTGCCGGGATCTGAAGCAGACGCTCGCAATTGTCTTTGCTTCATTCTGGCCTCCTAACCAAACTGGGCAAGTTGCCTTTGACCCAACAGGACCATCCTGGCCCTGGCCTGTGGGATGGGCAACAGTGTTCCCAGGTTAACGGGACCAGGACTTACCCATGTCAGATGGGTGCAGTGCTCCCTGTTTAGCTATGGCCCCAATTCCCTCCCTGCTCTGTGTGGCTCCTGGCCCTCTGTCCTCTGCACATGGCTGGGGAATGGCTGTGACCCCCTGAGCAGCCTGAAGGCCTGCCCATCACTGCCTCCAAGCTCCCTGACTCATTTGCAGTGCCCGCCCACCCCAGCTCGGGGACCCTGCAGTGTCTCTGTTCTCTGTCTCCTGGTGGTTTGTCCCCATCTGACCGTTCAGACCAGCAGGGAGGGCTTCCCTGGGCTCAGGGAGAGCAGCTGCCTCCTGTTTGCCTCAGCTGCACTGTGCTCAGCTCTCCAGCCTGTTCATCTTTCAGTCCTGTCCTGAAAGATGCAGGCAGTCCCAGTTTTGTGTCACCAGGGGCCTCCCCCACAGCCCTCTGGGCACCACTGTTCTGGGGGGAGTGAGGGCTGACAGTTTTCAGGGCTGGGCCCCATGGTGCTGCCTATTCCTGAGTGGGAGGAGGGTCCCCCAGCTTCAGTGGTCAGCTGCTCTCTGGCCCTGGTCCCTTCAGGACCCAGGGTGGTGGCAGCCCCTCTGTGTCTCCCCTGTCAGTACCTTTGCATAGTTCCTGTCCCACTGCAGTGAGACAAGGCTGCAGAGAACAGCAGCCAGTGCAGGGAGGCTGAAACCTGGCCCTGCCAGCCAGCACCATGTTGGGCTGCCACTGGTAAAGGCTTTGGGCTTGTGGCCAGGCTGCCATGTGAAAGGCTTTTCACCCCCACCCCCCTGCTGCCTGGCTTGGTCCACAACTCTGCTTTCCCTGGACCCTACCTCTTGCTTGTCTGGATGCCCTGATGTCAGAGCAACTAACCCCCGGCTTCCATCGGTATAAGCCAGTGGTTCTCAACTAGGGTCTTGTGGCACCTGTGGGGCCTTAAGATTCCTTCTGGGTCTGCAGGCATTGCGTAGTATCAGGTGTTCAGGCACAGTTCACAAGACTAAACCCAGAGGTACCTAACAGGAACTAAGACGGTTAACCCTGTTCCACTCGGCTGCTTTCTAAGTTCCTGGTAGCAGCAGAATTGCTCTGGGATTTGTCTTTAGCCAAAAAAACAAGCAAGAATTGAACAGTTGGCACTTCCCGAGGGAGGCCTTGAGTTTCAGAGTCGCCAACATAAAAACCATTGAGCTGGTAGCTGGGTTAAAGAATCATTCCTCAGCTTGGCCTGGCCTCCCTGGCAGGTGGTGCTGCATAGGTACGACAGGTCTTAACATGCGTCTGTACACTCCTTGGTTCTTGAGTTTCTACTGTCCAAATGCCGGGTGGCATTTTCAGTTCACAGGGTCACTTCTTGACTCGTTATTTGTGCTGAGCCGTTTCTTTTGCATGGAGGTGGAATTAAAGCTGTGCACCCCAGCACCTGTCCGCAGTGTTTAAGGTGGGTATCTCAGCAGCTCTTAAATGTGCTGGCGACCACCAGCAAATCCATTGCAGTGCCTTCTACTCCAGAACACAATCTGCCGGATTGACTGGCCAGAGCACTTTGGTCATTCAGGATCTCTGAGCCCATCCCTCTGTGTGTCCCCTGCTTGGAGTCAGGGGTCAGAAGAGAGCTCCATCTGGGCCCCTCTTCCCTGCCTCCTTGGAGGTTTCTTAGCCCTGAGCAAGCCTGTCTCCACAGTGAGTTGGCACCCACCCTGTGCCTGCTGCCAGATGTTGGCTGGGGGCTACGGCAGCTCTGGCCCAGGCACTCACTAGACCAGTGACAGGACCAGTTTGGTAACTGAATGTCTTTCCAGCATTGGCAAACCCCAACTGTGAGTTGTGCTGTGCTGACTGGAAAGACCTGGGCCAGCCATAGGCAATTGGCTGTTTTTCCAGTGGGTTAATGGTGCCTGCGTTTTCCCTCACATGTGCGGGTTGCCCTTACCCTCTGCGCTAGTTGTGGGCAGCCTCTGACCTAACCCCCTCTCATCCCCAGGCTTCATCACGATGACGCCTCAGCTCTTCATCAACTACAAGCTGAAGTCCGTGGCCCACCTGCCATGGCGGATGCTTACCTACAAAGCGCTCAACACCTTCATTGACGACCTCTTCGCCTTTGTGATCAAAATGCCCATGATGTACAGGATAGGCTGCCTCCGAGACGGTAAGGGCCCCACGTCGGCTCCCAAGCAGTGGTGGGGGGGTCATAGCTGAGTCTCTGCCCCAGCACAAAGGGCGTGGGCTGCGCGGAGCCTGGCAGTGCTGGAGAGGCCCAGACTTGTAGGGCAGCCCCCAGCTGGATGCTGGCATCTCTGGTACAGCCCCTCCTTCAGCTGGCCATGGCAGCTCCTAGGAGCCCAGTGGTCAGTTCCTGGAGCTGGACTGTGGGGCTCCCATGTTGGCCGTGCCCAGCCAGGAGAGCTCTGCCTCCGGGTAGCCCAATTCCCTTGTCCAGGCAGGACTGGCCGCCGTCTCTGCAGCCCCCGCTCTCTCTGCTCTCTTCCCACAGACGTTGTCTTCTTCATTTACCTTTACCAGCGCTGGATCTACCGGGTGGATCTCTCGCGCGTCAATGAGTTTGGGATTAGCGGGGAGGAGCAGGTCTCGCAGACACTGCCAGCAGCTGCCCTGGCTGATGGGGCTGTCCCCGCGCTGCCTGCAGGGCCTGCCAGCAGCGCCCCCGACGCCCGGACGGAGGGGCCAGCCAACGGCACACTGGTAGTACCAGAGGATGCGGGCACAGGCTCCCCAGGGGAGAAGACGGCAGAAGACAAGAAGAAGGATTAACCTGCCTAACTTGATTTTTAAAAAGGCCCAAGTTGACCCTGCGGTGGGGACCGGACAGAGCGAAGGCGGCCGCAGCCTCCCTCGGCTCCAAAGCTTTTCTCTTGTCCCCAGTATGTGCTGGGGGAGGGGGCAGACGTCCCTGTGCTGTGCTGTGTCCGAGGGCGCGCCCCGTGTCTGTATTTAACGTCAGCCCCATCCCATAATCATTGTGAGCTCCATTCCATTGTGGCGGTGTGTAGGACGTTGTCAGGAGTTGCTCAGAGTCATGTCTCTTCCATAACGAGAGCTGATCCCCTGCGAGGCCCCATCTCCTCGTTACACTCTACTACGGACTCTGGATTTAATAAATTCATATGGGTGTTTAAGTTAAACTGCACTCTCCTCCTTTGACCGTCGGGTGGGCCTCCCCTCACTCAGTCTGGTCCCTACTGGCCCCTCTGCCCTCCCCACAGGTGGTGGCACTGTGGTCTGCTGCGGGGTGAGGACGTGGCTCTCCCTGTCTTGAGACCCAGGACCTTCCTTGATGTCTGCACCCCTGGGAGATGCAGGGCCTTCCTCCAGGGGCCCTGTGTTTGCCTGAGCTTCCTCAGTCCCAGGGCTGGGGGGCAGGGGCAGGACTACAGGAACACTGGGGTGATATTGCACCCCCCACACCTGGCCCTGACCTCGGGCACTGCGTGCCAGGCTCTGGGTAAGCTGCTCCCCCTCATGCCCTTCCAGCTGCCTCTAGCAGAGCCCCATGGGCTGCCCCGATCCAGCCGGGTCCTGCAGCTGCTGGCTCCTGCTCTGTAAGCAGGATCAGCCAAGCTCCAGCGCCCTGTGACTCATCCCAGCACCTCCCACAGCTCAGGCCAGGGGCAGCATGGGGCTGCCCTTCCTGTGCCCTCTGCAGTGCTCTGCTCTCCCTGTGCTGGCAGGGTTGAGGGATGCTGGTTGGGGGGGGTTAGTGCCTCCTGGCACTTTGGGGGGCTCAGGCCTGTTGCTGGTTGCGGCAGACTGGTGGGCTCCTGCACTCAGCTCTAAGGGGCTCAGATTGGGGGGAGCTGGCCTGGGGCTTGGGCACCTGCCCAGGGCTGAGGCTGCTGGTGGACGGCTCGGTGCTGAGCCCTGTGGATGCTGCCGTTTGCTCCTGGCACCCGGTGGGGACAGCTCTCGGGACCCTCCAAGCCCTGTGGGCTGGTGCCCGGGAGCTTGTGCTGTTCCCTTGCTGGCTGCCTCAGTGTCCTCCCCTGGCCTGGCTCATGCCCTGGGGGTGGGAGGCTGGGGCTTGTGCTGACCCCCCTGGCATTACCCAGGGCCCCCCTGCTCTGCAGAGCCGGAAAAAGGTACCAAGGCATCGCCGTGCCGGTGAGCAGGCTGCGCCCAGAGGTGCAGGGAGCTGGTCTAGGGGTCCTGGGGGCCCATTTCCTCTCTGGCGGCGTCCCCGAGGCGTTCTGCTGCCAGGATCAGACCCAAGCCAGCCCTGGGCCGTGCAGGGGCCTTGCCCCACGTGGGGGTGGGGAGCTCTAGGCAGGGCCGTGCTGGGTGAGAGAGGAGCGTCTCCGCACAGCACCTCTTGGCTGGATGAGGGCACTGGTCACTGTGTGTGTGGATAGCTACATGCTGGCGCATGTCCATGTGCACATGTGTGTTTACATGTGCATGCACATGCACCTGCGCACTCACATGCAAGTGCGCACACATCTGCATGCACTTGTGTGAGCCTGCATGCACAGGGCACCTTTACACACGTGCATGCGTGTGTGCACTTGTCTGTGTGCATGTGCGCCTGCAGGCATCGCCGTGCACGCACGTGTGCACACGCGTGTTCAAGGCCCTGCGCGTGTGTGCCCACGTGTGCACGCGGCTGCGGGCCGTGGGCGGGGCGGGTGGGGCTGCGCGCACCCTGGCTCGCGGCCCCGCCCGCTCACGTGTTCGCGCGTTCTGTCCCCGCCCCCTCACGTGGCTGCGCACCCGCACGTGGCGTCGGGGCAGCCCCGCCCTCCCCGGTGGCGGCTGCGCTGATTGGCCCGCGGCTGCGCCCGTCTGCGGGGGGGTGGGGCCGTGCCGCTCTTTGTGCCCCTCCGCGGCAGCGGCGGGCAGGCGCGCCGGGGGCGCGACGCGTCGGTAGGTTCCAGAGTGAACGCCTCGCGGGCGCCCGGGCCCGGCCAGGGCCGCATCCCCGGGGTCGCCGCGCTCCGGGTCCCGCCCGCCCGAGCTCGGTCCGAGCCGCGCCGGGACGCGCGTGGGCACGGGGGCCGCAACCCGCCCGTGGGCGGCGGGAGCACGTGGCCGGGCAGGTGCCCGC
>JAGPOW010000459.1:399829-410654 GCA_030014935.1 Caiman crocodilus | reverse complement strand
CGGACATTGATGTAGTTGGCCGCCTGGCGCGGTGGGCACTGGATGGGTGTGGGGGCCAGGCCCAGGGCACTGGCGCAGTGCGGCAGCCCCAGTGCCCTCGAGGCAGCCAGCAGCTTGTGGGCATTGCCCAGCCAGGCCACGGCGTGCCGCAGCAGCACACACTTTATGGCTTGGCAAACCTCCAGCACCACAGCACCTGCCGTCAAGCACCCCACACCGAACTGGATGCCCAAAGCACGGTAGCAGGTGGCTGTGGCCAGCTTCCAGAGCATGATGGCCACACGCTTCTCCGTGCTGAGTGGCAGGCGCATGAGGGTGCGCTGCCGGTGCAGGGTGGGTGCTGGCTCCGTGCACAGTGCCCAGACGGTGCCTGCGCACACGCAGAAGCTCTGCTGCCACTGCCTGTCTTCCCAGGTCTGCAGCACCGTGCGGTCCCACCGCTCGGTGCTGCACGGCCGTGCCCGGGGCTGCCACGCCAAGGCCGGAGCTGGGGCCAGGGTCAGGGGCCGCTCATTGCCCTCTGAGTTGCAGCCACTGCTGTTCCTGTCACTGCCACTGTCCCTGCCACTGCTGCTGCCTGAGGCCCGGCGCTGAACCAGCCGTCACCGCTACCCCGGCGCCTACAGCCAGGCCCAGCTCTGGTGGGATGTGGCGGCTGCCAAGGACCCAGGCACACAGGGCAACCACCTGCAGCACACCCGCCTGGGCCACGCACAGCATCGCTGCTGCTGGGTAGCCCGGCTCCATACCTGGCCCACAAAGCCCCACGCCGGGCAGGGGAGCGAGGGAGCTGTGGGTTGGGAGTGAGGGCACTGGCAAGGTACAGGGAGTTGCAGGCCAGGAGTGAGGGGAGGGGGGATGCAGGGCACTGCGGGTCAGGAGTGAGTGAGGGGCACACGAGGGGTGCAGAGGGCTGTGGGTCAGAAGTGCGGGGCACCGGGGAATCTGGGGCGCATGGGTAGGGTCGGGAGCCCAGATGCCTGGGCTCCTGGGGCAGGGGAGTGGGGGCTGGGGGCTGGCGGGTATGTGAGGGGGGGTTAGTGCCCCACACTAGAGCACACTACACACACTGTTACTGTATTTCCTAATGCACCACACACCTTTCACCTTATTTCCTAGTGGGCCACACACCCGTTACTATATTTCCTAGTGCCCCACACACCCGTTACTATATTTCCTAGTGCCCCACACACCCGTTACTATATTTCCTAGTGCCCCACACTCCCGTTACTGCATTTCCCAGTGTGCCACACACCCGTTACCATATTCATAGATTCATAGATTGTAGAGTCGGAAGGGATCCCGAAGGATCACCGTGTCCAACCCCCTGCCCCTGGCAGGAAAAGGACTGAGGTCAGCCAACCCCAGCCAGGTGCCCACCTAGCCTCCTTCTGGAGACCTCCAAGTTAGGTGACAGTATCACCTTTCTTGGCAGCCCGTTCCAGATTCTGGCCACCCCTACTGTGAAAAATTTCTTCCTAATGTCTGATCTGAATCTACTCTCCACTAGTTTGCATCCAGTATTCCTAGTTACTCCTAGGGGGTGCCCTGGTAAATAGCACATCCCCAACTGTCTCTTGTCCTCCCTTGATAAACTTATAGGCTGCTACAAGGTCTCCCCTCAGCCGTCTCTTGTGAAGGCTGAGGAGATCCAGATCCCTCAACCTCCCCTCGTACGGTCTTGCACAGAGGCCACTAACCATGCAAGTGGCTTCTTCTAGACCCTCTCCAGATTCCCCGTGTCCCTCTTGAACTGCGGTGCCCAGAACTGGGCACAGTACTCCAGCTGCGGTGTGACCAGTGCCGCATAGAGGGGGAGCAGCACCTGCCTCGATCTGTTGGTCATGCATCTGCTAATGCACGACTAGGTGCGATTGGCCTTGTTGGTGGCCTCGGTACACTGCCGGTTCATGTTCATCTTGGAGTCAACAATGACTCCAAGATCCCTTCCAGCCGCTGAGGTGCTCAGGAGGTCATTCCCCAACCTACAGGTGTGCAGGGGAGTCCTCCTCCCGAGGTGGAGTACCTTGCGTTTGTCTTTGTTGAATTGCATCCTGTTTCATTCTGCCCACTGCTCCACCCTGTCCGGATTGGCCTGTATCTGCTCCCTGCACTCCGGTGGGTTAACTTTGCCGCATAACTTGCTGTCATTTATGAACTCGGACAGGGTGCTCACCACCCCCTCATCCAAATTGCTGATGAAGATATTAAATAACACCGGTCCAAGGACTGACCCCTGCGGGACCTCACTGCCCCCTCCTTCCAGGCCAAGAATGACCTGCCCACCCCCAGTCTCTGGGTGCGGTCCCTGAGCCAGTTTGCCACCCATTCGACTGTGTAGGCATCCACCACACAGCCTGTTAGCTTCCCTATGAAAACAGGATGCAAAACTGTGTCAAAGGCCTTCTTAAAGTTCAGGTAGGTGACGTCAGCCCCCTGGGGTAGACTCATGTACCCCCTGCAGAGACTCCTATCCCATCTGGATAGACTCACAGCGCCACCTGAACACACTCCCACCCACCTGCATGGACTCCCCTACCTCTGGGGTAGACTCATTTGCTCCCTGTATAGACATCCATCCTCGCTGGATACACTCCCATCCCCTACAAGGACTCTCACCCCGGGGTAGACTCACTGCTCCCCTGTCTAGACTCCCACCACCTCCCTGGGGTAGACTCCCCCCCACCTGTAGCAGGCGGGGCTGCGGCCACCCTTCCCACAGGCTAGGCATGGGATGTGGGAGCTGGACTCGAGCCGCCACCCCCAGCCCCAGCCCCTATACGAGATGGTGCCGCGGGTGATTGTGGTGATGGAGTGGGGCTGAGGGGTGGAGGCTGGACAGGCCCTGGGGTGCAGGTGCTGGCAGTGGAGGGAGGCCTGGGGCTAGGGGAGCTGTTGGCTCTAGGCTGAGGGGAGGCTGGTAGGGCCTTGGGAGGGGGTGATCAAGGCCCAGCGACGTCCCCAAGGTGTTGAGGACTCTCCATTGCTAGAGGGCTGGGGTGATCTAGGCCTACACTCTGCTGCAGGTGTGGGAATCAAATTTAGGCTCACAGCCTCAAATCACCATTTTAAGGTGCATCAGGGGTGCCTGTGTGCCATTAATGCACCTTAAATTGGGCTACGGCGCATTAAATGTGCACGTGTAGGTGTGTCCGATTTTGGCTGCTAAGCCAGAAGTAAATGCCAATGGGGCAGGAGCTGGATAATGGTTACAGCTGAACTCTGCCCCTGCCGCATGCAGAGAAGCAGCAACGTTATAGCGCAGCGCCTTTATTTCAGGGAAATACTAGAAAACCAGCTTTCCTGCTTAAGATGCACTCCCTAATTTTTGAGGGCTTTCTGCAGGGGGCAAAGGTTTAGGGGATGTGAATAAACACAGTATGCTCCTTGATCAAAAGTCAAGTGTGGTCATGGGGCGGACCACCCCTCAAGTCTCCTGGTGCCTGGGTACACGTAACGCTCTGTTCCCTTTCCCCATGCAGGTGGCTCAACGTGCGAGGATCCGGCCAGCCCACCCCCGTGGCTGAGCGAGCGCATGGTGCGGCTGCGGGGGAAGCGCAAGCAGGCCGTGGACGACATGTTCGCGGAGATGTGCCGATGCAGCGAGGAGCACAAGGCCATCCAGCATCCCCACCCGGAGCAGGAGGGGTGGCTCATGGAGCGCTTCCTGGAGCATGAGAAGACCCAGCAGGAGCAGGACCGGCAGCTCCTGGAGCGCCTGGTCAGTGTCATCCTCAGCCGGCCCCAGCCAGACTGCCCCTGCCAGCATCCAGGCATGGAGTGAGGCCGGCCCCTCTCCAGGATCTTCTCCAGGGCGACAGACAGTCCCAACCCATACCATTGTGCACAGAGCAGCTGGAGAGACCTCGCAGAGTACTGTACTTTCTGGTATGCCACATCACTTTCCTCCCAGAAAACAGCTCCTGGGAATGTTGGTGCGCCTTATATGTGAGAAATACGGCAAGAAAAGAGCTTTTTCCCCCCTTTCATTCTGCCTTTCAGATCAAGGGGCGCATTGTATCCCAGGGTGTGTTGTATGTGAGAAAGTAGAGTATCTTTTCCAGCAGTCCCCAGCTTGCCTGCCTCTTCCGTTCTGTTTCTTAACCCGAGTGTCTTAGTTTCCTTCGTTCATTGCAAAAATGAAGTTTATTTCCTACCTATGGGGACTTTTTACCATCTTGTACCATCTACACTTTTCCCAGAGCCTGACGAAGGGACTTTGATCCCGCAAGCTTGCAGAAAAGGACAATTTTCTTGCCATTTTCCAGTTGGTCTAATAAAAAGTATCATTTTGGAACCAAGAGTTCTAGTTTTCTGTATGTCTTAGTTTCCTTAATAAGTTTAGAGGGTTTATTCTCTCCCCACCCCCTTTTTTCTGGTGTACTTCATCAGAGATTGAGTGTTTTCAAAAGGATAAATATTCCCTCTGATACAAAACATGTTGGGAAAGCAGGATCGGGTCCCTTGGAAACCACAAAACCGAGAGCACCGCAAGCTGCAGCCTAGGCTAGCGCAGGGGCCAGGAGGTCTGGCACAACACAAGGAGGTCTCTTGGCACTAAAGCCAGTTGGGTGCTGGGTTCCCCTTGCTGGGACAATAACTATTTGGGGATGGTCCTGCTTTGAGCAGGGGGTTGGACTAGATGTGACCTGAGGTCCCTTTAAACCCTAATTTTCTAGGATTCTACGACACTAGCTGGGTTATCATCTGATGCTGTGAGATTTAACCCCTTTCCCCAGCGCCCGTGTCGGCTTTGGGCTGTTGTTTTATTTCTGGCTGTATGGGGCGGGAATGAAAGCCACAGCTCATACACTCTGGGGGTCAATGATTGTCCTAACAACGGCGACGCGGGTTATTGTAGAGAAGTGGGGCTGGAAGGGGTCTTCAGAGATCGCAGCTAGTCCAACCCAGGAACGATGCCGGATAATCAATAGTCCTGGAACTCGCAGTCTAGAGCCGCGGTGCCAGGTGACACCTCTGTCCTGCTGCCAGATTTGTGGCAGGGGTGGAGGTGATGGTGCATGAAGGGGAGTTTTTGGGTAGGGGCTGGAGAACCCTGTGGGGAAGGGGGGAGATGGGGGCAGAGCAACAGGAGGCTGCTGGTGGTCAGTGAGGTTCATGAGGCAACTTGGCCTGGGCTGGCTGAACCCTGTCTCTGTGCAGCCCAGCACAGCAGAGGCAGGGGCTTCAGCGGGTCTCTTGGGCTGGGGTGTAGCTGCTGAAATGTGCCCGGTGTCTGGGGTGGGGTTGTGTGCAGCTGGACTATGGCAGGGGGCACATCCAGGGAAAATGTCCCTGCGATAAGTACCTGGTAGGGGGTACAGCTCAGTGGTAGAGCACCTGCTTTGCATGCATGAAGCCCTGGGTTGCATCTCCAGCTCCTTTTTTTCCCCCCAGCACCTCCTGGACAGATGGGAGCCCAGGGAGGAGATGCACCCCTGGGACAGCTGATGCGGGTGCCCAGGAGATGCCTCCTCCCCTCAGCCTTGAGACCCAGCAGAGCTCAGTGCTCAGGGAGGGAGTTTCATGGGGTCCACAGTGCCATGGGATGGAGGTGGCTATGGGCCTGGGGAATATAGCTCAGTGGTAGAGCACCTGCTTTCCATGTGCTCTCCATCTCCTTTTTTTATATTTCCTACCCGGGCAGGGGGTGGTTTTGCAGGCATCGCAGCTCCCTCTGCTTCAAACTCTCCCTGAGTGTTTTAGAGCTGGAGGGGTGGCCTTTTTGGCCAGCGTTGGCTACCCCTGTGGGGGGCAGGAAGTCTTTTTGTGCCCTTCCTGTCACCCCACAAGGAGGAAGAAAAATCAGCCCAGGTAGATCCAAAAGGACCTAAGCACCCACCACTGCCTGGGCTCTCTCAGCCCATCCCAAGCCCGAGCAGGGGCAAAGGTAGCTGGAGATTGAACCCAGTACCTCCTACATGCAAAGCAGGTGCTCTACCACTGAGACTCATCCCTTAGTACGTGCAAAGCCTCTGTCTGCTCCCACTGTAGGGCACTTTCCCCTTGGAAATCCTGCCCACCCCCTCAGGTATTGAGATCCTCTGAGTCCCAAGCTTGCAGGTTCCCACGCCTGGCTTAGCGGGGCCGGGGCCTGGTGAGTTCAGCTGCGGAGCTGCGCTGGAGCCTGGCCGCTGAGGGGAGCAGCAGGGGGGAAGCCTCAGCTGAGGCTCCTGGATCCTGGCCCGAAACCTCAGCATGAGGCTGCCCCTGGGGCAAAGCAGCAGGAGGTCAGAGGTCAACTCTGAGGCCGTTCAGGTCACACGTGTCTCTAACCCCTTCCCCCTGCAATGAGCTCTGCCTGGGGCTGCCAGAGGCAGGAGACCCTGAGGACACATCTGGAGGCCTCTGCTTCAGGTCCCCAACCTTGCTGGCTCCCCCAGAGCTGCAACGGGGTGTAACAGGTCCTTGCACCCCCTAACGTCTTCCAGGGAAGAGCAGGCGACCACCTCTGCTGTGTGAGGCAGAGAAAGAAGGGAAATAAAAAGCAAAGGATGGCTTCATAGCTTGGGGGTGAGGGCACTGGTCTAGTAAACCAGGGGTTGTGAGTTCAGTTCTCACCAAAGCCTTGCTATAGCCAGAACTAAGCAAGCGCATTCACTTTGTAGGACTGGGGAGGAAAAGCCACTGTCTCCTAGTTGCAGAAAGGGGATTTTTCTCCCCCAGGGGAGGGAAATAGACTCAGGTGTCTGAGATGGCTCCTACACTGTGCTGCGGGAGGAAAGGAGGATGGGGTGCAGGTGCTGCTGTGCATCTTTGTGGGGCCAGAGGGCCAGGGTTGGAGTATGAGATCCAGGACCCCATGCTGCTGGTGGGGGGCTTGTGCCACTTGTGCCAAGGTGGTGGTGGCCATCTTGGGGGTTCAGCCCAAGGAGAGATGCTGCCTTCACCCAGTCCTGCCAAGGCAGTGGTGGCCACCTTGGAGTTCAGCCCTACAGCAAGCATTGCTATCATGGCCAGTCACACCTTGCTGACAGCAGCCATCCTGGAGTCCCCCCGACAAGGACAGATGCTGCCCTCAGCCTGACACGCCAATGCAGTAGTGAGGCCATCTTGGGGCCCAGCCACAGGCCAGGCTCACACTGCCACAGCAGCCATTTTGAGCAGCTGGCATAGGGCAAGACAGGAAAGGCACCAAAACAGGGCTGGCCACCCTGGTGGGCATTTGAGGGGCTCCCAGTTCACTGGCTGCAGTGGGGGAAGGGGACATGGCCGCTAAGAGAGACTCTGACGTCCTTCTGGGGCCGGGGCCGGGCACACACTTAGGCTGCCAGGCAAACAAAGAGCCCTGCCGCCATTTTGATAACCCACCACCAGCCCACTGTCCTCTTTACTGCGCATGCGCCACGGGCGAGTTGTTGCCCTATGACGCATGCGTCTCACCCCGTTCGTGTTCCTCTTTAATACGCATGCGCCATCAGCCACTGTTGTCCCAGTGCCCCAGCGCCCCGTCCTCCCCCGCTTATTTATCTAGGCGCATGCGGACTCCCTTCTGCCTGAGGAACACGCAAGCGCAGTCCCCTCTCCTTCCTGATGCGCAGGCGTGGCGCTAGCCCCACCCCTACACACGAGGGCTTTTGATTGGCTGCGGGGCGGGCTGAGCGCTAAAAACAAACAGCTCCAGGTGGGTGTATTCATCGTGGGTACGGGGGGCTGCTTGCGCCGTGCTGGTTGGGGCATACGTGTTGTCCAGCCCCGTGGTAGCAGCTCGGGGATTTCCTCGCTTCGACATTTGTTTTTCTCTACTCTTTGTCTTCTCTCTTTTGTGGCCTGGCAAGCCTGCTGCCATGCCGGGCTTCCCCTTCTGCCTTCCTCCTCTCCCCATGGACCTGGGGGTTTGGGTAGGGGCTGGGCCAGCTCGACGCCCCTGTCCCAGTCCGTGTCTGCGTCCGTGGCCTGGACTCGTGCCCCCCGGGCTTGTCACCCGCAGCCTGGCGTGATCCCGCGGGCCGTGCGTGGCATCCTGCACGTGGTGCGGGAGGCTGGCGGGCACAACTGCTCCTGCTCCGTCTCCGCGTCCTGCCTGGGAGTCTACCAGGAAGAGTTACGGGGCGGGGAACAGGCTGCGGGCTCAAAGGGGGAGAAGGATCGCAGGTGCGGGGGTGAGGCACTGTCTCCGGCTGGAGTCCAAGCAAAGGAAGCCGCAGCCCCCTTGGGCCACCCACAAAGTCTGCAAGAGAGCCGAGGCTTGTTCCGACTCGTTCCCCAGCTGTCCAGGGACCTGTTGTGTCCCAGGTTTCCATCCAAACCACCTCAAATCCCAGCAAGCAGATCTATGCCCCCATACATATGTTCCCCTAACGAGCTGCCCCCTCTGAGCGAGCTTGAACAGCAAACGCCCCAGAAAGCTGGGCTAGGAGGAGTGACAGGCCATGCTGGAGGGTTTGGAGACTTCGAGTGGTCCCCAAACATCTCCCATTCGGTGCCTTCTCCGGCAGCTCTCCGGGCAGCGGGCGAAACGGTCACGAGACGGGGGAAGTGGCTTAAAATTCCTGTGCCACGGTGTGGGGAGCAGGCCGTAGTGATTTGGGGCACAGTGCTCGGCGGGGCTAGCCTGGACTTGGTGATTCAGGGAAGGGTCCGTGCCTCGAAGAGATGCTTTCCTAGAGGCCTTGAGTTTTTACATTCCTCACCAGCTGCCTGGGGTCCTGGCTGGCAGGGTGGGGACCCCCATGGCCCCCCTAAGCCTCATGGAGAGACTCCTTCTCCCCCTTCCCACCTTGCCACCATCACCTGGTGTGTGGTCCCCCTCAGTGCCTATCCTGTTCAGGTGCTGGGTCTCCTGGAGCCGTCAGGTGCTGTGTGAAATGCCGGATCACAGCATTAAGGAGACAGGGCTGACGGAGCAGGAGCTGAACAGCTTCCATGACTTTGAGAAGCTCTTCCTGTCAGCCAGCCGCACCCCTGTGGCCCACTTTTGGCCCCTGCCCACAGCACCGAACTGCAGCTGGTGGACCTGGCGGGCTGTGAAGATAACCACCTCACCGGCAACTGGCCTGCGCCTGCATGGGAGCAGCATCATCAACAATTCCTGGATGTTTGGGTTCTCTGAGCAGGGAGTGGGGACTGGTGGGTGAGAGCAGGGGGCTGGGACCCTGGATGCCTGGGGTCTGCGAGGGTCTGGTCGTCTCAGGCATTGATCCCAGAGGGTCAGGACAGGGGACCCATGGGGTTCTGGTGGACAGAGCTGACAGCTGACCCCGGGTCCCTCTTTCCTCCCCCAGGACTCACTGGGTGGCTCGACCCACAGTGGTCGTTGCCTCTGAGCAACGCTTTTACTTTGCCACGCTCACCACCCTCGACTTTGCCACCTGCTCCAAGCAGGTGGTCAACAAGCCCTTTGCCCCCGGGGTGCTGCCCGAGCCAGGTAAGTTGTGGGCCTAGGGAGGGTGCTGGAGGGCCCACTGGTGCCGGGGGGAGGGAGAGGAGGGGCTGGTTGCTCCTGACTATTCTTGCCCTCCAGCAGGAGAACAGCAGCAAACAAGCCATCTACCAGCAAGGAAGCTCCACTGGTTGCTGAAAAGCCCTTGGGGTGCCATGGCGGGAGGAGGGGGCGGCAGGGGACAGTGTGTGGGTGTCAGACAGGGGGAGATGGGCGCTGCCCAACTTGCCCCATCTTTGCCTCTCTCCAGTGCACTTCTGCCCCTGGAGCCAGCCTGGTGCAGCACGTGCTGCGGCGGGAGGAGCTGGAATAGCAACAAGGTGCCGGTCACTGGGGCCGCCCTTGCTGGGCACCCCCAAGGCCGCACAGAAGGCTCTGCCATGCTGCCTCGAGGAGACACAGGCCGAGCTGGAGGTGGGTCCTGTTTTTTTTTGTTTTAAATGTGCTCCCTGCCCTCGGGCAGCCCTTTGCACTGCACCTGGGAGGCCCTGGAGCCTCAGCCTCTCCCTCCGTGAGGAGGTTCAGCCCAGAGCAGCCTTCCCTCCTCTGACCTCTCCTGCCCTCCCTCCACAGAAGATGAGGGCACCCTGGTCCTAAAGAGGAGGGTGAGGGGGTGACTCGGAGGCTGGGGGATGCCGTGGGGCTGGAGTGCAGGGAGGGGCAGCGTATAGGGGGGTCAGCTGAAGCGGGGGGGTGGCTGCACGGTTTCTGCCCTTGTGTTGTCTCCCCGCAGTCGGGTCCAGGTGGGACGGAGAATGCGGTGCCCAGCTGAGAGCTGACGCGGTGCCAGGAACTCATGGTCCGGGGCCACCAGAAGCTGCTGGAGTTGCTGAACCATGGCAGCACCAGGGAGCTGCTCTCCTTGAGGCGCATCGGCCCCAGGACCACTGAGCTAATTATGGCCTGATGGGAGCAGCATGGGCCTTTTGCCATGGTAACACCATGTGGGTGGGGGACGCTTGGCCCTGAGATGCGACTGCCTCTGGGGAGGGGCTGGTTTCATTGGGACCTGGCCCCGAGATGGTCGCACCACGACCTGGCATCGCGGCCCTTGCCTGGGGAGGCTGAGCTCCAGGGTGAGTACTTGCCTACAGGGTGTTTTCTCACTCCCTTCCAGTGCTCCCAGTTTTGCACGTGATGGACATTACTAAACAACCTCCCATTTGCTATCAGTGCCTCTGCTTTCCTGCACCCAGAGGCCCCACCCCTGTGCCCCGTCCCCCTGTTCAAGTTGGAATGAGACCAGCAATTGCAGTCTGGGGTACGGGCCAGAATGGGTGTTGTTGAACTCATGGAATTGGGACCGGCTGGATCAGTCACCTGGTAGCAGGGAGAGAGGGTAGAGACCCAAAATGGGCAGCGTGGTAGGACCGAGGCAGGGAGCTGCAGGGGGCCCAGCTGCCATGTTGGAAACAATGTGCAGACAGCACTGTACCCAGCCTT
>JAGPOW010000459.1:359961-396060 GCA_030014935.1 Caiman crocodilus | reverse complement strand
TATATATATATATAATGCGCGTGTATGTGTGTGTGTATGTAGGTATGTATGTACACACACAGCCACTCAACCCCACGTACACACGTGACACAAGCACGCAGGGCAATCACGACCGCACGCAGTACGTACTCCGCACGCCCTCCAACCTACGCCCTCCCGGCCCCGCCCCCTCCGCGCGTCCCCCTCCCCTCGGGAACTACCCGCCCCAGGCTGCCGCGGGCCGCGCGGGGTCTGCCGGGATCTGTAGTCCCGAGCGCAGCCTCGGCGGCGGGGGGGGCGGGAGCCCGGACTCGCGCTCCCGGCAGCCCCCGCGCGCCGCCCCGGGTCGCGGCCGAGCGCAGCGCGGCGCAGACGGCAGGTAGGGCCGGCGGGGCCGGCACGTGGGGGCGCTGCCCTGGTCCCCCCCCCCCCGTCCCGGGACCCCCACTGAGCTGCACTGGGGGATGCTACTGGGTTGCATAGGGGGCGAGTCCGTGCATGGGGCTGTTGGGGGTCAGGCAGGGGAGCTCGGTGCCCCCAGCACCCTGTCCCGCACCCGGCTCCTGTCCCTTGGAGCTGGCGGTCCTGGGGGGTCCCTGGGGCCGTCTGGCTGGCTGGGAAGAGGGGCAGCAGCCCTGGGGCGCCGGCGTTGCTCCGAGCTGGGCTGGGGGAGCCCGCGCCTGTCTCTTGCCGGCGGGCTCCTGTCCCGGGCTCTTGCAGGGGGGGCTTGGCTCCTTCTTTGACAGATCAGGCTCACCGGCTGCATCCCAGGTCGATGCCGAGGGACTGGTGCCGCCTCCTTGTTGGGACGAAGGGGTTTGGCAGGGCAGGCGGGGCAGCAGCTCGGTGCTGCTGCAGGACTAGACAGAGGGGAAACTGAGGCACGGTGTGGCAGGGGTGCGCTCGTCTGAGCTGGACACCCAGGTGTCTTCCCGACATCGTGCGGCATGTGTTTTCCCTGCTGGGCCTTGCTTCCTTCCAGCCCAGCGTCACGGGGCAAAGCCCATCCTCGACGTGCTTCCCATGGGCAGCCTCTCCCCCGGGCAGCGTCCGGCGCCCCCGGGTGCTGCACCAGGCGCTGTCCAATGACCGAACCAGCTGCCTCTGCCTGTAAGAGCTTGCGGCATGTGTGCAAGTCTGTACTGGACGGGGGGCGCAGCGGGGCAGCGCCAGCGGGCTCTGGGCTGGGACCGGGGCCAAGGGAGCTGGGGCAGAGACAGTATCCGTGGCGCCGGGAATGGAGCCGACATCTGACACTTGCCGGTTGGCTTTCACCAGTGCCCGGCAGGTGAGAGGGACCAGGCATCTGGGGAACCCAATCCGGCTTCCTCTCCCCCACGGCACAGGGCCTGGGGTGGGGATCTCATTACCAGCTCTGCTCGTTAATTCCCGGGGTGGGGGGTAGGATTTGCGTCTGGTGCAGCTGGCAGCAGGACTCGATCTCAGGGCAGGCAGAAGCGAGATTTACTCCCCCCTCCCCTCCGTTCCCCCAGAAGCTGACTTGACCTTGTCTGGGGGGACCGTCTCCCCCTCCCTGCCTCCTAGGACAGGAACCAGGCTGCTTTCCCTGACCTCTGCTCCCTTCAACTCCCTGCTTCTTATTTATATTCCCGCAGCCTCCGCCAAACTCTGGGCCCCGTGGCGCTGAGTGCTGCGCAGAGCCAGAGAAACAGAGGCCCCGTCACAAGAAGCTGAGTAGCCCAGGGGAAACTGAGGCACAGAGAGGTGGTGACCTGTCCATGCCCACATACCAGGTCAGTGGCAGAGCCGGGGACAGACCCCAGAGCTTTGGACTCCCCCGCCTGTGTCCACGCAGCCCCTGGGCCAGCTCGTTAATGGGTAGCATGCTTGAGGGTGCAGACAGGTGAAGTGCTTGATGCACGTTAAGCATGAAGCTGGGTTAAGGCAAGTGAAGGACAGGTGGGCCCAGCTCTGCTCTTAGTTCCTCGGGGTGGATCGGGGTTAAATCTGCAGGGGGTAGTGTTCATCTGTCTGCTCCGCTCCTGGTTTAGGCTAGCCCGGCAAAATCCTTTTGCGGCCTTCCCTTTCCCCCTCCGGCGGCTGTGTCCACGACGGCTCCGGCCCCAAACTCAGCCCCCCTTCCTTTCCCTGGGACCCGGCTCCTTCCCCACTCCCCACCTTGTCCTTCACACTCCGGCTTCCCCGCCCACAGCCTGCCTGCCCGCCCAGCCCAGCAGCATGGCCGGAGCCATCCGCCGCGCGGCCAACTGGAAGCGGGAGGAGGTGCGCGACCTTATCGCCCTGTGGGGGGAAGAGTCGGTGCAGCTGGCGCTGCGCAAAAACCACCGCAACCAGGCCGTGTACGACGCCATCGCCCTGCGCATGGCGGCCCGGGGCCACAATCGCGACGGGCAGCAGTGCCGCAACAAAGCCAAGGACCTGAGGCGCCACTACAAGCAGACGCGGGATGCCAACCGCCGGGCCGGCACCAAGCGCGCCACCTGCCCCTTCTACAAGGAGCTGTCCCGCATCCTGGCGGGCAACCCGGGTGGGCGGCCGCGCCTCCTGCCCGGGCCGGGCCGGGAGCCCGAGGACACGGACGTCAGTGGGTCCGAGGAGGCGCCGTGCGAGGTGGCGGAGGACCCCAGCGAGGGCCTGGTGCTTTTCAAGACGGAGGAGCACGAGGCTGCGCCCCTGCTGCATGAAGGCAGCTCGGATGAGACCAACTTGGCTGAGTTCCAGCTGCCCCCGCTGCCCCCGCTGCCCGCGGCCGCCGACAGCCAGCCCCCACCAGGGCAGCCTGCCGAGACTCCCCCCACCTCGGACTCTGACGACCCCGGTGAGTGAGGCTGTGGGGATCCTCCCCATCCCAGGCCTGCTTTGAGATGCCTGCCTATACCTCCCAACATGTCCTGTGCGTCTGGGAGCTGTTGTGACCCTGAGCAAAGCTATGGGACTCCTTTTACCCCCTCCCCTCAGAGCAGGAGCCCAACCCGGGGAGAGGTTCATCTTGCTGGCTCCTTTTTACCCCTCTCCCATGAGAGATCCCTGTCTGCCCCCCAGGTCCTTGGCTGTAGAGTGGGGGCACTGGGACCTTCCACACGCCCCCTTCCCACCAGCCCAGGGGCACTGGGAGGCCCAGGTTGGAGGTTGCAGCATGTCTGTGTTAACACCCAGGGCCCCCCTGTCCTGATGGTCAAAGCAGTCAGGGCAGCACCATGCTGGTCGCTTGATGTCTGGGCCCCTCCCTGCCCTCCATGCAGGAGCCCTGCCAGGGTCCTTACCCTACGGGTGTCGCGTGGCAGCCCCGAGCTGTGACTGATCCCAAACTCCTCCTGACACCACTGGGGCCTCCTGCTATGCCCTGTGCCCAGTACAGGGCTGGGTCCCATGGGTGGGGAGCCACAGAGGCTTGGTGCTGACCAAGCTGTCCTGATCCACAGGTCCAGCCTGTCTTGTGGCACTGTCCTGGAAGATGGCAGTAAGGCCAACCTGCAGGCTCCTCTCTCCCTCTGAGTCTCTGCCTACCAGTGCAACGTCCTGCAGGGGCTGGGTGGGCATCACCCTACTAAGCCTAGGCCATGGCCCACCTGGATGGGGGCAGGGAGACCTGCTGGGGGCACTAGCAGACCCCCAGCCGGCCAAGCCATGACCACCTTGTCCCACTTTTTCCTTTTCCAGGGCCACCCCCAGCCGTCATCGGGCCCTCGCGGCTCCCGCCGCAAACAGCAGCCCAGCGCGTGACCAATATGCGACGGCGCCGGCGGCGAACCAAGGAGGAGATGCTGGGAGAGCTGGTGGCCTCGTCGGAGCGGCGGGCGCGGGCAGCTGAGGAGTGGCGCTCCCGCATGGAGTACCACCAGGACCGGTGTGCTGACCTGCTGCGCCGCGGCATCCTCCAGGCCCGTCGGGCCGCCAGTCTGCAGGCCCAGCGCATCGCCGAGGGCACTCGCGAGGTGGTGGCCGTGGCCCGGGAGACGGTGGAGCTGCTGCGCGAGAACCTGCGCATGGAGCGCGAGACGCAGCACACACTGCTGGGGCTCCTGGCCCGCCAGACCGAGTGCATGGAAGCTGCCGTCCGCCCGCACCCGCCCACCCACAGCAGAGCCTCACAGCCCCCCTCTTAGCCCCTGCCATGGCGCACTGGGGGGACAGGGGGCCGGTGGCGCACAGGGCCACCCCTGCCCCTCCTTGGCGGGGGAGCCATTCTTGCTGGGACTGGCTGACCTTTGACACCCTCCTAGGACCACACAACTATGCCGGAGCCCCCTCTATCCTCAGGACACTGAACAGCAGGGATCCTGGTATTCCCTGATAAAACAATTGCAAATTCTCTCATAAAAAGCCCCAAATCTGTGATTAAAATGAAAGGCCTCCCCCCCTCCATACTCCCCAGCCCTGCTCGTGCCCCTTGCCTCTGACCTACAGCCTCTACCCTGCAGCCTGCCAGAGGGGGCCCCCAGCTGCCAGGGCTATGGGGCCAGGGACTCAGGTCCGCAGCCTGTTGCCCCCGAACAGAAGTCAACGGCACTGCAGCAGGAGCACGGAGCTGGCTCCCCACTCCAAGCCTCACTTACCTGACAGGCTCCAGGAGAAACAGCAAGCCTGGGCCAAGCCCTGGGTGACTGAGAGCCTGAGGCCCGGCCCTGCCCTTCCTCCTCTCCCTCCCCCTCTGCAAACGTGGGAAATCCATGGGTTTCTCTGCACAAAGGTAAAATCTGGGTTTTCTCTCATGAAATAGGGAAATCCGTGGTTTTCTGTGGGAAACGGAAAACCTAGATCCCTGCTGAACAGACTAGCTCCCCCTTTCTAGAGGTACCCCCCCACATCCCAGGAATGTAAATAGCCCCACTCCAACTTGGTTTTCTATAATAAGGCAATTACCTGCCCCCACCTCTCCATGAACTGATTCCTGGTTGGTTTGACTGTTAAATAAAAGTAACTTGGGTCATCCCATGAGCTGCAGCATCACTGCCTCTGTTAGCCCCCCATGATAGGCCTCCCCGTCCCTGGTTGTGACGGCAGAGCTGGGTGCAGGCTCCCGTTTCGTGTCCATTGAGCCCTTTCCCACGTCCCACGCTTCCACAACTGCGCATGCTCAGGGGTGGGCTCCCCTTCAGCCCTTGAGATTGGAGTCCCTCAGTGCTGCCCCCCTGCATGGCATTGGAGGCTGGAGGGGTCAGCTGGGCTTGGTGCCCTGGAGGGCCCAAATCATCCCATAGTGGGTTAGTTTTTCCCTGCTCTGTGCTGCTGGAGGTTTCCAGTGCGGAAGTGCGATGCCTTATTGAAGCTGCAGCTCCAGGCCGGGGCTCAGAGGTGGCGGTGGCAGGGTCTGGGTGTCCAGGTACTGTGCTGTACCATCCACCCGGACAAGGCGTGAGGCTGGGGGGTCTGACCAGGGGACCCATGCAGCTTTATTGTGGTCTGGGGGGAAAGTCCATCCCTCTTTTCTAGCCAGGGGTCTTAAAACACCTCTCCAAGTTGATACTCACTTGGCAGCGAGGGCCCTCAAAGGCATTCTAGACTTTGAGAGGTGAATTGAAAAGCTCCAGGCTGGGTCGCGGGGCTATCACGCAGGACACCTGGTTTCTGCCACCATTGTACTGTGCAAGTGATGTGGGTATAGCATGCCTCAGTTTCCACCTCCTTGGGTCCATGGTGTGGGGAGCCTTTATGGAGGCAGTTAAGGCCGACTGTGTGTTGACAGCTGATCCGTGATGACATGACCTCCTTGGACCCCGTTTGTCCAATTTCAACTCGTCCTCATAGCTCTTGGTGGTGGGAGCTGCCTTTTCTCTCTGATTTGTACAGCGCCTGGCCCGCCGAGGGGCCCCTTGGGTGCTCCAGCGCCGGACCCCCGTCTCCGTGGCGTGGGACCTGGTGGCACGTTCTTCCCAGGGTGTGGGCTCTTTTGTCGGAGGCTGGGGCATGGGGGGAGCGCACCAGTAGCATGCACGGGGTTTGGTATTTTTAGTCACAGTGCCAAGCATTTAGAGATTATTTACAGAGATGGCTTGTAGTGGCGTCGCTAATGGCAGCCATAAAACTGGCTATAAAGCCCATTCCCCGCGGAGGGCTCTCCCGGTTCACTGGGAACCAGGGCAGTGATGGAAATCGGCATACCAGAGAGAGAGGCCTCGCAATGAGGGCTGGCTGCTGGGGAGGGAGACGGGGTGCTATGGGGTGCCAGGGGATGTGGGGTATCCAGACTGGCTGCATCGAGCTGAGGGTGGTGCCCAGGCCCTTGTGTTTCTGGATCCTGCTCAATGGCACCACCAAGCTCAGGGGAATGACCGTGCCACCCGCCTCCAGGATCCAAGTTCGAACTCCCAGTGTGGGCTGGAGCAGGCCCCCGGCTCCAGCACGTGTGTCCCAGCACTGGGGAATGGGGGCTTTGCTGAGGTCCCTCTGACCTGTGTCCCCTGCCAAGGGGGTCTCACAACCAGGTTTCTGTCTGACAGGCGCTGGCCGCGTGATGGAGGGGGTGGCGGGGCCCCCCAGCGCCCTGCCCGCGGTGCTGGCTTTCCCGGAGGGCGACAGCCTGGCAGCCCAGTTCCTGCGGGTCGAGCTGGAGTTGAACGCCCGCCTGCGGGAGCTGAAGTTCCCTGAGCCCGTCTGCTACGTGTACAACCCGCTGGAGTACGCCTGGGAGCCCCACCAGGACTATGTGCGCCGATACTGCCTGCCCAGTGCTGACGTCCTCTTCCTGGGCATGAACCCGGGGCCCTTTGGCATGGCCCAGACCGGGGTAATACAGCTGGGGGGGCAGGGGAGGGGTGCGGGGGCACACAGGAGTGGCAGGAGGGGTCTTGGTACAGCCGGTGGCTCGTAGGGTGGTGGAGGGTGACCCATGGGGCCTCAGGCCTGGGTACAGGGGGCTCCAGGTAACACCCTGCGGGCCCGATCCTACCTGCCCTACACCCCCTGGCCCAGGCTGCACTCCTGTAACGCTGTGAGGCAAGACCGACCCCCACCTGCCGGTGCCTGACAGCTGCTCCATCCCTGACCCCCTCTGGCAGCCCCCAGGCCTGGGGTCAGAGGTCAAGGGATCAACAAAATCATTCAATAATGCACTTTAATTGGTAAAGGGAGGGGGGCGGCAGGTGCCCGCCGGGCTGCGTTAGTGCCCTGGCTAATTGGCAGCTCTGGGGACTGACCAGGGAGAGTTTATCTTGACCTGAGACCCAGGGGCAATTAATATGGTGGGGGGATGGATCTGCTATCTCTGAAATGCATTCACTGACTGGGCTGGCGGGGGGTTAGGGGCCCAGCCTCTCTGACCCTCTCCTTCCCCGCCAGGTGCCCTTCGGCGAGGTGAGCACCGTGCGGGACTGGCTGCAGGTCGGGGGGCACGTGGGCAAGCCGGCGCGGGAGCACCCCAAGCGCCCCGTGCTGGGGCTGGCCTGCCCCCAGGCCGAGGTGAGCGGCGCCCGCTTCTGGGGCCTCTTCCGCGCCCTGTGCCCGGAGCCGGAGGCCTTCTTCCGCCGCTGCTTCGTCCACAACCTCTGCCCGCTCCTCTTCCTCGGCGCCGGCGGCAAGAACCTGACGCCGGCCGACCTGCCGGCGTCCGAGCGCGAGGCCCTGCTCCGGGCTTGCGACGACAGCCTGGCCCAGGCCGCTGGGCTGCTGGGGGTCTCCCTGGTGATCGGCGTGGGCCGGCTGGCCGAGCAGCGGGCGCGCAAGGCGCTGGCCGCAGCTGGCCTGCGGGTGCGGGTGGAGGGGCTCCTGCACCCCTCTCCCCGCAGCCCCCAGGCCAACAAGGGCTGGGAAGCCGCGGCCAAGGTCCGGCTGGCTGAGCTTGGGGTGCTGCCCTTGCCCAGCCCCTGAGCTCTGCCCTGCTGCAGGGCCGGGATCCTCCCTCATCTCCAGCCTCTGCCCTGTGCCTCCATGGGCACCCGTGTTTATGGTGCTAGCCACTGGCTACCAGGCCCCACAACTTACAAGGTGGGGCTCACAGCCACACTACCCCCTCCTCGCCACCTTACAGCCCCCTCTCCTCTCACCCACTTAACACTACATGCCCGGTTTCCCACCCGGGGCTGCTGGGGTTTTGGGGGCACCCTATCTGCCCCCCTGGTTTCCATCGTGGTGGGACTAGCTGGGCCATGGAAGGGTAGTCCGGTGGCGAGGGCTCTTGATGGGGCCACGGGAGGTGAGGGGTTAAGCCTCTCCTCTGCCGCAGCCTTCTGCTGTGAGCGAGTCCCAGAGCCTGCCTCAGTTTCCCCATCTGTATTGGGGGGGAGGAGGGGGTGCTGTAACTTTCTTACCCCCTAAGGGCCCAAGAAGGCAGCACCCTTTATTTTTAGTCA
The DNA here is from genome assembly GCA_030014935.1 of Caiman crocodilus. Classification (NCBI taxonomy): domain Eukaryota; kingdom Metazoa; phylum Chordata; order Crocodylia; family Alligatoridae; genus Caiman; species Caiman crocodilus. Next base: position 387,811 of record JAGPOW010000459.1, on the reverse strand, counting down.
AGGGGCTCACATCCCGCTCAGCTTCCCACGAGAAACCCTCTGCCCCAGGTCTCCCAGGAGCCTCTGCATCTCCAGACGCGCTGGCTCTGATTGCCGTACAGCGTTGCATGCCACACACCCCTGAACAGGACTCCCGTTGTTTTGGAAAGGCAGAATGAGGGAGGAAAAGCTCTGTCCTCGCTTCTGCAGTGGGGTGGGGAGCGGGAAGGGTGTATCAGCAGCAAGTACAGCCTAACTTTTGCCCCCCCAACCCCAACAGGCAGAAACTGCTGTTACCATACTTCCTCACTTATACTCCCCCCCGATTCCAGGAGTTGAATCAGGTTGGCAGGAGATGCGTGTTGTTTACAAGAGTATACGGGACTTGGGGGGATGTAGCAGGAGGACAAGTGAATTGCCCTGGCTTTGGCTGTGCAATGGCCTCTTTCACTCCAACGCTGAAGCTGCACTTGGGAGAGAAACGGTCTGGGGTGAAAATCTGCTATTAGGGTTGGCAAAAACTCTGTCTCGGGGAAGACCGGGCTGTATGCTGCTGCCCAGCAAGCAAGGGGTTGGGGGTGTCGGGGAGCTGTAATTGTCCTTCCTCTGATGACAAGGCATTAAATATTTCTGCTGGGGCCTCTTGTCTCCTCTGACTCCCTCTCTCGGTGGGCGTTAGCGGGTGTGATGGCCTTGGAGAAGTTGGGTGGTCAGAGCCCTGCGTATGGCGGGCCTCTGGTCCGGCCCCGTCGATGGTGGTCACGTTCTCCTTGCCTTCCCGTGCCTTCTGCCTCAGTTTCCCCTTGGGCTCTTTTCCCTTTGTGAATGAGCAGAGTCCTGGCCGTGCAGCTTGAGGTCCCCTTGCTCAGGGCAGACTCCGGTTACCAGCCCTTGGCTTTCACCCGTTTCTTGACTACAGAAAAATCCTAGCACCGTTCTTTTGTTGGAAGCAACTCAGACTGTGCAGCAGGGCAGGACGCTGGGGGCTGTCTGGATTCCTATCGGAAATCTCCCGGTTTTTCTTGTGAGCTGTGGGTAAGTTGTGGCACCCTTAAAAGAACCTGTTTGACCCCAGTTGAGAATCACCGGTTAAACCTGTACTGGCTTGTGTGCGGCGAAGGACTTTGCAGGGTCAGAGCCAGCACCTTGATACCCCCCCACTCCCCCCCGCATCTCCCATCCTCCCCAGAGCAACTGGATCTGCGTTTGCGGGCGTCTGTTGCCTCGGCCCTGCCCCTGGGCTGTCGACAGGCGCCCAGGTGCCAGATCAAAGGCTGTTTGTTCTGGGTGCGTCCCTGCCCGCGGCCGCGGGGGGGGGATCCAGGTGGGATTGTGTAGCTGCCGTCGGCAAATGTGCTCCCTGTCTGAAGATGTCTCCTTTCTCCACAAATGCTACTGGCCCTGTTCGGCAGCCAAACCTGTGCAGCTGGGCCTGGGGTGAATGCACCTTCCCGCGGAGGCACTTTTCGGTGTTGGGTGGTGTATTCCAGCCAGCTGTGAGTGCTGGGAAGGCGCTCGGTGCTGTACACAGCGTGCCGGGGCTCTGGGAGGGACGGTTCATTGCTAGCAGCCAGAGTTAGGAGCCCACGACGGGCATGTGGCCAGGGTGTTGGTTGGCAGGAGATGTGTGTTGCAAGCCCTGCCTTGGTCTCAGCAATTCCCGGTGGCAGATGCTTTCTTCTAAAGGTCCCTCAGTCCCCCTGGGCCAGCTCCAGCTCAGTGGGGCCAGCCTGCCCGTGCCTCAGTTTCCCCATCTGTACTCTGAGGGATATTACCCTCCATCCCCCAAGAGGCCAAGAAAACAATGTCCTTTTTTTTTAAGCCAAGGGCATCATGCCCCACTCATCTTCCCATGAGAAACCCTCTGCCACGGGTCTCCCAGAAGCCTCTGTGATGCCAGACTTGCCTTCTCTGATTACCGTACAGTCTCACCCCTGGGGAAGACAGCAGTGTCACCGGCTTTGAGAAGGGTGAGGCACAAGCTGGAGGGCTGGGCCAGGTGGGGCGCACCATGCTGCACAAGCAAATAAATGAGCACATGCACACCGGCCCACACCCACGCATACGCATGCCTATACATGCATATGCACACACACATGTCCATACACATGAGACCAGCATCCTCAAAGCAGGGGGTGTCTAACGCCAGGCCTCCCAGTGCCTAAGTACCTTGCTGGATTCGAGCTGTGGGTCCTGCTTGTCTTGGTGGAGGGGGAGGTGAAGCCCGTGTGATTTCCCCCCTTCCTCCCCAGTGTGGGTGCCTGGGAGGGCAGCCAAGCTGGGAAGATAGGAGCTATGGGAGACTCCCCCTCTGAGCTGGACATTACAGGATCTCAGACATGCAGCTAGAAACTCTGCCTAGAAGAGGGCAGCACTGGGGGTACCAGGCAGAGGCGTGTCCCACCCCCCCTTACTTGCACTCCAGCTCAGCTGGAGGCCAGGCCCAGAGGCTTTTAGCTGTCAGGGAGCAGAAGGGGCGGGGGGGTCTGGTCCCCGGTCCCTGCTCCCCTTCCCCTGAGCATGGCTTGGGAGGCTGCTTCTGCAGAGGCAAGATTTGATGGCATGGGGCAGGCCAGGGTGGGGGGCATCTGTCCGAAAGTGACCCCTGCAGCCCTGGCTTTATGTTACAACCCGGTCGGCACATTCGCAGCACTCAATACCCAGTCACCTGAGCCAGCTGCTGGCATCAGGCCCAGGCTTCTGGGGTGGGGATACCTGGGGTCTCCCCCCTGGTCCCGCTGGAGTGTTTCCCATCCCCTCTGGGGGGGCTCCTGCATCTGCCCTGCCCTGGAGTCAGCTGGGGTCAACATTGCATTGACAAGGGAGCCCCAAAGCCATGAGAGGCAGCTGGGGGAGCTGTCCGTGGGCCTGGCTGGGGGTTCAATTTCATTGCATGCAGGTCAGCCTGGCACTGCCAGGATGCCTGGGTTCCCTGCAGACCCCTTTAGTGGAGTGAGGGGGTTGGATGGGGGGAGTCATACTGCCCTCCGACCTCCCCTCCTCTGTTCTTACTGTGTGATTAGCATCTGGTGTGCATATGCTAATACATACAATCCGCCTTTGGATTTCGGAGGCATGTAGCGTGACCCCTCCTGGCCCCAGGGGCCCAATCCTGAGAGAGGCTTTGCACCGTGGGGTGCAGGTCTGAGACTGCAGGGTAAAGCCCCATTTTGCCTCTTCCTCAATTCCCACCATGCATAACCACCATCACCCCCTACTACCAGGATGGGGCCCTTTTGGATTTAGGCTCTGTGGAAGTGCCTGGTGGCTTGGTCCCACTGCGCTAGCCCACCTCTGCTAGCCACCCCCTTTCTGGCATTAACCACAGGCTGCAAAGGGAACTCGGGACCCCCGCTAGCCCTGAGTCCACCCAGGAGAGAGCCTGTGGATAGAGCCCTAGGATGCTTGGTTTCCATCCCCCTGGACTGACCCTAACTGAACCCCATGCCTCCATTTCTCCAGACTCCAGCCCAAAGGGAGAGCCTCTTAGATTTGCTGGCTAGGCAGGATCCATGACGCACAGAAGGTAGGGGTGTATGTGCAACCCTGCCACCCTCACCTGCAGTGGGACCTGGCATGTGGCACGCCCCACCTATGTTATTCTCAGCCCTACATGAATGACCTAGAACCTGCGTAGAAGACCGATCTCCCCCACATGCTTCCAGCTAATGATGAGCCGTAAGAGCCACCGAGCACCCCAGCGTGGGAATAGGGACTCTGATGCCACACAGTAATGGAAAAGCCCTCTTCCAGCAACATGCTAGTCTGACCTGGAACCCCTCAGCAACGAATCTAGAGCTTGAACCCGCTCGCCGATGAATCTAGAACGGACAGCCTGCCTGCCGATGAGTCCAGACCTGGGGCTCTGCCATCAATGAATCTAGAAACCGGAAACGGTTCGATGCATCTAGATCCCACCTGCCAATACATGTAGACCAGGAACTCGCCACCAACCAGTCGAGAACGTTGCACCCATTTACTAAATAATCTGGAACCAGGAAGCTACTCACCAATAAATCTAGACCCAGCACTCGTGCCAAAGAATCTGAAACCTGGAGGCCTCTCATCGGGAAATCAGGGACCTGGAACCCGGTCACCAGTGAATCTAGAACGTGCAGCCTGGAGCCATCCAGCACCCTGTATGTGGGCAGGGTCTGCTGCACACACATGGAACGGCCTCCTCTGAAGCGCACGTCGGGCTCTGATCTAGAACCTCCAGGGAAGCTAATCTAAAACCTGCGAGTGCAACTGAATTGGAGATGAAGACATCACTTAAAATGCACAGTAACTGCCTGGGGGCTGTTGTAGGGGGAGGCCACTTGTTGGAAAGAGCCTGGGGACAGAGGTATCTGCTCCCCCCACCCTTTGCTGACTCCCACCCCTCCCCTGCGGAGAGTTTTGCTGTGTTATTTATAGAAGCTGCCGATAAATCCGCCGTGATTCTCCGAGTGCGAGGCTATAAATAACGGCACACATCATTAACCCCAGAGCACCTTCCGGAGCAAGATGAAGTGCAGCCGCTGCAGGAAGCTCACAGCTCTGCCTTGCTGTATGCCGCGATGGTCCCTATACAGAAAACCCCTCCCGCCCAACCCTCCTCCCAGTCTGAGATCCACCCGCACTGCTGCCCCGGCAGCCTGCAGCTTCTGCAGCGTGGCACACTGTGAACACCTCCCTCAGTTGGGTCCCAAACTCTTTAAAGGGAAAGCATCTCATCACTGTCCCCTACACCAGTCAAGGGCCCCTTGTTGGACCGCAGGTCACCCTCAGGAAATGCCAGCTCTTGGCTTTCACTCGTTTCTTGGCTCCGGGAAAATCCTAGAGCAATTCTCCCATGGCAAAAATCTCAGCAAATCCACAACCGGGCAGGATTGTTTGGACACGCTGGGTGCTGATCTAGTTGGGGACGATTTGCCCTAGATGGAGCTGGTCCTGCTTGGAGCAGGCGGTTGGACTAGATGTGACCTCCCGATTGTCCCTTCCTACCCCCATGTTCTCTGATTTCTACTGGAAATCTCAGGGGTTCTCTTGTGACCCGTGTGTAGGTACCGGCACCCGATTTAATTGAAATTGCTTGGCACCATGCAACACCCTTAAAAGGATTTCATGGTATCCTGAATGCTGCGGAGCCCTGGTTGGGAGCCACGGACCTAGAACGTGAGGAAGGAGCCTGTAGCTTAGTGCACCTCTAGCAGAGTCCAGATTCATTAGTGGATGGGTGCTGGGTTCTAGATCGGCTGGGGAGTGGGTTTCTGCTCTGCATTCATTGGCAAGTGGGTTCTACATTCACTGGTGAACTGGTGAAGACGTGGCTGCAAGCTGGTACCAGTATGGGTATGCTGAGCCTTCTGCCTGCCATTGGGGCCTATGGCTCTGAGGGGCCTTTCAACATGGGGTGAGCTGATAGGAGCGATAAGGTGGGGGTGTCATGGGTGGGGGTGTGAGGTTGTGCTGGTGTGAACCTACATCTTTGTGTCAGTGTCTCAGGGAGGGTGGGAGAGAAGCTGAGTGAGTGTCTTTGGGTGTCACAGCCCATACAGGTGCGTGCACATTTCTGAGTGTGTTTTTGTGTGCTGAAGGGACAGGGTGAGAGCTTGTGCATGTGTGAATGTGTCCCTGGGCATCCCAGGGAGGGCATGTGAGTGTGCATGTGTGTGTAGCACTGGGGTCTTACCAAGAGGCCTTGTGAGTTTGTGCAAGGGCATGCGGGAGTGTTAGGTTTGGTGACTGCTTGTGTTCCAGGGAGAACGGGTATTTGCATGTGCAGTGTGTGTGCATATGTGAGTAGGGATGTTACTCTGTGTGTGTGTGGAGGGGGGGTCGGTCGGTGTTTAGGTATGTACACGTGCATGCATGTACTTGTGTATTTCTGTGTGGAGCGTTAGTTTTGGGGACTGTGTTTTGGAGAACAAGTATTTGCATGTGCAGTGTGTGCACATATTGTGGGTGCATACATGAGTAGGCTGTTGCTCTGTGTGCGCATGTGTGTGTCTTTTGTAGGTATGTATGTTTGCATGTGTATTTCTGTGTACGTGTGTGTGAGTGTGGAGTGTTTCGGTGGCTGTGTGCGTTTCAGAGAGAATGGGCATGTGCATGTGTGGTATACGTGCGTATCCTTGAGTGCACGTATATGCATAGGGTGTTGCTTTGTGTGTGGGTGCATGTGCGCGAGGGTCTTTCTGGATGGGTGCATGTGTGCAGGTGTGTTTTTGTGTATATGTGTACGTGGATGTGAGTGTGTGTGCACACAGCCCAGGGGTGTGTCCCCCCCTCTCAGCATACCCCTGACCTTGCTGTAGGTGTTTGGTGTCAGGCCCTGAGTCCCCCTGTGGGATGCCCAGGGCCACGGTCCTGCCCTCTGGTCTCCGAGGAGAGGCCCCTTGCCCTGGGGAGGTCAAGGTCGCACCAGCCGTTTCCTGCCCAGCTGCCAGGCTGGGAGCAGGCTGGAGACACTGGCCTGACCCCGGCACTGGCTGAAAGCTAAAAGTGCTGTCCTTTTGCCCTTGTTAATGGGAATCCTGCCCTGCACTGGCCTCCAGAGCTGGCTTTGGGACCTTTCCACCCATCCAGCACCCCTTTTAATGAGACAGGAGCCCCCTGGCCCCACCGAGACCCCTCTGGCCAACCGCGGAGGATGCCTGACGGGAATGGTCCCCCGATAAGGTAGCCAAGCACCCCAAATTGTCCAGGGTATTCCCGAGTTTCAGGGCTGCCTCAGTTCCCCAAGAAGAGCTTGGAAAGCAAAGTGTCTCTGCCAGGTCTGCCCTGTGTGTGTGGATGCAGGTTGGTGCCGTTTCACCCCGTAAACTGGCTCCAGGTGGGTGGGGAGCAGTGTCACTACACTCAGGTGGTACAGCACCCAGGCTAATTAGCCCGGGTAATTAGCCCCAGATTAGTGATTCTCAGCCAGGGTGCCCTGGGGTGCCACGAGATGCTTTGAAAGGTGCCGCAGTGTGCCATGCCATCCAGGTCCAGGGCAAGTCCAACCCTGAGCCTGATGCAGGCTGGCATTGCAGGGTGTGCATTGCTTGGGGGGTCAGCTGGGCTTCTGTCTCGACCCCAGGCCCAGCGCCCAGGGCAGCGCCAGGGCTGGTGAATGTCGTTGACTCGGGGGGACCTGAATTGGGGGCAAAGGAGCCAGGCAGTAGCAGGGCCAAGACCTTGACCTGCTCCCTGCAGAGGGCTCGGGGGTGTGCAGGTGTGCGCGAGCGTGTAGGAGCATGCTCCACCCAGGCAACAACGGGATGCCTCACAGCGGTCCATGAAAGGGGAACGGGAACAAGGTCACCTTGGGGTAACCCAGCATTTTCCCAGCACCTATCAGCACCCACTGTGTCTGCCCCCTCCTCCCCGCCGTTACTTCCCTGGGGGCGGGGATCACGTGCTGCAGCCCCCATCCCCATAACACCTCTGGAAACGGGAGGACGAGAAAATCCTGCTGCTCCTTCCAGCCTAGACTGTGCACCTCTGGAACGGCCCCACTTCTGCGCTTCCCGGGGAAAGTCCCAGCAAGTTTGGCCTGAAATCTTCCCAGGGGACCTCTTCCCTCCTGAGATCCAGACCTGGACGCATTGGCCCTTGCTGGGAATTCTGCCCAAGCCTCAAACTCCTGGGCCAGGAAAATGCTCTCCCGGCTTCGTGTTTCATTGCAAGCCTTCAGGCTCAGGCCTGGCTTGCTAAGAGCCCCAGCGCTTTCCAAGCTACTCATTGGGAAACTGTTTAATACCCCGGTTGTATTCTGTCTACACCACAGTATCCCAAAGGTTAATGGAAGGACCTGGGACTACCTCTTGCCCAGGGAAGCTCTTCCAAGAATGACTTCTCGTTGCCCATGAGCATTAGGACCTGATGCCTCGTCTGGATGTATCCAGCTTCAACCCCTGGGCCTGGCTCTGTTTTTAGGAGTGTCCACTTTGCAGACACGGCATGGATTCACCCAAGCTGGCTTCAGACCAGGCTGCTGGGATGCTGCTACTCATTGCAAGGGTGCTTGGTGGGGTGAGATCATGCCCAGCTCCATATTGCTGTTGCTAGACTGCTACCTGTTTCACCCATGGGATTTAGGCACCTAAATACCATCCTGTTCCACCCTGCTCCAGTCCTTGAGACCCAGCTGGCACACAAGGCAGGTGGCACACGGCAAAGGCCTGGCTTATAGCATGTATTCTCCCTCGCCGGTCCTGTCTTTGTGGATGGGTCCAAGGACATTGCCTACCTGGTTCACTATGTCTCTGCACTTGGGGCTCATGTTCCACCCTGCCCCATTTCCAGTCCTGGTGCCACCACCTGGTAAGTGTGACCCCCATTCTTGGAGACATGGGACTGGTCACTTCTGCTCTCTCATTTCCACTTGTAAAGCAGGAGGTAATGCAAGGAGACTCTCACTGGTGGTGATAAACCACCTTGCAGAGCTCCACCATCCCCAGTGGTCTCCAGATCTCCATCAATAACGCTTCTGCTGTTCTCCCCTTTTGACAGGAATCTTTTCCTTAATGTCACCGAAGGGCTGACAGTCACACTCAGGGCTCCCTTATGCTGTATAGGTGGAGAGCAAGACAGGTTGCTGTCCCATTACCACCCATGTAGGCTTACCAACACATCAAGGAGGTGATGTGATTTGCCCGGGGCCCCACAGAGAGGCTGTGGCAGAGGAAAGAACAGCCACCAGATCACCCGTGTCCATCTCCAGCTCATTAAATATTGCATCATTTTGTTTTCTCAGGGGTTTCTCTCTTGGTGGGTGCATGCTCGCAGCGAGTAGAGGGCTGGAATTCAAAGGTCCCAGATCAGCTTCATTTTCAAGTGGGTGTGAAATCTTTGCCCTTGAAATCCAAGGTGTGCGGGGAGCTTGGCAGGGCCCCAGGCAGCTGAGGTGGCTGTCAGCCCAGCTCTCGCCGGCCAGCCTCTGAGCAGTGCTGCTATTTGTGCCTGTGACTTCAGCGCCGGGAAGTGCTGCCAGTGCCGAGACAACGGAGGGGTCAAAATCTGTCCGTGCCCTGCGGGGCTGGAAGAGAGACGAGGGAACATAGCGGGGGCCTCAGCTCCTTGAGATGTCTCGTTCAGCACTGATCTTCAATAGCCCTTGCGGTGGTGAGCTTGAAAACCGGCATCACGTGCAGCCACGGTTTTGGTGCAAGTGCTGGTTTGGTGGGTAGAGGTGGCGGCCCGGCGGTTTTCCGCACTTGACAGGGGATAAAGACCTGCCTGAACAACCCTGTTTTGCTATCCATTTAATTTCTCTTATATCCTGTTCCTATTTACACCTGGAGTTTTACCCCAGCTTTTCTTCCATCTGCTTCTTAGCTCTCCTGCGTCCTCTCCTTTCCCAGAGGTCCGAGGAAGTGCACCGTGATGTCTATGCCTATCCCAACCATGCAGTTGTTCCCATTGAAGGTATCGACCCCAAGATTTCTTGCCTTTTGCAAGAAGAGGCAGATAAAGAACTAGGTGCCGTGGCATCCCTGCCCTTCTGGGATCCTAAATCTACATCACATGCCTTTATGCAAGGCAGGGCAGAATCAGGCCCCTCTCTGCCTTCCTCTTCCTGGCCCCCCTCTTCTTTCTTTTCCTGGCCCCCAAAACCTTCCTCTGTTTAGCTCCCATCTTCCCCTACACCCTAACAAGGACCTGCTGGTGCCTATAAAACCAGGCAGAGACCAGTCTGGTACCAACCCAGTGTGAGAGTGCTGGTGACACAGTGGGCACGTCTACACGTTCATTAATGTGCCCTAATTACCGGTTCTTTAGGTACAACCAATAACCCTAATTACCATGCACTTAGTCTAGTACTTGCTGAATAAAGCCCTAATTAAATGCGCAGTAACTAGAGTTACTGTGCAGTAGCGTGGGTGCATGGTTATTTTGTGCCACTCACTGCGCATTAGCCTAATAACACTGAGCAGTAGGCTATTAGCATGGTTTTTGAGTGCCAATGTTTGATGCTCCCCCATCCCCTCCAGCATCCCCGCTTGCAATGGCTGCAGAGACCCTGCCATGCCGAGCGGCTTCTCTCCTTCCCTTGATTTAAGGACTCCGTTGACGGCACATCCACGGCTCCCCCTGGAATCTGCTCCACGGGTTAATTACCCTCTCGGCTAAAATCATAAGTCTTATTTCCTCGCTGCACTCCCGACTTGCAGCTATGGCTTAACCCTTTGTCTGCCAGCCTCTTCCCTGACCCACGAAGCCAGAACAGGCTGGAAACCTACTTAGAGGCTAGATAGTACCATTCCACTGCGGAAATGCAGCCACCTCTGGGGTGGGATGCAGGGATGATTGACCAGCCGACAGCAACGCCGCAGGGCAGGAGGTCATTTGAGAAGGCGTGAAGAGTCCAGGGCCGCGCACCACTGTTCCCCAGGCTGTTTGCTTCGTGCCGGACACGGTTCCAGTGGCAACAAGTTTCCTTAAGGCTCTTTAATCACGGCTCTCAGGGCGATGAAGCCTCGTGGGGAAGATGGATTCAGTGTTAAGTGAAATAACCTGGAGGTTATAACCCAGCTGCCAGCCGACAGAAATTAAGGCCATCTCTGGCGACGGCGGGAGCCATTTGCAGGGGGAATCTGAGCTGGCTTGTCCTTCCAGGCAGTTCTCCGTATTTATTTCCAGGTCTGTTGGCTTGAGAGGAGTCTGCTGTGAAAGTCTTTGTGGAGGGCTGGGAAACGGCTGGCTGTTGTGAACCCTAAAGTCCTTGGGCCTTATGCTAATATAACAGACCCCGCTGGGCCAGCTGCAATCTGGCCCGTGCCGGGGGGACGTTACAATGTGGTTGCCTGCAGGATTGTACCCCCAAATCACTCCGTGCTGGAAGATCCATGGTGTCCTGAGCTGTCCAACACCAGCAGTGCAAAACATAGCCGCCTGCTATGTTCAAAGGGAGAGCAACTGCTGGCACACAGTCCCTTTAAGTGACAGGGTAATGGGACATCAGGATCGGGTCTCATTTTTTGTGGGACCCTTTTACCACAGCAAATCCTGTCCCTTCCTCCCCTTCATCACACACTGGGGCTGTTACAGCAGCCTGACTTTCTCTCCTGGCAGAGAAGACCCGAAGGGTTCACCTCTTTGCTGGGCCATTTTGAGCGTGAGGAATTTATGGACGTAGAGGCGAGCCAGTGAAGTTGCAAAGTCTGGGGGAATTTGCTCTATCCCCTCCCGCCCCTTCTCCTTCCTTTCTCTGGGTGCATCACGCCTCGCTTGGTAATAATATAATTAAAAAGACAAAGAGAAGGTCTCTCTCTCTCTCTCTTGCTCTGACTTCATCATTGCAGACGAGATTCTTGGACTCCGTTCAAGGTATATATCATCGGCCTAAATACCGCACGGCCTCCAAGAGTTCTCACACACCCGCTGCTTCGCAAGGACATCATTTAAAAGCCTTGCTGGCTTCCAAGATGCTCTCAACAGCCTTTGGGAAGGGGAGAAATAAATAAATAAATGCTTCCCATCTTGTAGTCTAGGTCACCGGCCAAGATCTGTCTGGGTAGAAACAGCAGGCGCTTGTAGCGCACACCGTATTTCCTCATGTACAATGGGTATCTATTCCCCCACCCCCATGGGGCATAGGTCTTAAATACAGAAATGTAGGGAGAAGAGGGCCTGATGCTAGGATGTCTGGCCCGTATTCAATCAGGGCTCAGCCCAAACCCCCACTCTATAGGCTTATCACAAGCTTGTCCATCCACCGGGATGTAGCTTGATCTTTGTGGAGTGGCAGGGAAGGCCTCCGACTGCTGGCCCGATTAGTCAGGGCTTCTGGCTATGGATCGTTCCCTTTGGTCCCTATAAAGCCTGGGCAGGGAGCAGGAAGCTGTGTGAACAGCAAGGTATGTGCTGACCCTGGATCACCTGCTGCCTGTGGATCCCAGGCCTGCCGTCCCGTTGCCCGGACCCTCACCACCACTGTGGCTTCGTCATGCACACCTGTTGGGAGCTCTGATCTCCAAGCACCTGACGTGGCTTGTCCTTGAATCTTCTCTGCTTATTGATTCAGGCCTGCCTGAGGCTCAGACCCCCTGGTTTTGATCCAGCTACCGTTACACATGTTTTTATTTTCTAAGAAAGCTTTTTCTTTTGCCTTCGTTCAGTCTTCTGAAGGCAAGCGGCGTGCCTTCTTTGGAGGTGTATGGTATACTAGAAAGTATGGCAAATTGCAAACAAGCTGGAACGAGAAAACTTGGCTTTTAAACCCGGCCGCAGCACCCTCGCCCGTGCCTTTGATGCTAGCGATAGCAGTACCGTGCGTGAAAAGGGGAGGAGGGAACTATGGGAAACGTTGGCTTCCACCAGATGTTTTTCCACTTAAGACAAATAGAAGGAGTCTTCTGCATCAAAGCGCTCACGGGCGCTTTCCCTGCTTTTGAAATCTTCTGCGTCTTTGATGATGAACGGGTGGAGGGGGGTGGAAATAGGATTCCGGTGGCTTTTTTTCCACCCCCCCCTTCTCTTAGTTCAATGCTGGCAACCAAAAGCCGTTCAAGTCAGAGCTTTTGTACTGGTTGATTCTCCAGGTGTTTTGTGGGGAGGAGTCCGAAATCAAGTCACCCCCCAATCTGCCGTCTTTCGCCTTCCCCGGCCCCCCACGGAGGTCATGAATCTGCAATGTCTGTGGGGAAACTGAGGCACAGAGCAGTGATAGGAGTCAGGAAGTCTTGGCTTCTGACAGCTCACTAGACTCCGAGCCTGGGGCTCCCAAGTCTTGGCCGCCAGCCCTCTCCTTTAACCCCTAGGCCACACTCCCCTCTCAGCACTGAGGATGGGACCCAGGACTCTGGCGCCAAAGCTCGTGCCTGTGGATTGGACCCCTCCCCGCCCTTCCCCGGGAGCTCCTCCTTGCATCCCTACGAATGCTGAACAAACGACTCCTAATAAATAACGAACGGAGCTGCTCTCACCTGCTGGGTTATTTATGGATGGCGCTTTTGGGCACTGATAACAGCCGTGTTGGTCTGTGCCTTTCGCAGCCTGGATAAATCACTCCCGGTGCCGATCAGCTGAGATTCGACAGCGGGGGCCTGGCTGGATGGGCAATGCTGGGCGCAGGGGTGCCAAACAGGGATCCCCCCTCTCCCCCTCGTCCGCCATGCTGTGCCCTGCGATACACACAGCTTTGTCCCCTTGTTCATGGACTTCATGGCCACTGCTGATAAACCGTAGCCTGAAAGCAACATGTCAGGCTGGCTTCGGTGTCTTGGTAGAGCCCTGGCTCCATCGCAGCTGGCTTGCCACCCCTTGTTGTGCTGAATCAAACCGCTTGGCACGCCAAGCCAGCAGCCTGCAGGAGGTGCAAGCTCCACACAGTGCCAGACCTTGCGGAGTTGCAAAACCCACGAAGGGGTAAAATGCCATTAATGACCCCTGATGTCCTAGTTGCTTGATACCTTGAAGCATGAGGGTGGCTTCTCTAGGCTCGATCGTGCTCACCTCCTTCGGCTTGGAGTCCCACAGGTTAACCCCGCACTTCATGGAAAGTAGTTCCTTTAACTTCTCCTAGAGGAAGGGCATCAAATATGCAGCCTTCAAGCTGTCTCCAGCTGCTCCATCTGGCCTCACCGCCCCTGGGCTGGGGCTGGACAGCAGGAATCTGCACCCATCTTGCAGATTAAGGGGGAGAAAGTGCTGGAGCATGGGCCCACCTCAGCCGCCAGACTTGGATGCACTGCTGGCTACTGCTTTACAGGATGCTTTAGCAAAGAGCAGGGACACATGCACCCTGAAGGGATCTGGCCGAACCACTTCCCCACTGCTCAGAGGCTCTGAGCCTGATGGCTGCCCAATTTTGGGGAGAAGGGGGGCATCTTGATGTGGGCTCTGGTTATGGGCAACCCAGAGTGAACAAGGGGTTCCCCATTGCTGTGGTAGGACTTGCACTCAAGGCCCTTCCAGCCTTGGGTCCATGAAAATCTGCCCTGGACTGTCTCCAGAGCAGGGCTGGGGAGGCTGGCGCACACGAGTGACCCCAGGGCTGCTCTTCTGTGAGCTGGATGGAGCAGAGGTAGCTCCAAGTCCTCCCAGAGACATGCCAGAGGCACCTGCTGTGAGAAGCCAGGTTCTAGCTATCCCGTACCCCGAGGCGGGTGGTCACTGCTCTTGCATTCACCTGTTGGATTCTCCAAATGTCATTGTCCCCCACCGCTGCTCTCAGCCCAGCAAGGGGCTGCCTTGGTCTCACGTCCCTGGAGCTCAGCTTTGAGGCCAACTTCATCCCAAGTGCTGAAGTGAAGCTGATTGCCCCATAGCAGCTGCAACTTCTATCTGCTGTAGGGCGGCACGCATGCTGGTTTGTCGATGATCGTCTTTGGAGCTACAGCTGGATTTCTTGGAAGATAGCATCCGGGCTCCCAGACCTCTCTGCTCTAACTACTAGCCTTCACTTCCAGAGCTGAGGACCAAATCTGGGCTCCCAGCTTCCTTTTGCTCTTGATTTGGCTCATAAGAGATGGGTAGCAACTGCAGTTTGAGTCTGAGTGGTGCCAAGGCTGAGACTGGGGACCCCAGCCTGCCTGGGAGGGCAATTATTTGGGTGTTTGGTTTTTTCCCCGCTGCTTCACCTGCCCCCCATGTAGCAAATGGGCTTAATCCTGCCCAGCCAGCATACCTCAGCTGATTGGTAAAAGTGTGTTGGTGCATACATGTGTGCGTGTGTGTGTGTGTTCACCAGGAGAAGAGCCAGAGGCACAGAGGGCAGCATGCACTGTTATGGGGGATTGGAGATGTCCTCCCAGGCTCCCTCCAACCTCCAGGAGCTCGTTAAAGGGGCCTTATCAGAGGAACCCTCTAGCCCTAGATAGTTGCACAGGGGGAAATATCACAGCCTACCATGAGACCCGTCCCCCACCCCTGCCACGTCAGCTCATCCTGGCACTAGCAAATAGGCCCCCAGGCCCAGCTCCTACCCCTAAATCCAAGTGGGTTTAGGCACCTAAGTGCAGTTCTCTTCCGTCCTTTCCAAACCCACCTCCTCTAAATCCCTCCATTGAATCCAAGTGGGTTTAGGCACCTAAGTGCCATTCTCTTCCATCCTCTCCCAATCCATCTCCTCTTGTACCACGCTATCATCTGACCCTTGAGAAGGAGCCAGAGCAAAGGACCCATTTTTTTGTGTGATTGTCTTTTGCACAGACCCAAGCAGGGTGGAAGAGAATGGCTGTGGGTTTTCCTAGCCCGAATTGGGGCTGCAACGGGTCAGTTCAAGGGAGGATCCCGGCTCCGAGTAGGCTGGAGACCCCGGCAAGGGGAAGCCCTTGAATTTTGCATGGTGCGGGTAGCGGGACAAGGCAGGGCTGGCTGCAGCATCCTAGCAAGGCCAAAGGTCAGCTCTTTGTTTGCTTCTCCAGCCGCCGGGAGGGTTCATGAACTCGCACCTATTCAGCAAGGCCTGCTGGGAAAGCGCCGGCAACAAAGGCTCGGCTCCTGCCCCACCACAATGTCCTTGAGAGCCCGGTTTGTCTAGGACCCGTTGCTGCAGCAACCAGTGCCGGAGACACCCATCCTCCCTGCTCCCCGCCCCTGTTCCTGGGAAGGGCAGGGTGACACCTCGGGGCACGGGGACCTTGGTGGGGCGGCTGTCGGGGGTCCCCGCTGTCCATCCCCGAGCATGGCTGCAGCATCTGGGCTACAAGAGGATGGAGGGGCCAGGGAGCTCTTCTTTTTGACTGGCTTTTCTCCAGTCTCCTTCGGATGTGACGCTGAGTTGTGGCTTCAGAAAAAACAAGGGCAGCAGCAAGGTGGCTCCTATTTTCCGAAGCCCCTCGGTGACTTAGGAGCCTGCCTCCAGCTGGCCAAGGATTCTTCCACCAGCTCTGGAGAAGCGTTTTCCCATCCTCTATCAGGCTGGGAAATGCCAAACCTTCCCCCGTTTTGCCCAGCAAGAATCCCAGCAGTGCGCGGATGAACAGCTTCGTCTCCATTAGTTCAAAACGCCCCAATTTGATTTCAACCATTGAAAGATTCTCCCGCACCCGTCTTTTTTTTTGGCTTAAAATGAACTCAAATGTGGAAGTGAAAAGCCATCAGGAATCAAAATCCATGCTGGAAAGGCCCAAACCTTTCTTTCTCCCCAAATTTCTTTCCTTGGAAACTTCTGGGTTTCTCTTGTGCATCACATGCAGGTGTTTGCACACCTTGCAGTGCTAATATAGTGCTCCCCGCCACCTGTGGCACCCTTAAAAGGATGTTGCAGCACCCCAGGCTGCTGCACTACCTTGGCTGAGAATCGCTGTCCTATTGGAGTTGATAGTTTGATGCTTTCTGTGCAAATTCCCCCCACTCTGTCCTGTCCCCAGCTTAGACGCCCTTCAAAATCTTCCTCCCTCTCATTTCTATCCTCAAATTCCCCCACCCCACACCTCAGCTCCAGTGTGAGCCCACTTCCTAGGATTGTCTCAAAGTCTCTCCCAGCTTTCCTGTCCCCAGTCCAAACTGGCTGTAGATTGCCGTCCTTTGGCACGTCCTTGTGATGAGATATTTAGTAGGATTCAGTCATTTGACTCTAACAGGGCCGCACTGTGAGTGCTTCTGCTACTGTGATTGCTGTGGCTGCTTCATGACCAGGCCCTGGCCCCCACTGCATGTTTCTGGCACTGCCCTGTTGTCTCTGGGGACATTCAGGTGGGGAATGCCCTGGCTGAGCCACGTGGTTCTCAACCGGGGAGCGGCAGCACCCTGGGGTGTCATGAGGTCCTTTTAAGGGCGATGGGGGGGGTTGGGTGCTGCATCTTAGCAGCACTGTGAGATGAGCAAACACCTACACACAATTCACAAGGTCAACCCAGAGATTTCCATAGGAATCCAGGATGTCCAAACTATCCTGCCCTGCCAGGGGCTTGCAATAAGAATCACTCCACTATTTTTGCACAGTCTTTTTTCTGAGGGCTGCCGTGACGTCTAACTAGTTTAAAACCCCTGGCCTAACACAAGGCTGGCCCCAGTGTCGCGCCTCTTGCTAACATCAGAATAAACTCCCATTATCTGCTTATTGGTTAAGTGCCCAAGTGACTTCAATGCATAGGAAGCTGTCTATTTTAGATGATAAGTGCACTCCTTTTAATTACAGCCTCGTTGTAACACCCCTCCGCCCCATGGGACCAGGAGAACCATGCATTAAAAGGTGCTCACTATAATCAGTGGGTTGCATCGTCATGTCATTGCGTGCATAAATGCATGGCAATTAATTGCACACCCAAATACACACTGGGGAATGACTGGCTTGAGAAGGACCTGAGGGTTACAGTACAATATGAGAGTGCTGTTATTGCAAAAAAAAAAAAAGGGAGGTGACTCTTCCACTCTGTTCAGCACTGGTGAGGCCTCCCCTGGAGCCCTAGGTCCACTTTTGGGCTGCATGCTTCAAGGGGGATGTGGCTGGATTGGAAATCATCCAGCACAGAGCAACAAAGATGATGTGGGGCCTGTAAAGCAAGACTGATGAGGAAAGGCTGAAAGAACTAGGCAAAGCCCTGGCTGGGACAATGTAGTTGGGGCTGGTCCTGCTTGGAGCAGGGGGTTGGACTCGATGTGACCTCCCGAGGTCCCTCCAACCTGAATTTTCTATGATTCTGTGCCCTAGGGTGGTTTAGTCTGGAGAAGAGACAACTGAAGCAAGTGGGAGGGTTTAATAACTGAAAGGGGAATTAGCTAAAGGGTCTTCAGATATCTGCAGGGAGATTATAGAGAGGTGGAGATGGCTTTTTCTCTGTGCCTGTAGGGGACAAGACTTGGAGCAAGGGTCTCAAGCTTCTCCATCAGCAACATACAGCCATGCTCATTTGGAAAGGTTATCTTGAATATGGAGCATGGAGCCTCACAACCTACCGGGCCCTTGGCCTGTCTGCCAAGACACGGGAGCCAAGGATGGGGGTGGCAGCTTCTGTGTGATGAATGCACCCTCCCAGCCCTGGGATGGAGACTTTACAAGGACAGCTAGATGGCTATCATCTGATACTGGTTTGCAGGTCATAAAATCATAGAAAATGAGGGTTGGAAGGGACCTCAGGAAGTCACATCTAGTCCAACCCCCTGCTCCAAGCAGGACCAGCCCCAACTACATCGTCCCAGCCAGGATGGACCCAGGTTGGTTTCAAACCAGCAGCCACGAAGCAGGTAGGGGCTTGGCGCGTGCATGGATCTCTGGAAGGAGAGGACTTGGGAAATGTCTGTTCTTGCATTTGCTTTCTCTCAGCGTGGAGGGGGGTGGGATCACTCCTCTCATGATCTCAGCCATGCCCTCCCGAAAGGACAGCTGTGTGTGTGTGTATGTGTGTGTGTGTGTGCGTGTGCATGCAACGGGGAGGGGTGAGAAATCCATTTTGCTAAGGCATGCGACTGAGCCCGAGAGCAGCAATTATGAAGAAGGATTTATGTTTGCCTGCCATTAATCGGAAACTCGGTGTCAACAAGAAAAATCTCTGCTGTCCAGCGTGGTAGCTCCCTGCTTTATCATTATTATTGGAGGGAAGGTTTATTTTGAAATTTAAGGCAAAGATGGGTTTTAAATTAAATTTAACATAGGATTTGCCACGTGAAACATGACGAGGGCGAGATGTCCTTTGGAGTCTAATGGGTCCCTGTACGCCCCCTTTCTCCTGGCTGAATGCAGCACAGAAGGGATCTTGCCTTATCCCCACCTCCCTGCCAACGCCACTCCCGGGGAGATCTCTGCAGCTCTGTGATCCCGATTTCTAGGATGCAATGAAATGGAAAACAAGGGACTGCATCTGGATGTCTTTTATGCCCCTGAATAAGCCAGCGGACCCTTGCATAGATGTCTGGACTAGTGTTCAGAAACCAAATAGTCTGCCTTCTTGTTTGGAGCAATAGGGGAGGCTTAACGTAAAATCAACACTGAGCTGATGGCTCAGAGATGAACTGCACTGTGCAGGGGGACAGTGCCCTGTCTTCCACCCCCTCGATTCTCCAAGTGACGACCCACTCAGCCAACCACAGGGCAAAGTGGATGCATGACCTCATCCAAACTCATTGGCATTGGCTGATGCCAACCCGAAGGCAGGACACCGTCCTAAAAATGCCGTTGTCAAATTAACCCTTTCATGGGACGAGATTTTTCCATATGTGGGCTCGGAAGAGGCTCTGGGAGAGAGCCGTAAGTCTATAGAGATCCCAAATAGCCAACAGAAGGAGTGGCATGAATACACCCCAGGCAAGGTTCTTTGGATGAATCGGATATCTTTTATTAGACCAACTCAAACAGTTGGAAAAAAATCTTTGCAAGCTTGCAAACAAGACTTTTCCCACCTATTTCGAGGTGGTCTAATAAAAGATATCGGATTTACCCAAAGAACCTTGTCTGCCTGTGTGCTTAGACCAACATGGCCACAACCTACCCCCACGAATACACCCCACACCCCTCAGCACCTACTCTGAGCTAGTGCTTGGCTGGAGACTACGGTGGAAATTGCAGCTGGGAGGCTATAACGGAAGATACTGCAAGGACAGCAGCCATAGATAAGGTGGCGTTGCTACCTCAGGGAACAGGAACAAATAACGGCTCTATTGCTCTGAATACCAAACAACAGTATTTTCCATTTATGTCATGGAGGAGTTCAAAATACACATCCATTCAATTCCCTAACACCCCGTCAAAGCAGCTCAGCATCCGTCTTGGAACAAGTGGAAATCCTTCATCTAACACACTCCCCCCCATAAAAAAAACAGATTTTTGGTCAAATCCAGAGATCTATGCCAGTACTGCCCCCTTTGTTTGGTGAACATTTTTGGACTTTATATATATATATGTTGGCTTTAATTGAAAAACATAATTGGCTGAACATTGGAAGTGGTACATTTATAGCTGAAAGACGGACGCATTTTGGTCAAAGCACCAAATATTTGCAGTTTTGCCCTTTCCCCCCAGAAAAGGGCTAGTTTTGCCCTTTCCCCGATGTTCTTGCAAGGTCCCTTTCAGCCCCACACAATCTATGGGGGAAAAAATTCAGTTTTGCCTGTTTTGATATTTCACAGAAATCCTGAACCACTCGTGGGAGAATTTTTGGTGTAAACGCTTTGTTTCCTTTCTGGGAGCAAAAGTTATTCCCTACCCACCTTCTAATTCACAGATTGGGAAAGTGAGGTTGATAAGGAGGCCATAGGAGGGAGGGGACATGCCTCAGTGGCATACTCTTAGCATCCAAGCCAGAGTAGACCATTAAATCACCTTGTTTGCCTTGTGTATGTCAAGCCACAAAGTTTCACTTGAACACCCCGTGGCCAGCTCGATAACACTGATTGAAATCGGTTCAGGCTGGCATTTCATCTCGAGATGCTGGATACAAGTAGAGAGCAGGAGGCACCAAGATGCCATCAGTGCCTCTGGTCCTGTAACTAAGTGAGATAAAGCCAGTAGATCCCAGCGGACAAACCGCTAACATATGAGCTAACATATGAAGGCAACTCCCCCTCTATCATCTCGATCTCACCTAAGGGAAGATCTAGGGACCAGCAGCACCCTGAGTAGCAGACCCAGGCCTGTAGACAAGGCCCGATTGCTGGGCTTAGGGATGGCTGTGAGTCATCTCATGCCAAAAAGGGAAGGAGCCGTTCATCACCCAGCCGCCTGGCTCACAGAGGCAGAAGCGAGAGAGCATAATTCCCAATTAATGTTTGTGTTTCCGACTGGAGTGAGACGGAGGAGGCAGACGGCTGCGTTCCGGCTAGGCACGCCGTGGAATAAATATGCCAAGCGTTAGATGAAATCAAATGGGCGCACGCGGTGGAGGGAGAGGGTGTGGAGACACAACCGTCAGATAGATTAGCCCATGCCTCAAGGGTTGTGTGTGTGTGTGGTTTCCTAACAAACTGTCCTCGTGCTAAATGCAGGCAATGGGCCTGAAGAGAAAAATGTTGTTCCTCCAGACTTGGGTTAATTGCCACTCAGGACAGCTAGAGCCATTACTGGCCTACCATGGCACGTGGCGGTCTGTGGATCCACGTGGCAGGGCACCTACTGGGTGAACGCGCCTGTCAGGGACCCCCCGTTGCTGACAGCAAACACGGAGTCCTTTTTAGATTGGATTGTCCTAAGAAACCCTTGCTTCTCACATCAATCCTGGACCGTGATGGCTATGCTTGCACTCTAACACTACCAATATTTTAGGTGAAATATAGGCTGTGTCCCTTACAGGGAACAGGAGAGAAGCACTCAAACTCTATCTTCCTTCATCAACCTAGATTTATGGTCTATTGATTGATCAATTGATCTGTCATATTATCACCATAGACTTCCTTTGCTCTTTAGGGAGGGACAGCTTCTACAGAGCTCTGCTTGCCCTAAATCAGGGGTGGGCAATTATTTTGGGCAGAGGGCCACATACTTAGTTTTGGCAAGCCATCAAGGGCTGCTTGACAGGGAGCCCAAGGCAGATAAATATTCATTTTTTAATTTTTTTAGCCAGATAGAATGGCCTGGTGGGCCACATCTGGCCCCTGGGCTGCATTTTGCCCACCCCTGCCCTAAACAACGTGGTTGTAGTGCTTGTCATAGAGAAGTGGGGCTGGAAGGGACCTCCAAAGGTCATCTAGTCCAAACCCCTGCCTGAATCCAACCCATACAATCCATCATCTAAACTCTTGATAAGACAGACTACCATCAGCCCGATGCAACACCAGTCATCACACCTGAACCTGCTACCAATAAAGCAATGGGACCATGCCAGCCAGCCTGCTGCTGTAAAAGGTTGTTTATATATGCTCAAGAGATCCCAGGCAGAAGCTGACCCTTGCTACAGAGGAAGGCAACCCCCAACCCCATCACTCTCCACAGTCCATACCGGTCTGACTATGGGATACAATTCCTTCCTGAGCCCAACTATCGGTCTGATCCTAAGCAGAGGGGCAAGACCCTCTAGCCAGGAACCTCCAACTTTAACCGTAGCTTCCCAGCAGAAGCATTGGCACAGCCCAGTCAAAATCCCCAGCTTGGGCTGCAGCCACCACCCAACGGCTCCGAGGGAGGTTTAAAAATACCCTGACACATGAAGCAGAAAGGTGGGGATGAGGATAACCAGCAAAGCCCAGAAGCATGGGAAATACCTCGTCCGCGGAGAGCTGCCCCCTTGAACCTCAAAGCTGTTCCACGGACGTCAGTCGCGCTAGCTCTGAATGGGAAATGAAGAAGTGCTTCAGTTTTGCAGGGCCGTAGTCTTAACAACTTGGAAGTTCTTCTGGAACAGGTGCCCATGACTTCAAAGTGCCAAGCTGAGTTCCTGCTATGTTAATACTTCTCACGCATTATTAGAAAGGCTTAATTCAATCAACAGGAAGCTCTACGAATCAGGTAAACGTCTTGCAGCTGATTCTCTTTTGACTTAAACATAAACACCCTCCTCTCAGGGGTATTTCAAATAGTACTTCATGGGATCATAAGAGAGTCGGGCTGGAAGGGATCTCCTGAGGTCATGTAGACCTGCTTAAGGTACGGGTCACCCGTGACTAAACCATCCCGGCCAACTTGAGTTGAAAGGTCTTTGGTTTTGCGTTTGTCCAGCACCTAGTGCAATGGGTTCTGGTTAGACTGGGGTTCCTAGATATTACCATGATGGTTTGGCAACTGTCAGTCCTTCCAGATCATGGTGTATGCACAAGAGGTCACCCAAACCTTTGACACGTAAATGTAGGCAAAATATGGAGGAGTGGAGGCTGCCCGGACCATCCATCCCCACTTTAGGCTGTTGAGACAGAAACCACAGGCCAGACATTTAGTGCCTCCAGGGCTGTAGTTGTATAAGAGTCCAGAAATTGAACCCTGGTTTCCTGTGCAGCACACAAGGAGTCTAGCACTGAACCACAATAATGCTAATTATATTATAATAGAAATCTCATGAAGTTTCCTGGGCTCACGAGATCTGGAACCAGATGGATCTAAAGGATAGTTGGATAAACTCTGACCATGTCTACACGAGATGCTTTACTGCACAATAGGCGAATCCACTGTGCAGTAAAGCATCACCAGCTACACGTTCAGGTGCTTACTGCGCAGTAAATTAGTCTACTGTGCAGTAAATGTGCTACCTGCATATGCCAGTAAGTAGTCAATGTGCTATGCAGTAAATTTACTGTGCAGTAAAGCCAAACAGCATTAAATGCACTTGTAGATGCACCTTCGGTCAAGCACCTGGGCTAAGATACAAAGGGTTGAAGAAAAAATCCAGTTTGCACTTAGAGACTTTTACCATAGACTTGTAGAGAATCACACCGGTGTTGAGACCCCCTGAACATTCAACCCTGCCGTTCATTTGCAGCCAGAGCTATGCAGGAGACCATCTCGAGCAGTCTGGAGAGAGATGTACTGGCTTCATTGACATACAAATGGGCCATCACAAGACTCTTTCAAGCCTCTTTTTTCAAGCAAAAAGAAAAAAAAAAAACCTTTTAAATTTAGATATCTTGAAAGTTCATATTTTACGGTGTTGCTGAGTCGGTGCTCAGGATAAAACCATTGCTGGCTCTGATGCAACCGGGCACGAAGAGGAATATCACTGACAAATTGTGATGCTTAATTAATCCGACCATTAATGAATCAGCATCTTTACGGTAACAGGGTCATTAAGTGTACAGAAAACGGCAACCTCAAACCCTGATTCTTCCAAGCACGGACACTTGGGTGGAAACCTCATGAAATATTATCGATTCGGCATTGTTTCTCCCGTATCGTCTGCAGTTAAAGGGGAAATTCATCAGCGCTACCGGGTCGTACGAGATCCACAATCTCACTCTTGGTGGCTTTAAATTTCTTTCTCTTGGATATTAGGAAATAGGACTCGATTAAGGGTTCTGCCCATGGGAGACGGTGCTTGAAAGGGAGGGAGTTGTTGGAGGTGGGAATGCGGCAATCTCAGCTCCGCGAAGTGGCGTTGGCTGTTTACCTGGTATTGAGCGGAAGCTTTTGATGGAGAGCCTCACAGAGGGTTTCTTCCCAAGGTCAGGGAGTGTGGCATGAACTTTTTGAGCGAAGGAAGGGATGCCTGGCAGCCGCGAAGAATGAGAGCGTGGTGCAGTTTTGAGAGAGACATCTGCCGCCCTTTAAAACCTCTCCCGTCTTGCAGGAAGCCAGGGTGCTGTCTCGCTATGGCTGTATGTCAGTGTAAATTGAATGGCTTCTGAGTTGAACCGGAGTGATGCAGACTCAGACCCCAACTTTTATTGCAGAACGATCTGCCCAGTGAACCCCACCCCAGTTTCAGTGGCTCCTATTTGTTCCTTTACTGGATTACTCTGAGGCAGGTTAAATAGTCATTTATTTTTGGTGAAGAAAATCTGTTCTTTCTGTGAAAAATGTTGGGTTTTTGTGGGGGGGAGAAGAATCGCATGCCCTACGATGGAAGTATTTTGACCCAGACTGGGTTATTTTGACCAACACTTGGGATATGTTGGAGGAACGCTGCCAAGTCCTGCTTCCATCTCTCAAGGAGGCTCCTGACCTCTCGTCACCCGCCCTTGCCTGCTGCTCCAATCCCTCTCTAGGGGGGGAAATGTGCAGTGTGGGAGCTATAGTTGGTTTTCTCTCCATTCAGTAATGGAGCTGCTCCAATAGCTGTGGTGACAAGCCCGGTGACCCATGATTACATCCCTCGTGAGTCACATGTGGCCAGCAAGCCACCCATTGCACAGCCTGCTTTAAAGGGAGAGTATATGAACAGGGAGGGAGAGTGCATGCATATAATATAGGTAATCATAGAATCAAAGAGCATGAGGGTTGGAAGGGACCCAGGAGGTCACATGTAGTCTAACCCCCTGCTCCAAGCAGGACCAGCCCCAACTAGGTCATCCCAGCCAAGGCTTTGCCTAGCGGGGTCTTCAAAACCTCCGAGGATGGAGACCTCACCACTGCTCTGGGTAGCCTGTTCCAGTGCTTTACTACCCTCCCGGTGAGCAAGTCCTAACATCCAACCTCAACTTGCCTTGCTGCAGCTTGAGTCCATTGCTCCTTGTTCTGTCATCTGCTACCACTGAGAACAGCCCAGCTCCATCCTCTTTTGAGCCTCCCTGCAGGGAGTTGAAGGCTGCTATTAAATGCCCCCTCAGTCTTCTCTTCTCCAGACTAAATACGCCCAGTAATAATAATGTAGAAGATTGGACAACCACCATGTGATCAACCACCCACTGCTGTGAGTTATCTCACGTGATGCATCATCAATCAGAAAGAAAGTGGGACTCGTTTTTAAATCTTCATCCTCCCCACCTCCATGTTGCAATACAATGCACAGATTTAAGTGCGTGGCACACTAACCCACTTAATAAAATGCTTGCAAATGCAAGGCTTCTCCGTTATACTGCATTTCCAGTTGTGTTGTGAGTCTGCCTCAAAGACTCAGTCTCAAGCCGTGCAGCCACGTGGTGCCCTATGGTACCGTTATTATCATGCGACTTGGTGGTATGGGCAAAGGGAATCATGCAGGTTTTTATTACAAAGAGAAATGATTAAAGATAAAAGTTAAGAGATTAAGAAGATAAAAATCACACCGATTTTTACACAGAGCTATAACCCTCGTCATACCCCAAAAAGACTGCCGTTGAAGCAGACGAGAAAGACTTTGGACGGAAAGGAGATGACCGAGAGGCTTCACACCAGAGTCACAAACCAGGGACCAGGTGCAGGTAGGTAGGGCTGCATGGGGACTAATTAGTCTGCCTGTTACCCTGCCTCCTTACATTGCCTAAGGTCACTGGTGGATCTGAAGCAAATTCACATCTCCTGGCATCCAACTCAGGTACCTGGCAGGCCATACCTCAAAGACATCTCCTTGCCGAGCGCTAATGACCATCCCAGGCTGGATCTTCAGCTCAGCCCCACGTTAGGACCAAGTCCTCTGCACCCTTTCCCATTAGGAGTATTTTCCTCTGCTATTCCTTGCTGGGTTTATCTCTCAGGAGCCTATGGCAGGAAGACATCCAGTGGACTTCCCAGAGCAGGAGGAATCCTTGATTTAAGCTGGTTATGACAGTTTAATGGTTTACCTCAAGTGAGCTGAGACAGCCTCGGTAACTTTTTAGCATCGTTCAAGTCCCGTCTCTCAAGTTGCTTTAGAACCCGAGGTCCCAGCGGCAACGGCAGCAATTGTGCAGCGGGCATTAAATCATGGTGCCACTTAGTAACTAAAAGTTCCTAATAAATAATTTTTACAGGGAATGCAGTCCATATATTACAGAGGGCTGGATGCCTTCATATTTCATGCCAATTGTCATATTTGACTACCTCTCTTTCCACATGCCCCTGTCAAGACGCCAAATGACTGTTCAAATATTGGAGACCTTTTGGAATCGAGAATCATTAATTTCCCAGAGACTAAATAAGGCTGACTTTTAATGCAAAGCCGTTTGTAAGTGAATACAGCCCGCCGCCTTGCACGGGGAAATAAAGCCGGGCCTGGTGTCATTCTTGGCTGACTCTGTCCTGCCAGAAGGGAAATTCCTATGGTATAGACATGGGAGGTGGGTTTTCATCCCCCCTGTTGAGCAGTCAGATTCTCCATTGCTTGTATTAACTCAACAGCTGGGTCTAGTCTTGGGGGCTGACGTGTGCAGATTGGTAAACTGCTCCAGTCTGCCTTTGATGGGGAATCTGGGATAAAACTGGACAGAAGATAGATAGAAGCATAGATAGGAAGTTTGATGGGTGCATGTGAGAAGAGAGAGAAATAGAGAGAGAGGAAGTTTGATGGGTGTGCATGAGAACGGGGAGAGAAATAGTATGGGAAGAGAGGGATGGATGGGTGGATACATAGATGGACTTTATTATAATTATGTTAGAAATCAAGGTGAAAACGCAGAACCTGCAATGAGCCCAACATGGAAGAATTCATTAGTACCAAATTGCCATGACAACCAGAAACTGAAAGCCCCTAACCATTACCCCCGTCATGGTCACACGTTTAAGTCAACTGTCTTCTACTGTGTTGAGTGGCCCCTTGATGGCCCAAAGTGACACAAACTGGGCCACGATTTGTTGCCAGGTGAAGCATCTGAACTCAACGGAGATCCATGTCTGGACCAGGAACCACGGAGGTGGAAAGCCTCGTCTGAGCCACCCCCCGTGAGCCGGTTCTTGCACCCCTTCAGGGTCATCATCCTGATCTGGCCCAGCAAGAAGTTTCCTAGGTGGTTTATGCTCCCCTTGCCTAGATGTGACCGGGAAGATGCATGCTGTCTCTCAGAAGGCCAAGCTGACCATGCCACAGAGGCACTGAGGGCAGCAAAGAGTGGCTGCAGCCAGGAGCAGTCCAGGGAGGCATATAGATAGGTAGATGTGTTTGACAAAAGAAAGGTGGAGAGGGAGATAAATAAAATATATAGTAATATATGTATGTAACTATGTAGTTAGAGATGTAGCTGGGTGTGTAGATAAAGGGGGATGGAGAGGACTGTATGTGTGGGTGGACATAGGGGTCAGATCTGGGCACTACTCTTTTTTTTCTGCCCAGTGCAAACTCATCACAAAAGCAACTTCAGGGCAATCAAAACTATTTGTGAATCAGGCTCAAATTCATTGCGTAGGTTCAGGAAAAGCAAAGAGGAATAAATGTTGGGACTGTCTCATTTTGATCTTTCCAAACTGCAAAAAAAATTACTTCCTTTTTTTGCAGCACAGGGTTTTCATTTGATATTCGGCATGTGACCTGAATGTATGAAAAGAGGCTCAAAATTAACTTTATGAACTCCCCAAACAGGCAAAATGATTCGCTTCAGGTGAAGCCAAAGGTTTAGAGTGAACCTGAAAGGAAAGTTTTCAGGGTTTTCAATCTCACAAATGCAGCTATCAAACTTAGGGGCACTAGTTAAAGTGCATGAACACGTTAAAGTGCATTAACACCGTGTGTGTGGACTGAGTTGGGACAAGCTTTAGTCCCAAGTCAGTCCACAC
>JAGPOW010000459.1:314763-339495 GCA_030014935.1 Caiman crocodilus | reverse complement strand
CTCGGCCTTTGGAGAGGGACATTCAGGAAATGTCGAGTGCCCCCCTAACAGCTTTTCTGAGGCAGCGTGCCAGGAAAGTGAAGAGCACCTTTGAAGCAATTAGGGAGACCAGTTCGGGCTGACTTCATCCGGCTCTCCATCCTCCGCTCCCCCTGACGTGGGGAAAGCAGCGGAAAGCAGGGTGCTTGGGGGCCTGCTCTGCACAAACAAATGGGTTTGGGTGGAACGAATGACTGGATTTTATTTTCTTTTGCTGTGGTTGGGGAGGGGAGTTTTACATTGACATGGGGAGCTGAAAGCCGCTGAGTGAAAGGGGCTGTTTAACTCAGCAACTCGCAACCGGGGAAACTCACATCCCGGGACGCTGTGAGATCCTTTTAAGGGTGCCGTGGGGCACGGCATAATATTTGCAGGGATCATTGTGCAAACTCCTACCCCTGATTTGCAAAAGAAACCTGGAGATTTCCAGCAGGACTCCCAGAGCATCCAAACCATCCTGCCCTACCGTGCGCTGCGGTTTTTGCCGTGGACGACTTGCGCTAGGATTTTTCCATCGTCAGGAAACGAGTGAAAGCCAAGGGCCAGCATTCTCCAAGCAGGGCCTGGAGTCTAAAGGGGTTGAGGATCACTGGTTTCACTCCAGATGGAAATCCAGGGATTTCATAAGCCAAGCAAAGGCAACCATGAGCAAGGGGGCAAACTGCCACTGGACCAGTGGTCAAAGTGCTTGGGCCATCCAGGTTCAAATCCCATCTCTCCCTCGAGGGCATGAACACACAGGCCCATTTTCAGCTCCATGCTGATGCCAAGACAAGAGCATTTTCATAGGAGAGTATTCAGGAGAGGTGCTGGGAGGCCTGTATTCAAACCTGATGACGGTCTGCTCTGTTCCCAGCTGTGCCTTGCTGCAGGGCGGCTGTACTACCCTTCCCTGTGCCTCAGTTTCTCCCCCTATAGAACAAGCCAAATGCCACTCACCCCCTTTCTAGAGGGCTTTGAGAGCTACTGATAGAAACCAGGTTCTAGGTGCAGTCATGTAGATGGGAAGCTCTCACCTGCTTCTTCTCTCTGTAAGCAGAGCCTGGCAGTGGCTTGAAAAGGCATGGCTACCCTGCCCACCCCTTTAGGACAGGAAGTGAAGAATCACAGTGCTAATCAAAAATGAAGGGGAAATTTTAATCAGGCAGAATGCAATTACTGGGCTTGGAATTTGGCCAGGGCACTGGGGTTAACAGCCCTAGAATTCAATTAAATCTGGGGAGGTTTCTCCCACCCCTCCCCTTCTCCCATGCATTTGCTGCAGGTTGGAGAGAAGGGCATGGCTGGCAAATCCCTGGAGAATCAGCTCCTCTCAGGATCTCCTCACTGCTTCCCAAGCCCTGCTTGTTATGTATGTATGCACCATAAATAGGGTGATTAAGACCCCGGCAACCTGCTGGGTGCAATGGAACAAGGCAGGGATTTTTTCTCACCGCCGAAGCTGTAAAACAAGACGCAGGTCGGAGCAAGCGTCTCGCCTCGGAGCGCCCAGCTCCGCACATCTGGGCCTGGCGGGGCTTAACAGGCTTTCCCGCTTGCCTCTGATCCCCGCGGGGGGAACGGGTGGAGGTTGCACATTCAGGATTTGGGGGCCGAAAGCTGAGACGGGAAACGTGGACTTGAGACGACATGAAGGGAGCAAGCTAAAAGCCCTGGCGGCCTCTTGGGTTCATTACGTAGCCCAGATGTTCCCTTTCACCCACACCCTCCTTCTGCTCCAGGCGGGTGGAGGATGGAGTGAGCGGGTGGGGGAGCCTGATCCTGGGACCGTCTACACAGTGCGGAGCACCTGAGCTGGGGGGAGACAGCAGGGCTGGATCTTCATGGATACCGCTTTCTTCCAGCCTGCAGACACGGCAGGGACCTTATCCAAGTCCACGGAGCAGGGGCACTTTTCCTGTGCCCTCGCCGGCTGTGGGTGGTGAGCGGCTGTTCTGGTTTTTGCAGGCTGTTCCCAGCGCACAGATGCGGGGCAGGGATGGAGGGAGCGGAGGTGGCTGAGCCAGAGCAGGGACCCACCTTGGACCTGAAATGGGTTGCTCTGGCCTGTGGCTCTGCAGAGTTGCCACTGCTGCACTGATGGACTTTGAACCCTGCTCAGTGGAGGTGGGTGAGGGTGTCCCCAGGTGTCTCTGAGACATGGGTTCAAGTCTCTGTGTGACCTTGGCCCCAGCAGCCACCTTCTTGCAGGTCCCCCCGAGGGAAACAGGGCCTCCAGGATCTCCCTGTATTGTAGGGATCAGCCAAGACTATTGGGTGACAGAGCCCTATATTGAGAGCAACCAGACCCCATGCTCCGAAATCATGGCCAGTCAGGGATTCAAGGCATTGCGGTACCCCAAGAGGCCGATGGGATCCGGGGTGGGGGGGGTTCAGAAGCCTCTGGGTACTTTTGAGATTCCCAGTGAGCACCTACCTGCATCTCTTGGTGCTGAAATACCTTAAGCATACAGGCCTGAGTCCCTTTGGCAGAGGGTCACTGTGGAAATCCCTGAAAATCCCAGCTCTTTGTTGGCCCTTATTCCATCAGCACCAAAGCACTGAGTGTTACTTCGCCCTGCTTCTTCTAAACCCCATAGGTGAACATCTCGAACCACCTTTTCTTATACACCTTGACCTTCACACCGAAAGCCCTTCGCCCACTCAAAACTCCCATGGCCCAGAGAGGACCCATGTGCCACCCCAAGGTGGCAGAACCTGCACCATTGCTCCTCTAAGTGAATTACTGCCAGTCCTCTTTCACCGGAAAGTGGGGAGGCCGTGTTCAGGGCACCGTGATGTGTAGAGACGTGTGGAAAGCTGCAAAGACTTTAAGCTCAGGCGGCTGTTGGGAAATGTGTAGATGATTTAATGTCGCCGAGTCCAACAGGGCAGAATGGCATCCTTAGAAAACCCACAACTGCGAAACATCTGGATGGCGAAATGTGCAGGAAAAGCTATACACCATGCAAGTGCTTTTAATTAGCCCATTTCCATATAGAAGCAACAGATTCAAAAGCACCGATGGCTTTCATACAGCAAGAGCGATATTCAAAACCTCCACAAACATACGCTATGAAGTTTGGGGCTGAGATGGAGTGGGGGGGAGAGGGCGCCAGATGTCTTTTGAAGGGGGAGCATTGAGTCACTGATGGGGAATGATCTTACGTTGGAGTTTTAATACAAAATACTCGCGGGGAAAAGAGGAGGGCAGTGAGAGGGGGAGGTTGACTGGCTGTTTGAGCTCTGACAGGTGGGGGGGTATAATGTATTTTGGTTTCAGAAAGAAAAATGACAGGCTTATCTGAAGGTCCACCCGGGTGGAATGAGAGGTTTAATGTGTCCATAAAGGCATCTCCAAGTCGAACGCACTGGCATGAGAAAGTGCCTGAGCCGGGCAGTGTTAATCCCCGAAGCCTGCCTGCAGCTGGTATCTCGTTGGAGTTCAGGTTTAGTGACCGCTTTTCCGCAGGGGGAAAACAAACGAGCATCCTGGAATGCGTCGGGCCAGACGGGGTCTTGCAGCTTAACGAGGGACACGGGGGATTGGCCGCTAATTGGCGCCTTTGCATCAAGTGTTTCTCACCCGAGCTCGACAGGAAGTGGGGGTCTGCGGGAGGAACGGTGCAGGGAAATTCTCCATCCCAACATCCAGCTAGAAGAGGGTCACGATCCAGCCTCGGCTTTTAACCGGGCGGTGAAATCGCTGCCCCATTAACATTGAGAACAAACTCCCGGTGGCTTCAATAAGTTCAGGATTACCGGGCGCGTCTGCACGTGCACATTCACTATTCAGTAACCAAAATCACGGCACAGTACAGTCACACGTCTACACGTGCACGCCTATATTGCACCGTAGATATGGCAACATATGCTGACTTTAGTGTAAATTTGATGCCTACATCATGCAGGTATCAAATTTATGACCAATTAGTTACTGCACAGTAATGCACGTGTAACCTTACTGTGCACTAACACTGCGTGTAGTCTGATTTAGGACTAACTTTAATCTCCAATCGGTCCACGCACAGCATTAATGTGCTTTAACACCTGCATGGATAGATACTGGCCTATTCCCACTTACTGCACAGTAATAAATTTAAGCCAGCATAAATGCATGTGTAGACACACCTACTGTGTGCCTAAGTCCCTGAGGTCTTTCTCAAACTGCAGCTGATCGTAAGCCTGGCACAGATAGAGCCTGGGGATTTTCAGGTGCCTTTTGGTCTCGGATATCTGGGACGATTGCATCCAAAGCTCTTTACAAGGGAGGTGCTTAGACGTTACAGTGGAAGAGTTTCCAAGTGTAATGCTGCAATGTGTCCATCGGTACTTCAGGGGTACCTGGAAATCAGCAGAGCCAGGTCTTGGATGAATCAGGACAAAGAACTACCCCATGGCTTCGCAAGCTACGTTGGGAGGAGATAGCATTATCCCAGCCTTATGTAAAGAGCAAACGTGCCAAAGGTAGGAACGTTATGGCCCAGATTGTCACCGTACTTAAGCATATGATTCCTTCTAGCTGCCTAACCATATTGAAAATCCAAGTCTAAGTGACTTATGCTCTAAGAAGCATTTTTGTTGGCGGGACACCTTTCTCATCTTCCAAGCCCAATGTTGCACCCCGTCTTGTCTCCTTTCCAGGAAGTCACCTCTCTTCCAGCTGTTGCCAGCCCACCCCCAGGGTCAAGCCATCTCGGGGACTGAATGTAGTGCCTTTGAGCTAGAAACCCACACCTCCACGGACACGGTCTGGGAGGCAGCCTCTATTCCTGGTCCTGCCACTAGAGAGAGACAGAGAGCCATGCTGCATTAGCATGGCCCACCCAGGAGCTACGGCACAGGTTCTTCTCCATCTCATGCTCTCACCAGCCTGTGGCCAAAAGCATCCAAGCGCTCCCTTCCCTATGCCAACCACCCTGTCCCGGGAGAAGCCTTGGCTTCTAAAGAACGGCCCTTGGAGGACCATTGAGCCAGAAGATCAAGCTCAGCCATCACCAGTTATGGGGGGGGATCCAACACAACTCCAGATCCTCGTGTATGATGGTGACGTGGAGTTGCGAGGCATAGTTTATTAATGGCCGCAAATTGCACTGAGGCCTAAGCAGGTCGTAGGCATGCGTTTTTGAAGAGCCTTGCTGGCTGCTGGCTGAAGAACGAGGCTGTCGAGCTGATGCAAGAACATCTGATGGACGCGTTTTCCATTGAGGGCGTGAACAAGCCATTTTAAGGAAATGCATCGATGGGGTTTTCAAGGGGGAAATGGCTCAATCAGCTGTTCCGACAGCGAGCAGAGAGAGGTAGTTTGGAGTCAGGGAGAAGCAAGGTCAAGGGGCACCGTCTAGACTAACCGAATCTGAAATGCATGAGCTTTTGTGAGCCACAGCTCCCATCATCAGCTGCTATGAGCCATAGCATCATAGCATTCAGAAGCTACAGGCCTTGAAATGCCAGCCGACCCATTTTGATTCTTGATCTCTTCGAGGTAGGACAGTCAACACCCACACGTGCCCTGCTTTTTTCAGGGTGACTCCTTGTTGAGTGAGTCATAGGAGTTGTGGATCATGAAAGATTATGCACCTCTGATTCAGTTGCTCTATAAGGTTCACCTTTACCTTGCCTTCGGCTTCAAAAACATGAACGTGGATCATTTCAATGAGAAAAAAGTGTCCATTCAGTCTTTGTTGTTTCAATGACTTCTGTTCAAGACTCATGGTATCATAGAGAAGGGCTGGAGATGACCTCTGGAGGTTACCTTATCCAACCCCTGCCTGAGGCAGGGTCATCTCTGTCCAACCTCCCTCTACAAATCCTTGTCTAACCTACACATAAAACCACACAATCAACCCTGACATGCAGTGGCAAGGCCATAACACCCTGACATGTCACAGGTAAGGCAGGGGGACATTTCCCCCCTTGCACATAAAGGCAAAAGGGGTTAGGGTTAGGGTTTCTTAGGGTTTTTTTACTCCCTGGCCAGGGGTAAAATTCCTTCCTGACCCCAAACATGGCAATTTGTCTGCCCCTGAGAGGAGTTACTTGATGTTGCATTATCCAGACCAAAGGTCTTCATGGTCCCAAACCAAAATTGTTTGCACTTTTCATTGCAGGAATATTGCAAAATTCAACGTTCTCAACATGGGTTGAAATGGCAGCAGCTCCTTCAGAATAGAAACCCCATTTTCTCAGCAGCTGTAACAGGGTGATTCAGTCTCCAGCTGTGGCTCAAGAGAGAGTTTTCTTCCTGGTTCTGTCTTAATGTGGCCCGCTTTTATGACTCTTACAATTGGTGATAGTTTTTCTTAAAGCCCTTGCTCCTGAGGCTGAGCTGTTACTAGAGAACCATGGGGTTTTGCCTCTGCGGTTCCAAAAGAAAAGCTGCAAAAATATAACCCCAGCATAGCCAGAAGGTGTAGAAACCAAAAGGCAAATGCATAGATCCACCTAATGTATAACATAAAAGAAAATTGCATGGGTTTTCAGCCAGACTCGTGGGTTTGGGGCCTGATTCCTGGTTTTTCAGTGTGTGGGGCTGGTGGTAGAGATGCTGTGCGGTGCTGAAGGCAAGACATGTCATAGAGATGTTTCCAGGGGGCCGCTATCCAAGATGAAGATGATGGATCCCCATGGGATGGTTGCAATGGTTGGGTAAGGCATGCGAACGTCAGCTCACGTTAAGGGAAACTGGACATACCGGGGCTGTCACAATCACGGCGACTGCTCAAATCCCCCCCTTCGGTGATTTATATCTCCAACCTGCACAGGGTTCATTTTAAGCTGGAAACAGTCCCGACAACTTCGTGAGCAGGGGCCCACGGACCAAGGTCTTCACGGATTTTGCTGGCTACGTGCTGTAGCTCAGATCAGGTCTATCAGCTGGCCTCATTGTAACTTAGAGCAGCCCCAGGGGCTACCCTAACCTATGCTTAGGTTACAGGGGATTATCCGTCTTGGTGGAGGCTGGAATGCCATGTGCTCTGCAGCTCCGACCCCCTCCCCCCCCCGGCCCTGGGCCTGTCGAGGGAGTCTGCAGCTGCTGGCTGGTCTACAGAGGTGGCATAGAGGGACTGGAAGGCGGGTGGGAAGCAGGGCCTGAGAACTACTTGCTGGAGCCGTTCACAAAGAGTTTCAAATAACAAATAAATTGGAGCGTCGCCGGATCTGCTGGAATTGGGGGGGGGGGAGAGGTTTCACCCCATAAGTGCTCCATTGTGAATCGTTGGCCCTTTCTAGCGATCAAGCAGGAAGATGAATGCTCAGTACAGGGCCTTCAGCCTTCTCTTCCTTCTCCTCCCTACCCCCATGCTCGGATCTGGAGACACGCTTTTGCACCTCTTTCAGGCCCATCGCCAGCTGGATCCTGGCCGCGCATTGTGGATCATCATTAAAAATAACGACCTACTGATCTGGCCCTTGGGTCAATGAACCAGATCTGTGAATCTCCTTCACACGCCAGCAACATCATAGTCTCTGTAGAGGCCCTGCCAAAATAGGGAGAAGGGTCTGGGATATAAATGAGATGCAAACCTTGGTAACGCCATTGACTTGACAACAGATACAAAGTCACGGTCCATCCAATGAGTTTCTCCCATGTTTAGGCCAGTCTGAGATCAGAATCAGACCCATTGCTCCTGACTCATACCACCGAGGCATCCCAGGATCAGGTCCATTGGCTGGCATCTCATTCCTCCTGATTTACATCAGCATAAAGGAGATTACAGCAACCGCCTGCATTTTTCCCCAGCTCTATCTAACAGAGGAAAAAATCGCAACAGAATTTTTGGCAAGGCATTTATTTATCCCTCTCTATATTTTATGTCTCTGTTAATTAGATAATTAATCTTTATTGGTTCCTTTTATTTTTTATTGCTTGCCTCCCACCCCATCCCGCATTCACGCCTATCCTTCTTTGCAGGGCCCGTTTCCCAGCTGTTAGGCAATATTTTTCTAATAGAGTGTTTAAAAAGGAAATGTGGATACCAAGGGGGGGGGGAACCTCTTTGAAAAATAATTTCAATTCTGTTACCAGCTAAAATAAAGCTGCAGCCGGGTAATAAAAAAAAGAAAATAGCACAATACAAGCAACAATAAAAATGTCATCTTTTACAATAAAAAACATCTCTTTTTTTTTTTTTCCCTGACTTAGCTGGTTTGCATGAGATGTTTTCGTTCCCGGATCTTGGCATGTCAAAAGGAGAAAGGACAAATTTTGACTTAGAAGAAAAGAGAAGAAGAGAGAAGAGGAAAATGTTTGAAAGAGCAAAGGGAAAGATACACCCGAGAAGGAAAGAGGGAAAGAAAGAAAAAATTACCAAGAAAGCAGAAATGTAAAGTCGTAACAAAACCAGAAGGAGAAAGGAAAGGAAAGAATTAAAAAGCAAAGCAAAAGGAAGGCGGCACACCAGAGATGGATGGCAGGAAGGAGAGGAAGAAAGAAAACTTGCAAAGAAAGGAAGGAGTGAAAGTTGTAATGAAAGAGTGGAAGAAAAGGAAGGGAAGAATTGCAAAGAAAAGAGTGACTAGGTACGTCAGAGCAGGGGCTCCTTCTCTGAGAGGAGGACGTGGAGGAGACGCTCGTCTTTGGACAGCCCCCGGCTAGGTTTGCTCTTTACCAAACCTCAGTGCCCTCTTCGGTACGCTGGGTTTGGAGCTGCACGAGACAACGTCCGTCTGCTCTGCCCCATCCCGAGGCGAATCCACCCTAACAAGTTCCTGCTGGGTTGGGATTTGATGGTGACCCTGAAAAGCTGCAGGAACTGGCTCATGAGAGCCAGCTAGGATGATGGCTTCCACCTCTTCCGGTTCCTGGTCCAGGAACGAGTCTCCTTCGAGTCTGGATGCCGCCCCTTCAGCCCAGTTTGTGCCAAGCCATTGCGAGGGGATGGTGGAAGATGGCCAGGTAGTTTTTCCAACTGTTTGAGTTGGTCTAATCAAAGATATCAGATTTACCCAAAGAGCCTTGTTTGCCTGTGTGCTTAGACCAACCCGACTACAACTTACACCCTTGAGGGCCTGAAGGGCATCGGAGAGGGTGTTTCGAGCTCTAGCTGTAACAGTTGTGTGACAACAGCCATGTCCCTCCCGTGGCGGGACCTCTGCCCATTGGCACTGCCCACCTTTGCTTCTAGCATTATATTAAAGGTCTCAAAGTACAAATGAATAAAGGAGAGAGAAGGAAGGAAAGAAAGAGAGTAAGATAGAGCAAGCGCCAAGAACCCGAGACCCCCTCAGAGGAAGAAAAGCCGCTGCTCTTTCGCTCTGGATGAAGTCATTACAATTCCCAATGGCTGAGCTGCTGCTAATTAGTAACCCCTGTTTATCATGTGGTATTGGGGAAATGCATTTGAATACATTAGCGATATTTGTGTGGTTAATCCCAGGCGTGCCTGGCTGCTGTTTGCTCGCCGGTGGGGGGGATTAGGACCTGTTTGAATTGGAAAGCCATGGAGCCACCAGCTGCACCTGCCGTCCTGTGGCCTAGCAGGGAATGGAAGGAGAGCTGAGCTAGCAGGACCCAGTGATAGAAATGTGTCTCCAATCTGTCTCTTTCTATTGATCTCCTTCTTGCAATCCACTGAAGCCAGGGCCTTTTGCTAGCCCCCCTTCCTCCTCCCCATCAGCATGCTCAGCCAGAATGAGAATGCATTCAGCCTTGCTCGGGAGCTCCAGGGGTCGGATCCCAGCTCCTGCCTGCCGGGGTAGGCTGGGAATCATTCACCCAGGATCAGGCAGGGGATGTGTTGTTCAAGGGGCACAGTGACGGCAGCTAGCATGCCTGGGTCTAGCGTGCCATGGCACAGCAATGACTGCTAGCATGACTGGGTCTAGTGTGCCACGACGCCCAGTCTTCCTCCAGTTTGGTTTGGGTGAAGGGAGTGATGGTGTTATAGTGGCTGTGCTATAGGCAGGGTGGTCCAATGGGTAGTTCACCACCCTGGGGTCAGTACCTAAGGTGAGCCCAGGTTTGTCCCTTGCTTCTCAGTATTTGGGAGGAGACTCTGTTCCCTTACGCACGCTGGTAAAAGCCGTGGGGAAACCAGCTGCTGCGGGGCCACGTAGGTACTCTGGAGGACTCTGGTGTGGAGAGAACTGCCTCAAAGGATCCCAGCATGTGAGTAGGCAGTAGGCCCCCCAGCTCTGTGCACATGCTATATTAAATACGCAGGCGTGACAACCCAGTCCTTGGCCCTGGGCATCAGAGTCCCTATTGCAGGGGGAGATGTCACCCCCTCTTATAGTCAGCGGGTGTGACCACAGGCTGTTTATCCACTGATTTCCAGCCTCACAAAGAAAAGGAGGTGGCAGCTCCCTCCTGCAGCAGTGAACCTCTGGCTGCTGCTCCTGCACTGTGCGGTGCCACTGCCCAGGGCACCACATGCCGGTGCCACGTCTCTGCCCTCCTCGCTGCTAGAGCCACAATAGGCTGCAGGGGCAGGAAGCCCCATTCCCTGAGCTCCATTCCAGTGCCCGCCATCATAAACACATAAGAAATGCCATTTACTGGATCAGACCCTAGGTCTATCTTGCCCAGTCTCCTGTGTCACACAGGGGCAGAGAGCAGAGGCTGGAAGGGAGAGTGTCTGGGTTTGACCAGGACTTTTCTTCTGTTTCTCTCCGACTTGCAGCCTCCACCATTGAAGGTAAAGAAGAACTGCCTTTTGCTGGTTTTAAACTCCTAGTTTCATGCTGTGACCCCTAGTTCTTAGATTGTCTGAGAGAGTAAATAATAAATTCCTACTGACTGCCTCATCCCCATTTAGTATCTTGAAACCCCTTTTCATGTCCCCCCACTCAAGCATCTCCTTTTTAAACTGAACCAGCCTGGCCTCGTTAGTCTCTCCTCATATGGAAGCCCCTGCACCGCTAATCATCCTTGTTGCCCTTCTCTAGTTCTTCTACATCCTTGTTGAGGTGGGTAGACCAGAACTGGGCATAGGATTCAAGGTGTCCCCTCACCTGCCCATCATTATGCTACTGATCAAATATTTGTTGGAAAATGGACTAGAATTCATGTTTCTCTTCTCTCTCATCTGGGCCATAACCAGCAGGTTGGAGAGGCATTTCCTCTTTCTTTCCCTCTCCCTATCTAGCCCAATAGGCAGTGCAAAGCAAGAAAGCTTTAATGCAAGGGCGGGCAATTATTCTGGGCGGAAGGCTGCTTACTGAGTTTTGGCAAGCCATCGAGGGCTGCATGGCAGGCAGCCAGGGGCAGATAAATATTAATTTTCTGAATTTTTGAGGGGTCTCGTGGGCTGGATACAATGGCTTGGCGGGCTGCATCCAGCCCACGGGCCACATTTTGCCCATCCCTGCTTTAATGGAAGGGAGGGTATGATCTCCTGACCCACCCACTCTACTGATTGAGAGCAAGGAGCCACGTGTTCATAGCCCTTCCGGTAGAGAGATTTGAATATACGGCTGCTGCACCCTGGGTGAATGCAGAAGCCACTGGCAGGGAGGGAAGTCATAGCTTATCTTCCTGCTGTGTTTTAGGAGGAGCTGGACAGGGTATCTGGACCCTGAGAACAGATGCTAGATCCAGCCCCACAGGCTGGGGGGCTCCTAGTCTGCAGAGCCCCATGGGACAACATGCAGCTGCTTGGCACTGTCTCGGTGGAGGCAGTCCCGGGCATTTCCAGGAACAGATATTTTGGTGTGCAAGGGACTTTACTGGCAGTAATGGGGACCCCACAGGGACTCGTGGGACCTCCAGGCACAGGCAGCAGCTGATAGAGGGGTTCTGGGGACCTTTGTTTTGGGGGTAGGCACCTAAAGCAGCTGTGGCTTGCTCAAGGCTGGTGGAGGGGCTGGACCTTGAACCTGGGCCCAAAAAATCATAGCCCAGGGACTTCCCACCAGACCTGCTATGTGCTTCCACAGCCCTGGGCTCCATTGGCCTCAGTCTGCGGTCATCAGGAGCAGGTTTGGAGCCTCACCACCCTTAGAAAGCAAATACCCACCCCGTTCACTGATGGAGAACCAGCTTGCAGTGGGGTGGGTGACTTGGCCAAGCTTGAAACTGGACCTTCAGTGCTGGAAGTTGCCTCGCATCCCTTGCCCTCCGGAGCCCCCCAGCCTATCGAAATCATGTATACTCACCCGTTTGATGCCCCCCTAAAACCCAGCTCAGCTTGGCCCCCTCACTTGAGAAGACATGAACAGGGCTTCCCATGAAATAGGGTGCTGGTCAACCTAACAAAGGGCTGGAAAGGGGGTTGATTGAGAAAGGAGGAGTATTTGTTCTAGCTTCCTGAATACGGAGGGAACTCCCTTGACTACAGTGGAGACAATCCAGATTTACCTGGATCATCTTAACCGTGAAGACAGTACACTTATCCGCAGCTGGGGACTGGAACATGCTGTTTATGCCTTGCTAAAAACAGACAGGCCACATAAAATGCATCTGAAGAGATGCCCTGCTCAGACATTAGCGCCATAAAATTTCCTTGTAAAAGGTATGGGGTCCAATTCATCCCTGGCATAACGCCATGGGGGTTAGTGAAGCCTTGTAGGCACACACGACATATTTTCACTCATGCACACACACACACACAACACCAGAGATGTTAGACTGTGGCAGCTGTGACAGGCTGGACTGGTGGTGGTGGTGGATGCTGGTACCTTGCTCACCCACTGCTTATTCAGCTGCTTCAGTGCATATACCTGTGCTTGCTCTGAGACAAGCAGAGGCATGCATCCAGAAATCCTCCTAACTTTACGCCACTCCTCTCCTGAAAGTTTAGGTTTATATTGCCCTGGCATACACATGTGCATCCAGAACACACACTCACATGCACAAGCAGGCAACACATGATGCTTATTCTTAATTCCCCTGCTGAGAAAGGGCCTTACAGGCCAATGAGCTGGATAGGAAGAAATGGGGGGGGAGGAAAAAAAGAAAGAGAGAGAGAACATGCTTTAGCTTTGCCTCCTAGTTATACATCTCCTCAGCTGCCTGGACAAGTACAATCAGATGGGTTTTTTCCCTTTTCCCATAAATATACCAATTGAATTGCGGGTGAAAAATGTCGATTGAGTTTTAGGAGAAAAATTTGACCGTGCAGTAAAGGGCCATTGGTGTGTGAAACACCAGGAGGGAAAAGGTTGCTTTACTTTCAGATCACTTGAGAAACTTCCTTTCATTAAGAAATCTCTTTCCTTGGATATGGATATGACTGCATAGTGATATCTGTATGTAAGCAGATACACAGACATACAGTAGACATGAATACATCTATCTATCTATCTATTCCCTTATTCCCCTTATCTATCTCACGTACCCAGCCAACGACTTACCTATGTATGCCCATCCTGGTATCCCCACTGTCTATATGGTATGTGTGTATAAGTTTGCCCTTTTGATTCCATGCAATTATACTAAGACACTAAGGATGAATTTGATTCTCTAGATATTATAATGACAGATGTCAGGACAGAGAAAGAGAGAGAGAGAGAGGGAGGAAAAAAAAGGCTTTTCTTTCAATTGTGTTGGAGTAGGTGCCGTAATAGCTGCTGCCGCATTGGAGTTATTACCTATTATGCATGCACGTATTCAAATGTAGGCATATATGGAAATGTTCCATCCCGGCTGTTTTGCCAAGGTGTCTGCACCTGGTTTTTTTGTGTAAAGGAAAATAATCAGATGCAGGTGTTTACATTTGTGCATGGTCCAGAGGAGAGTGAAAAAAAGAGAAAGCCTGGGTTGATTTATAGGAGGGATTCTTGTTCATAAATCTCTGGGTGATGTATATTTTTAAATGAGTGCTAGAGTAGTGTTTCATGTTAACATTCCCCTTTTATTTCTTCCCCCCTTTTCTTCTTCATGCAACACAATACAGGCAGAATTATGGTGCAAAATGTTCTCGGGAGAGGGTGGGCCTGTCGAGATGGTGGAATATCCAATGTAAGTCTTAATGGGGCTTGTTCGCTCCACCGGTGCTGGGCCAGTATGCCCCAGCCGGGGGGCAGTGGGCCCGTTGTCCATTCTGGATTTCCAGGGAGCCGTCCTGATGTACAGCAGCTGGGATCTGTCCCCGCTGCCTACAACGAGAGAATCCAGCCCCCAAATTGAGATTTATGATGAGGAGGGAAATTTGCAGACCCCCCCCCCCCCGCCGTCCCCAGCCTGGTGTGTGTTTCAGATCTGGTGAAAAGGGAACATTTATTGATACCGCGGAAGGGGTTGGGGCAGGCTGGGGGGAGGTCACCAGGCGTTTTACGAGCTTGCAAAGAAGGACCAAGGGTCGCTTTAATTTTTAAAGGCAAATTTGATGCCAGTTGATCCCAGTGCAAATCCCCATTCACCCAGGGCCACTCTGCACTGTGCACATGAGAACTGAGCCCTACCGAACGCATAATAATAAAACCTGCCCTCCTAGACGTGAGATTGAATCATTCATTCCTCCTTTTTCTCTCCATTTCTTACTTGTTCATTGCCACCCCCCCGTTCTCCATGGGGGTGCCTCTTCCCCTCCTGATTTTACACCTTCTTATAGCCCCTGGAGTTGCAAGGGATTGGAGCAAAATTTTGGTCCCTGGTCCATACCCCTGCAGCTGTGCTGTTGAAAAGCAGGTGAATGGGCCTGAGACTAGAGCTGGGTTAGACATTGTTCAGTGAGATGGGATTTTCCAGCCAAAAGAAATCCAGATTCCCTGAAACCAATATTGTTTCACAAGGAATGGCCAGTGCGGGTGATTTTTTTCCCCTCCCTTACAATCAGTATTTGGGCAAAAGAAGTTCCAGTGGCTCTGAAATTTCCATTTTCATATTGGACCAATGACAAAGGTGCGATCTGGCTTCTCCCAGGTCTGAAGCTCTGTTCATTCAGAAACTCAGGGTAGTACAAATACACCTACAAAATGGCCAAGACCTTTTTTTGCTTTGTCTTTTGAAACTTTCCAGAGCAAACCTTTTAACGGGCTCCAGGCTTGTCTTGGGTGGGGATGAGTTTGATAAAAATGCTTGTGATTTCAAATTTTCACCCTGGTTTCAGGGAGGAAAAGCATTGGTGCTGTTTTCCCATAGGATGGGGATTTTTTCCCCTCCTCTTGGGGCTACCTGAAACCCAGCATGCAGTGAAACCGAATCCAGGTTCACTCTCCATAGGATTTCTTTGCCTTGGGAACAGAGCAAGGCAGGGACAAAAGAAAACCCAAATCTTCCCAGATATGGTTAAAAATCCAGTTTGGGAAGGAGTGAGTGATGCCAGAGCAGATTGGAGCTGGCATGTGCGCAGTGGGACACAGTGCTTTATCCTCAGCCCTGCCTAAAGCAGAGGGCTGAACCTCTATCAGCACTGCCAGTGTTCATCCCCGCACATCAGCGGAGACAAACCCAGCACCGATCATACCTAGGCGTATGAATCAATCTGTTTGTGGCCCCACATTTTGCTGCTCCTGTTCCTGTCTACGGCAATTTCCCAGCTGGTGCTGTGGCTTAGTAAATCCGTGAATGGCAACTAGCACTACGGACTAGGGACTATTAATGGGGTGGGGGGGCTGCGACTTTTTTTCTCTAATGCTGGGTATAATGAGTGTGGGTAAGGGTGGGAGACGGAGAGAAAGGGAGAGAGGGAGAGTGACAAAGAGAGAGAGAAAGAGATGGGAGTGAGAATGATGAATAGAAAGGAAGAATGAGACAGATGGAATGAGAGACAAAGAGGAGGAAAGAATCGGAGAAACAAAGGGATGGAGAGAGAGGAGGACAAAGGGAAACAAAAAAGAAAAATGAGAGGAAAGGACGGAGAGGGAAAGAACAGAGAAAGAGAGCGGCAGAGAAGAGGATGGAGGGAAGAGAGCCGTGGTGCTTTGGGGAAAAGCTTTGTCCTTAAACATCCTGCTGCAAGATTGAACCCGGCGAGATTGAACCCGGCAAATCTTCCTTTCTCTCCTTCCTTCCATCTTCCATACCCCCCCCCATCTGAATAATTAAGTCATCTGGATTCCTATGATTTACCATTTCCAATGATAAATAGTCGTTACAGGAGTTAGCCAGTTGGCAGATCTTTAGCTCCAAGTTATAATTT
The DNA here is from genome assembly GCA_030014935.1 of Caiman crocodilus. Taxonomy (NCBI): domain Eukaryota; kingdom Metazoa; phylum Chordata; order Crocodylia; family Alligatoridae; genus Caiman; species Caiman crocodilus. Next base: position 323,452 of record JAGPOW010000459.1, on the reverse strand, counting down.
GTCAAACTGCCAGCAGATTCATGTTTTATGCTAATGAAGGCAGACTTATTGACTCAGGGTTAGTCAATGACCAGGTCAGCCCTGTCCTCAGGCAAGGCAGAGGTCAAAAGGGCAGAGGTGAAAGGAAGAGTAGGCCCGTATGGATTTTCTGGACGGCAGCTGGAATTTTAGAATAAAGCTCGTCCCCGACGCAGAAGGACGAACCGTTGCAGCCGGCTCAGGTGCAACGGCCTCGGTTCGAGGGGGGGGACGGGGACGAGGCAGAGACAAAAGAATGAAGACTCAGCCGCGCCTTTCACAAAAGGGCCCGCATGTTTGGCTCTGCCCGCGTTTTCCTTGCAGATCTTACGATTTTTGGAACGCCTTTTCTTCCTCAAGCATCAGCCCCCGGAGTCCTGTGATTAGCAGGAATTTTTGGCTTTTTCTTTTTTAATGTCAGTCACAGTCAGGTTTTTGCTCAGGGGGAGGCCTGGAAATGAGACTCTTGAGGGGCAGATCAACACCCCCCCCCAATAAAAATCTCTAGAATTGCATGATTTCAAACCAAATGCAATTATTTTTTCCAACGCACGGGATTCAGGTGTTCTGGGCCGTGAGCTAAGCCGCGCACAGCAGCTCCGGTGTTAGGAGTGAGCCCTCCTGATCATCCGGCCACCGGCTCCTGATTCCATCATGCACGACTGGGCTCCAGGGAGGAAACCGAGGCACGAGACGGGACGAGAAGCGCTAATTGCACTCTTCAGTCCCCCAAACTCTATGCAGCGAGTCTAGCAGCATGGGAGGAATCTCCGCACCATCTCCCAGCATCAGCCTCTTTGCTTTCTGCAGGGATCGGAACAGATTACGTTTGCTTTCAGATGTTTCCAATTTCATCCACTTTAATGCAAAATACGGATTTTTTTTTTTTGTAGCGGCCTCTCTTCTCCCTGCGGATGCCACCAGTTGGCTCCTGTGAAACCCATCTGCTGAAGGACGCTCCATTGTCAAGGCCAGGGCACAATTTGCAATGCGGGATTGCAAGCTCTTTGGAGCAGGGATCACTATTAGGGATCACTATTTGCTGTGTTTGTACCGCACCGGGCACAATGGAGCCCCCGGCTTGTCTCTCTCATCCTGGGCTGGTTAATGAATTAATGACACAAGAGAATCAAAGGGAGACAAACTTTTAATGTTGTTGTTCCACGTATCCATTTTTCCTCCCCTTAGCTCCCCCCTCCCTCCCTAATCCTCACTTACATTTTTAAAGACGACATAAATAAATAAATAGCGACATAAACCCGTATTTTCCTTCTGATAGTCCTAGCAAAGAAGAGGTAGAAATTTTGCAGTAGCTTCCTTTCATTTTCACGTGCTTTTTAAATATTCTCCAGCGTCCAAAGAAGCCTTATGCTCCATGCATTTGGCTGTATTCCTTGGGTTTAAAGCACTGCGTGCCAGTGGTAACTAAACTTTGCAATACTTAAGCGTTCTACGCTATCGACTTTTTTTTTCCCCCCTGCATTAATGCTAGATAATTTGTGATTCCACCAAATGCCTCAATTAGCTTTATCTTTCCATGTGGAGTAATTAAAAAAAAAAAAGGAGAATTTTTAAACTGGCGTGAAGATAAAAATAACAGCACAAAGCAGCAGAAGTAAAAAAAAAAAAATTATAATAGCTTAAACATTCAAATGACAGTAGAAATGCTAATTCCGCACGACGAGAATGTTGCAATGCAAAGATGAATAAAAAGAACATTTTTGGTATCTACATGTATTCGGTATCCTAGTTACAGTTTCACATTTTTTTTCCCCAGCAAAATTGAGCACACTGTAGATTTAAAGCTCGGAATAAAACAGCAACAATTTCTAGAGATGTTCTGTTTCAAAACCCACCCATGCATGGATTTTATTAACTGTTTTATCGCTGAACCGCAGTAAAAAACTAAGGTAAAGCCTGTGAGCATAGCCTTTGGTATTCTGTTAAATTTGGTGGCTTCAATGCATATTTTCAAACCACATACATGGCTAAAACACCTAATTCCTTACAATGGCTAAGCCTCTTGTAATATGTGATCCTAGTGGAATCCAGCTAATATCCTCCATCTACAAAAGGTCTTTGGTATTTATTAAATATATATTTAATAGCAGGCCCATGGTGAGGAAAATGAATGCACAGATTATTTTCCCGGTGCAAGGGAATGTATATAAACTTTTTACAAGCATCAGTGGTCAGCCCCCCTGATAACAGTATGACAATAATGATAAAATGTGGGTACCCTTTTACACCTTCATTAAAGTTTTAAAAGGCTGGCTTCTCGTCTCACTGTACTCGCGTTGTCCTTTGAAATGTCTCTAACCCTGCCCCTGATTTTCTTTTCTTCTTTGGTTTGCTTGCTGCTTTCTCTCCACACCTCCCTGCTGTAGATTTAAATCCCCTCTTAATATGAAGTGCGTATTTCTTTCCAGCTGCAGTGGATTTAAACGTTAATGAAGAATCTCGGCAATGGGAAAATAAATAATACACTTCTAAGCTTTTCCTGACTGAAGTGCTTATTTATAGCATAATTATCACGTCCGTCGCATCACTCAGACGGCTTTTGAACCCTCTTTCCATCTTCTGTTCATTTATGGCAAAGCTGCTTTTAGTGCAAAAAAACATCACTCGGAAATGGGGGAAACATCATATTTCCTGACCAAATAACCATGTCAACACAAGGATTATATTGCACACAGCTTGCTCCATATGCATCCATTAGAGACTGCTACGATTCTTTTCGCTGATTCAAGGGGCTTGGGATCGGTTTGGTTAATATAATGCCAGAGAGAGGGACCGTCCCACCGCGGGGGTGCCACGTGCGTGGCTTGGTGGCAGGCTAGAGACGGCACTGACACATCAGGGACAATCTGATTGCCCTCGTTGTTCCCTGTTGCTATCTTAGGGGAGAAATGCTGAGTTCAGCAACAACCCCCCCTCCCCCAAACCACCCCCCACAAACCTGGGTCGAAAAAGAGCATTGGTGCCTTTACAAGTATACCAGGTTTCACCTCAACCAGGGGTCATACAGGATGCTGCAGCTTTCCTAGAAATAGTTCTAGGAGACGCTGGTCCCAGCGCAACAAAACGGGAAAGCTTGGCGACAGAGCTGAAAAGGGATCGTTTTCCAAAATAAAGATCGCCCAAAACAGAGATCATTCCTCCCCTCTCCCCCGCAAAATGAAACATCCAAGCAATGTTTCTGAGAGAAAGAGATCATTCCCCCCACCTCAAAAAAAATAATTAAAAATTGCCAATATAGTTCATTCAAAAACAATGCAGTCAAACTGTTTGGTGCAAAAGTACCCAGAAGCGTCCCCAGACAAAAATCACAGCAGGGAACTTCTGAAGAACTGGTCATAAAGAAACAAGGGAGTGATGTTCTCCTAAACTTTTCCCCTCTGTTTTGGGGGATAGCTTTTCCTGACAAAACTTTTCCTCTAAATTTACAATTCTTTTGGTTTTTTGACTGGCATTGTGTGACAAATTCCACCCCCCAACCCATCTCTGCTACATCATCAGCTGACTATCACAACTACAGCATTTCTGCTTAGGCAGCGGTTTGGGGTTGTTTGTAATCTCTGCTTTAGGACTTAGCTGGGGCAATTTGCTTTAATGGGATGCCCATTATTTCTGCATTTGCACTTGCTGAAGGAAGGCTGGCTTCGAAGCACCAGGAAAGCCCCCAGGTGGGAGCCTGGGAACTGCAAGAAGTGTTTTTAGAGGGTGTTCCCCCCGCTTTGCATGCTTTGGCAGGAGCCAAGCTCTGCGAGAAGCAAGCTGGCTGCAAAGAGGCTAGCTAAGTGGTCCTGATGGACTGGTGTCTTTCTGGTGCTTTTTTTCCCCCTCCACAAGGTGAGAAGAAAAGTTCCAGCACTGCAGAAAGCCCCCGAGGCCCCATCAGATGGGAGGGGTGGTGGCCTCCTGGCTTCGGCTAGGGGAGATGGCTGGGGATGTGATGTCCGATTTATCAGAGGGGGACTCATGTCTGCGATAGCCGGATGCCCCCCCAAGGAGACCCTCCTTCTCCCTCTTCTTCTGCTTCATCCTGCGGTTCTGGAACCAGATCTTCACCTGGGTCTCGTTGAGCTGCAAGGCCGAGGCGATCTCCACCCGCCTGGCCCGGGTCAGGTACTTGTTGAAGTGGAACTCCTTCTCCAGCTCCGTCAGCTGCTTGGTGCTGAAGTTGGTCCTGGGAGAGGCTCCGTGGGTCTCCCCAGCAAAGCTGCAGTCCCTGATCTTTGCTGGGGACAGAGAGGGAGAGGCACTTCAACACACGGAAGTTAACAAACAGGTCTCCCACTTCCCTGCTGCACACGCACAACACACACATTGCTTTCCTCAAGCAAGTCCAATACTACACACATCTACACACACGCACACACTCCTGTCCTCTTCCCTTCTAATAGAGGCCCAGATTCCCATTGCAAAATTTATTCCTATCATTGTATATGCCCATGTTCAGGGCACGCATGCTACCACCATTGGCTGGATAATGGAAATTGTATTATATATGCATTATGCAAAATAATCACATGTACCACTGCTTTTCTTTATCTACAGACAAGCATATAGAGGTGTGTGCATGTATATACGTGTGTGTGTGTGTATGGATATGTGTGCAAATATATACATATATGTATACACATACATACATACACATGATATGATATGATATGCACATACATACATATTATACATATACTGGGATATTATATACATACATTCATACAAACATAGACACATACACATATGTATATATACAGATACACACATATATGTGTATGTATACAGACATATGTATGTGTGTGTGTATATAATATATAAAATATATATAATTATATATATATATAATATGCCGGTACATAGACAGACGTGTGTGTGTGTGTGTGCGCGCGCGCGCGCACACACAAGTGTATTTGTATATAGGGCATGTGAGTCTATAAGGATACATATCCATATTCATATATGGATAGTTTTTCACTATATAAACACACACAATTATTTTCCTCTGTACAGCAAGAATTACCCAGACACCTCTACACATCACCGTGTGTGCATGTTACAGACACACTATGCCCATACATGTACTGCACACAATTCCTGTTCACTATACAGAGCAAAAAAGGTATGTACATAAGTGTGCATACGCACCCACGCACCCATTTTTTATTACACGCCTCCATACTCATAGAGCTATGTTATGCATTATATATTAATGATATATAGTGTATCTCAAACATGGCATACTGTGATAATGTTATTAGGCTGAGCTACTTATAATGGATATGAAGCTATACAAGATGATGGAGCCCCTCTGAGCCTTTCTGGATAAGGAGGGATATAAAAAATTATCATGATAACAATGACAATAGTAGGAATATAGGGATAAGGATAACAGCAACATATGTACACAGATGCATGCATATACACGTGCACATGTGTGCACAGATGCTTGCACACACATACACACGTGCACAGATGCATGCATATGTTTACACACATGCACAATATATGTGCACAGATGCATGCACACACATGTGCACACATACACACAATGCACACACAAATGCATAAATGTGCACAGATGCATACACAAGCATAGGCACAACATGTGCATGGATACACACATGTGCACACACACACGTGCACTTGTGTGAGCATGACACATGATGATGGGTGCTCTGCTCCCCTCTACTGCTGCCCCACGTTGTCCCAGGGGTCTCTGCTGGGCCGGAGGATTGCGGGGGGGCCGGGGGAGCTTAAAAGCTTTCCACCCAGCCAGGTTTGCCGTGGGAGAACACAGCAGCTACAGAGTTAAATTGAGGGGGAAGGGTTGGCCTTCCCTGCGCTGCTGCAGAAGGCTGGTTGGGGTGGGGGCACAGATGTGTGCACACACATGTGGGAGGGGGTTGTAGCTTGCCTGCACTAGTGTGCATACGCTCATCAGAGAGTGTGTGCTGCATGTGTGCAAATGCACATGTGCACATGTGAGTTAAGGGCAGGACTGCATGTGTGTAGCATGGATCTGGGCATGTGTGCACTGGTGTACCTGTAGCCATGTGGGTGCACAAGTGTGTGTCCAGGGGAGGGCTTTGAGTGTGTGGGGTGTTTCTGCCTGTGCGTGGGTGAGAGGCAAGGGTTTCGTAGGGCGATCTATCTGGGGCGGTGCACACGTGTGTATGGCGTGTCTGCCTCTGCCAGCATGTGCATGTGCACAGTTATGTCTGCATGCACAGACATATGCGCGTGCATGCATGTGTGTGTACCCCCAACAACACTTTTGTTGCACAGGCACTGGGACGTTCCCTGTTGGAGTTACTGGGTGGTTTTTTGCTGAGAGGCTTTTAACACTGGCTGGACATCAGCTCCCCCCACCTGCATTTACCTTCTCCCCCCAGTTCAATCCCCACCTCCCCACTAGGGGACTCCCAACACTTTCTCTGGACTGGGGGGCTATGCTGCACCTGCCTTCCAGCCTTGCCCCCCCAAAACTCACTACCAGGAGGAGCTATTTAAGCCCTTCTCCCTGGCTATGAAGTGCACTGCCCCCCCTTTCCCCTCCCCCCCTGCAAAAACCCACAAAAAATCCCAACAACAACGAAAGACATTGCTGTCCTTATTTGCCTTTTATTTTTAGGTCATGTCAGTTTTGCAAATGATCCACCAAGGGTGTCTAGGCTTGGATTAAAAAAATGCAAAGATGAGGGGGTGGGGACCGGGACTGCTCCATAACAGCAAAACAATTAGCAACAATTTCATAGATAGATAGATAGATATGATCTAGATCGCTCTCTCTCTCTAGCTATATAAAAATATATCCAGTTACATGTATCTAGATATAAATATCGATATATCTATATATCGATATATGGAGATATATAGATAGAGATCTAGATCATATATATCTATGTATCTCTCTTAAATAGCTCTCTATCTTAGCTATCTTTATCTAGATATAGATATAAAGATAGATACAGGTATCTATCGATCTATCTATGTGCATGGGGGTGGGTGACGATTCAGCGCTTCCCCTCCCTGCCCCGGAACAATACGAGACGCGAGGTGGCGATGGGACAAAGAGGATCCTCTGCTCTCCACCCCAAAAAGGAAGGAGGGGGGAGAAAAAAATAGCTCGAAAGTATCGGGAACGCGACGCCACTGCCTCTATTATATTATTATTTTGCGCAGCTTTTCCCTCACCCCCGGGAGTTTCTGGGTGCAGTTCAAGGGAGAGAAGGGGAGTGGAGGAAGTGCACCAAAGTCCAAAGCTCCTCGCTGCCCCCCTGCAAAGTTTCAAAGTGGTTTTATTCGCAGAGCACAGGCTGCAAAGTGCCTGCTCGCAGCTCCGACCGCTTCCAGCTCCTCCAGGAGCAGCGATGCCGGGCTGCAATCCGAATTAAATGCAGTGAGTGAAACCTCCCCGCGTGCGCCGGGAGCCCGCCCGGGCTCGCCCCGGCCCCGCGGAGCCGGCCCGGCTCGGCCCCTCCAGCGCGGCCGCTTGCGGGAGGGCCCGTGCAGCGCTCCGGGGGCACCCGAGCCCTGGCTCCGCCCGCACTTTGCAAGAGGAGAAATAAAGGCATCGGGGGAGAAACTTCGCAGGGACAGTGCATTGTCGGTGTTCATGTCATTAAAAGTTGGAGAGATCTAGATCTAGTTATCCACGGCTATAGCCACGCACACACCTCCCGCTGTACTGTACGGGGGATATTTAGCAGAGAAAAAAAATCTCGAGGGGTAATCATGGATTTTTTTAAGGATGATTACCGATTTCTTTAGGATTTCTGACGGAAATCTTTAGGGTTGTTTATACATTTCTTTAGGATTGCTTATGGATTTCTCTAGGCTTGCTGAAGGAAATCTTTAGGGTTTCTTATACATTTCTTGAGGATTACTTATAGATTTCTTTAGGGTTGCTTATGGAAATCTTTAGGATTGTTTATCAATTTCTTTAGGGTTGCTTATGGAAAACTTTAGCATTGCTTATAAATTGCTTTAGGGTTGTTTATGGACATCTTTAGCATTGTTTATAAATTTCTTCAGGGTTGCTTATGGAAATCTTTAGGATTGCTTATGGAAATCTTTAGGCTTGTTTATCAATTTCTTTAGGGTTACTTATGGAAAACTAGCATTGCTTATAAATTGCTTTAGGGTTGCTTATGGACATCTTTAGCATTGTTTATAAATTTCTTCAGGGTTGCTTATGGAAATCTTTAGGATTGCTTATGGAAATCTTCAGGGTTTTTTATACATTTCTTGAGGATTACTTATACATTTCTTTAGGGTTGCTTATGGAAATCTTTAGGACTGCTTATAAATTTATTTAGGGTTGCTTATGGATTTCTTTAGGACTGCTTACGGGAATCTTTAGGATCACCTATGGAACTATTTAGGATTGCTCATACATTTCTTTCGGGTGATTTAGGGATTTAGGATTACTTCTGCATTTTTTTCGGCTTGCTTCAAGAAATCTTTAGGATTGCTTCTACATTGCCTTAGGATTTCTTGTGGAGCAAAGATCCGGATGTACTTGGAAGTTAGCAAGGCATTTGCAGTGATCGTACCCCTACTGCTTTTCTCGACACCTTCAGAACATGGCTAACATGTTGCTGAAGAAAGTTGGAAGCAAATGATGATAATAATAGTAGTAGTAGTAGTAGTAGTAGTAGTAGTA
>JAGPOW010000459.1:299193-314394 GCA_030014935.1 Caiman crocodilus | reverse complement strand
TTTTTTTTTTTAGGAAGAGATCAAAACTTTTCCAGAGGCATCTCAGAGCCCCCCAGCCCTCAGCCCGCGGCCAGACCTGCTAAGCACCCCCTGGATGAAACGAGACAGGAACACACTGCTTCTCGGTTGGGTTTTTTTTTATTAGTAGCATCATTATTGCTTCGCGATTCCCGGCTCAGCCCCGCCGACCCGCGAGCGGACTGGACTCCCTGCTCAGCGGAGAATCCACCCGAGACACCGGGGAGATATTTTCCTTTTCGCGGGCAGCCTTCGGAGAAGCGCACGAGGAAAAACCATCGGATTTCCACCAAAAAAAGAGCCTCGGACCCACCCGGCTGCCACCAACACCCCCGAAGCACCGGCACTTAGCAGGCAACCAGGGGCCAGATCCCCGCCACGACCTCCCTGCAACCCCAAAAGAGATCAAGCAACTTTCCCCTCCTCCCTTAAAGTATTGGGTGGACTTGGAAAGGATGCAACAACCAGCGCGAGCCCGGAGCCGAGCCGGGCGGGCGGCGGGGAGCGCGGGGAGCCCCCGGGCAGGGCGGCTGCTCGGACTCACCTGACTTGGGCGGGTTCCTCTTGAGTCTCATCCATTCAAAAGTTCCCGTGGCGTCCCGGGAGAGGCGGCTCCGCGGGTCCCCGCGCCCCGCCGGGCCGCGCTCCGGGCAGCAGGCGGGGGCGCCGGGGCAGGAGCCGGGGGGCGGCTGGAGGAAGGGCCGGGGCTGGCCGGGCCAGCGGCAGGGCTGGCCCCCCCAGCCCAGCTCGGGGTGCGGGTTCATGGCCCGCCCATGCCAGGCGGGACCCGCTGCCCCTCTGCGGAGGCGCGGGGGAGGACCGGGCGGCTGAGATGGGGATCCAGTGGCAACGGGGATCACGTGCCCGGCTCCTGGCCAATGGCCAAGGTTCATTGCGAGGGGGACTTGGATGAGCTAATGGCAGCAATTTGTAACTTTCAGGCTCTCTCCGGGCACACGCGGCGGGGAGACGCCGCGGGATGCGGGGATGCGCCGGGGCGCGGCCCCAGGTAAGTCCGTGCTGCGGCTCTCGCTGCCGGCGGACCCCCGCCCCCGGCCCTGCTTGCCCCCGCGCAGCCACAGCCACCGCCACCGAGTCGTCTTCATCTGCCTCCTGAAGTTGGCAATTCCTCGTGCCGGGAGGATGGATGGTCCCGGCTGGGCTGGGTGAGGCGGAGCGGGCTTGGGGATGGGCAGGGAAGGCAGCAACTTTCTGGGGGCAGTGGGATCCCGTGGGGATGTATGGAAGGGGGGAGAGAAAACTTTCAACGTGGAGGAAAAAATGTGGCAGGGGACTTTGGGGTGTCCCCCTGCAATGCCCCTTACTCAGGGGTGAGGGGCACTGGTGAGGACTGCCCAGCCCTGATGACAAATGGTGTAAAAGAAACCCCCCCACGGGGAACCCCTGATTTAGGTGAGAGGCACAGCCGCTCCCCAAAGGGCCTGTAGTTTTTATTTTTTTTTCTCTCTCTCTTTCCTATGGCTGACTTGGAGCAACAATTTTAAGTCCAGTTTAAGGTCGGTTAAGCAGTCTAATGCTCTTGAGGATAGGGGATGTCTCTCGGCAAGGTCACCCTCAAGTTGGCGTGGAGGGCAGAGTGCTGTTATGAGGTCCACGGTTTGAGCACAGTCACGTTCTGCAGGACTCCTAATTCGCCATCTGTGCATCAAGTGACGGCAGCCGCCATGCCAGGGGTGGGAGTGAGGACTTGTAAGGCAGCTCTTCCAACAAAAATGTTCCAGGATATTTGGGGGGAGGCAGGGGGATGCTTCCCCTTCTCCCATCTGAGCTGAGCTCACGAAAGCTTATGTTCTTATATAGTTAGCCTATAAGGTGCACATCTACCCTGCCTCTTTCTCAAAGCCACGTCCAGCTGCCCTGGATATCTTCCCCCCACCCCAAACTTTTCTTTGTTGCTTTATTAATAAAGCACTTGAAGCAGTAAAATCAATTGATAGCGTCTCTTTTTTTCTTTTTTCCTTCTCAAAGGTAAATCTCCTTTGGAACAGTAAGTGGATAAGAACAGTTTATTACTAATGATTGCCCAGCTTTCCAGCTTGGTACCTTTACAGCCAGGTGGATTCAGTTTTAGTTTAAGTGGAGTTGGGTGTATTGGGTAGCTTCAGTTACAAATTAGGAGAATGGAGAGAACAAGTTATGATTGCTTGATTGATATGGGTTTTTGAAATACATTTATGTGCTTGTGCGCGTGCATGTGTGACATATATATATATGTCTGTGTTGAGTGTGTGTTGTGTGTATATATGTGTATACATATACGTATATATATATGCATGTGTGTATTTATACATGCATATGTGTGTGTATATATGTGTATATATATTATACATGGGTTCAACATGGACATAGGTTCAACACCATATATGTCTGTGTGTATTTATACATGCATATATATGTGTGTATACATGTGTGTATATATGGGTATATGTGAGTGTGTATATATGTGCATCTATGTGTATACACACTCACACACACTTATTAAATACAGTGATCCTCAAATTAGTCTTTGGGAAAAGTCCGTTTTTTCTCGGACTGTTTTTAAACCTTTTAAAACATGATGCTGCAGAGGTTTGGTTATTTTTTTTTGTAAGCCAGCAGCCTTTAGAGATATGTAAAAGGATGTTCTGTATGAATTTTGACTGAAAAAAAATTGAACCCCAGCTACAGGCAAATAAATGCATGAAAAAACTCAACTCCTGAAGCACTCAAACTGGTGTTTTCTTTCCAAATTGCTATTCCAGGCACGTAACACCGAGCCCAAGGATGCTGCATCCAAGAAATATTAATCTAAATTACTATTAATAAGGGACAGCTACAAGTTAATTGGTATTAAAATAATTCATTTCAATTTGTTAATATTAAATGAACAGAGAGCACTTTTGCTTAAAACGCACTCCTGTTCTGCCTTTCCTGCTAGCTGAAAAAAAAAAATTCTCTGCAAGGAGACTTTTCCTAGCAATGGAGATTTTATTTGGGGTTGGGTTTGAGTGCCCCCCAGCTCCCCCTGAGCCCCATTCGAAAACCCCCGGGTCTGATGATGGCAGAGCACGTTTCCCAAACTCACCTGAACAACTAGAAACCGGAGCAGAATTTGAAGTGGGCCCCTGTGTTTCTAGAGGTTAGTGGCGGGATGCGATCAAGCCACCGTCCCATTCAACCTCTCCCCAAACCTCTCCCAGTCTCCAAGGAGAATTTCCTTGTCTCATCCTCTGAGTCACCTCTTTTCCTGGCATGGGACGTGGGTTCAACACCATCAATGACTGCATGAGCGTTCCCCACATTTAGATGCCTTTTCGACCACTTGAAAGTCTAATAAAATATTTAAGCCATGTATCCTGCTATTGATTTTATGTAAAAATGTTCGGCTGGTGGAATTCATTAGGTCCAAGTTCTCCCCCGTCTTCAGTTGCCCCGTTCCCCATCTGTTTACTTCCCGTGGAGCCAAACAGAGAGCGGCATTTTGATTAATATTTACAGGGTTCTGTCTCTTTAATTCATTCAGCAGCACTCTCCTTTTGCTTGTCAACTGAAATCTGGATGCAGATGGCACCTAGGAAAGCCAGCACAAGCAGGGGAGGCGGGGGGCGGGATAAAAAGAGTCTTTGTGGCAAGGACGTGAATAAAATAAGTGTCTGTAGAGCACTCAGGGCCTCAGTGGCTGGACTGGAGAAGTTGTTCAGACAGGCCTGTTCCAAGCCAAGACACGTGGCTTTTTGGATCCAGCCGCGCCACTTACGCATTAATATCTGCTGTGCCAAGGAAGAGGCTGGACGCACGCTGGTCCAATGGTTTGTCCTGGTCAGGCCTCTGTGTAGCTCGCTGGTACCTGGACTCCATCCATCCACACTGTCTTCCTCGACTGCAAATACAAGGTGCCGTTTCATCCTGGCTTCTGCCTGAATTTATTGCACAGTGGATGTGTTTGCAGCACAGAGAGGGAGCAGGGAAAGACGAGTTGCAAGGTGCCAGGATCTGCCATTAACATCGGCTCCCAGGAGGATTCCAAATATTTAAATTGCTAATCAACTAAGAGCTGTCACCTCCCAGCCCCAATGTTTGTCTTTGCGTAAAGAAGGGTGGGGAAAAAAATCCGCTAACAGGAAAAAAGAAAGCAAGGTAGAGATTTCCCCCAGCACTTTGAGCGGGACCTCTGCCCCCATCATCATGGCCAAGGATACGTTGACGGTGTGGGCCTTTAAGAAGCTGGGTGGGTTTCCCCTGACGTCTTTTGCAAAACCAGCCTCGTTGCACTGCGAGCCATGAAATATATGCTTTCTGCCAAATTAATAGACGCTTAAAATCTAGTTAGGCTGCCATTTTTCACGAAACGGGAGCCTTTCATTCTTGAACCGAAGACACATTCATCACTGTTTGCATGTAAGACCCCAACCACGCTCTTTAATATTAAAGTTCAATATTTTATTAGGAGTTGGGGGCTGGGGAAGAAACTGGAATGGATTTGCAGAGACATATCGGTGTTTTGCGGTGGATAACGTGCCAACCAGCTGACTCGTCAAGGGGAACGTGGCTGCTGCTCTATAGTTCTCCGTTTACAGTAAAAAGGTGGGTGCTTTTCTTTCCTACCCCATTCTTCTTTCTACTAATTGGGACTGATTTCATTCATAAGTTAGGGGGAGGAGAGGTTATTCTAGTGCCTACAGTTCTTGCGCTTGGAGCTGTACAAACACCGAACAAAATGATGATCCCTACTCCATAGAAGCCCTTATTTGCACACTCTGATTCAGAGAGAACACCAGCAGGCTCTTCCTATGCCTGAAGAAGGGTGCCTGTGCCCTTGGCAAAGAACATTTTTTCCAATTATTCAGTTGCTCTAATACACAGTTACCCAAATAGCCTTGTCTGCTTATGCATATCATAAACCTGACAGCTGGGAGTTGTTCCAATTATTAATTTTTTCTATGGGGAGATTCATGGTAGTAAAACTAAGTTGGCTAAAAGCAGTAGTAGCATCACAGCTTGAGTATAAACCCTGCCAGAGTCCTAGAGAAGTAGGGCTGGAAGGGACCTCCAGAGGTCATCTAATCCAAGCTCCTGCCCAACGCAGGGTTATCCCGTTCCAAACCATCCTAGACAAACCATAATCTAAATTCTGCATAAGACTGCCGTCAACATCGATGCTTCAAAATTCATGCCGCTTATATACCGCAGCTGGAGACAGTCCTGGCTTCCACCCAACCTCATGGATTTTGTCTACACTGAAAAGCTGCCTCCGAAGTGAGGAAGTCATATGGACCCAAAGACTTGCGGCTGGTGGAGCTTCCCCTCCATTAAAGGTAAGTCTACAGTGCAATAGCTACAACTCTGCTTTGGTGACGGCTCTCGTGGCCTGTCAGGGGTGGTTTCACTGGCATATTTCTGGCTGTGGGGTGTGTGATGGGGGTGAGTGGGTGAGAAGTGCTTGGGGACATCCCACCCAGAGCACAGGGTCACTGAGATGCAGATCTACCCTGAGGTCAGGATGTCCTACCCTGAGGTCGGCAGATCTACCCCGTGGCGGGAACAAGGCAGGGGAAAATCACTACATCTCCTATTGTCAGGATCACTAAATCAGACTTTTGATCATGAACCAGAGGCACGGCTTGGATTTGTGACAGAGCACACCCCCAAATCCACTATCTATTTGACACCCAGGGCTGTGTGATTCTCGGGCTGCATGTTTGACGCCCCTACTGTATAGCAGTGTAGCTTGGTTTGTTCTTAATGTGTTTGCTTTTAGGGCTCATTTCTGTACAACTATAGCAGTAAGACAGAAGCAATTGCTTCTGTAACTGGCACAGACCAGGGGACACTTCTGTAGAGTAGATTGGGCCTTGCACGTGCTTGCTTGAAAACCATGAGTAATTTCAGCGGCAATCATTCATGGTAGCAAAGACAAGTACAGGTGTTTGCAGGGCCTAACGGCCTCGCTGCATAGAGGAAATGGACCTGAATAGACATTGCAGAATTAGCTCTTCTGGAAAATCTCCTTGCATGGATGACTGGAATGAAAGCCTCTCTAATTAGACAAGCAACAGCACCCTTCCCAAGTAGAGAGCGCGACTGAAATAGTGTCCACAATGAGAGTAGTTTGGAGGAGAGTTATTTTGGGATTGCTGCTTTGATGGGGTCTTGGCCTGTGTGTGGCCCTGGGCTGAGTTGAGAGGGAAAGGACAGGAGCAGTGAGAGGTGATAAGCCCAATCAACCATGGCTGCAGACAAGTCATGGTGGGTTTCTTCTAGGCATCACCACAGAGAGGCGCTTTCTAGAGGGCTTGAAGGAAGATGATAGGGTGTCTTTGGGGTTTTTCTGGGGTCCACTTCCAGGCTTGCAGAAGGGGCTCAGTGCATGGGGCTATTCGCTCCCTTTCTATGAAGTTCCCCAGCCCAAACAGTGGAGAGACCCATTCATAATCCTCTCCCATGCACGTGCTTTGTTTCTCAACTGTTATTTCCAGTCACCTTCCGTTTCCATTAAGGTGCTTCCACAGCCTCCGAGTACCCAGCGCAATCTGATTTGAGCTTTGCCTGAAAGAAGAAGGCAGTGCCTGAAGCTCGTTCCCCTGTGTTCGGGTAGAAGGATGATGTGCCGTGTCCAGCGCGGCGATCTGATTGTCTGCTGGCGTGCGGAGGCACAGGAAGATGCTGGTGGAAAACACAATGCGGCATTGACAAGGTTCTCTTCATTTTCCTCCCCCTTCTCTCTGCGTGAATGAGTCTGAAGAAATTGGCCTTTTTGGAGACTCGATTGATGTCAGTGTTCAAAATTTCTTTTCCTTTCCAGGCAATTTTTTTCTATAAATTGTGATTCCTTGTTCAAAACAAAAGGAAGGATGGACTGGGGATGATAGATATTGTTTCCAACCTGGGCATAGAAACAGCATCAATTGGGTCTATTACTGTTGGGTGATTTGTGGCATTTTATCTTACGTATATCATACATCTGGGGAAGGGGTTGGGGGTATGCATGAGGATGGATCAATAGATGCTTTAGTGATTGAAGCCACTCCCTGAACCAGCATGGATGGGTACCAGAATGAGCCCCGTTGGCCTGTAAAAGAGAGCTAAGCAAAACCATTAAAATGAAATAGTTGATAAGCAAATCTTAACAGCATCTTTTACATCAAAGCATGGACACATGTAACAATCGGGCTGTTCCCAAAGGCCACTGACTGGAAATGGGTTCCCAGGTGTCGGGAGTCAGAGGTGTCCACCCACACAGTACCTAGCTTTCCAGGTTAATGGTCACCTTTTTGCCATTGAAGTGCTGAGGCTCTGTGATTCTCTGTACATCTGCCCACTTTGGGGTTTAAACTGCATTTAAGCTGGTTTAAGTGTTATGTGTGTCCATACTCAAAGGGAGGAGCCAGCGTTGCATCCAGCGTTCGCTGCTGTCAGATGCAGTGCTCTGGTAGATGTTGGCCAACTTTGCATCCAGCCACACTAAGAAGGAAGCAGACCTGGCCAATTATTACTGTTGAACATCTCCAAATGGAGAATGAACTTTTTTGCACACTCCCTGTTACCACAGTCACTGAATGCAAACTGGTTTTGAAGGCAAAGAGTTCTTTTGTGTGATATCTTTAATTGTACCAACCAGATGATCGACATAGACGTAAGCAAAGGTACTGCAGTATCTTTCCTTAGGCTTCTCTGCATATTGTTGGTCCTATAAAAGATCGCCTTTCATGTATTTTCCAAGCCATCACAGCAACATCACCTCAACACTCACGGTCTTTAATGCATTCATCCACACTGCCTTCCATTCTCACATGGGTGGGAACTGAGGCCAAGACAGTAAGGGCACTCTCTTCTCTGATCTAGGTGCCTAAACTCAGCACTTTGTTGAGGGGAGGGACGTTAATTTGGGGAATTACTGACTTAAGACACCATAAACCTCATGGTTGCATGGGTGGCACTTCTTGAAAATCAGGTCCTTTTTATTTCCTTCGTTCTTTCTTTCAAAAAGAAGGCACATGTCTCTTCCAGGGCATGTTGTATCCAAGGTACCCTTTATAGGAGGAGCTGGTAGCAGCCCACTAAATTCAAGTTGCCTAAGACCTTTTCATTAAAAAGATCTTTATTTGAAAATCTCTGAAGTCCTTTTTTTTTTTTCCAGCAGGTCTTTGAAATGCAACAGTAAGTAATTCATCCTCAGGTTAGAGAAGGGTGTTCTCTTGATCCTCAAAGTCTGGCTTTTCTTTGCTAACAAGTGTTTTACCAGGCAAGCCCCATTATATTCTGTGTGACTTTAGAGCGGTGTTTTGTTTAGCATTGTCTAGGTACTGGGCATAAATGCAGCGAAGAAAGGAAGAGACATTTATATGTATGGTATATATTGTGTCACTCGGAGCACTGTGTCCAGGTCTGCCCCATTGCAAGAAAGATGTGGACAGTTTGCAGAGTCCAGCACAAGGCAGCACAAATGATTAGCTGCAAGACTTACGTGGAAGGACTGAAAATACTCTGGTTGTTTAGCCTGGAGAAGAGAAGACTGAGGGTGGATTTGATTACAGTCTTCAAATACCTGAACGGTGGTTTTGGAGAGGATGGAGATGGGCTTTGCTTTGTGGCTGTAGGTAATAGAACTAGGAGCAATGGCCTCGAGCTGCAGCAGGGGAAGCTGAGGCTGGAGATTCGAAGGGACTTCCTGACTATAAGGGTGGTCAAGCAATGGAAGAGGCTGTCTAGAAAAGTTGTGGCTTCTCCAAGCTTGGAAAGTTTCGAAAGCAGCTTGGACAGACACTTGGAGGGGATGGTTTAGTCTGGGATGAGCCTGCCTTGAGCAGGGAGCTGGACTAGATGACTTTGTGAGGTCCTTTTCAGCCCTACTTTCCTATGATCCTAGGTATGTATGGTATGGATGTATGGTAAATACATGTGGCTAAGTTGTGCCAACCCAGAGGGCTACTAGGCAAAGATGAACTTCTGGTGTGAATGGGAAGTTGTGGAACAAGACATAACCCACAAACTGGGCAGTGTTAGGCATGGTTTAAACAAGGATTCTGAGTCCTCATCCATATTAAGGACGTGGATTCACTTTAATGACCTCTTTGTTCCTATAGCATCTTTGCATGTATGTCCCTTCCCTCTCCCCCTCCCTCCTGCTTTCCCACCTATTGTATTTTAATGACTCACTGCACTTTATACTCTGCTCTGTGCTGTCCTTTCACAGCCCCTGATAAAGCGAGTTTGGGTTCACAAAAGCTTGTGCTGTGTATGGCTCTATATCTATACCAAAGCCCTATAAAGGTGCATTTCTACTCTGCCTTCTGACTGGTTTCAGACTAACATAACTAACTACTGCTCTAAAGCATAGTAAGGGCCTTGTTACCTGGTAAAGTGAAGCGGCTTCTGAAACTCTTAATCCCTGGATTAGCTGCACACTGACACCTTTAAGTGGCTTAAAGCACTTGTTATTCACTTTAAGTTTATGTCACTCCAGGGCAGGATTATCTCTAATCTGCCTAATTTTGTTCCTGTTCCATCAAGGTACGGCCACTCTCCACAGCTATTCTGCTCAAGTCGAAGTGCTCCAGCATCCCAGAATGCAGCGGCCCCCCCTGAGTCATGGTCAGCAGGACGCTGGGGTGCAGCAGGACCAGGCATGGTGCCTCGCCACCCAGGGATGTCAGATGGAGTGAGCCTCTAGTGGCAAGTCACACAGCGGTGCAGGTGCAGGAGAGTTCAGAGATGGCTTTTCATCTTTGGGTGTGACTGCTTCACTAAGCTGAACAACACTAAGCCGATTAACATTTAAGCGACTTACACCATAAAGTGTGACAAAGCCCTTAGTCTCTGTAGCCAATGGCACATAAGGGAGTGAAGTACCTGCATCACATTCACCAGCCTTTGGCTTCTGTGCCTTAGTGACCACAGACACATTTCTAGCTGGATCAACTGGTGGCGGCCTTTAGCATGGCAGAGACTCCCACCCTGAGAGCACTAATGAGGCGTCTTTAGCCACGTCTGACTGATCTCTCCTAGGGCCTATTGCAATTCCAGCTACCATCCTCTGGTAACAAGAGCTACCATCCAACTGGCAGTTGCAACTCCTGCCTTAGGCATGAATTAATGCAATGACTTCCTCCCCCTCCCCCTCTCCCCATTCTTTGCATAATTCTTAATTCACCTGGCACTGGCCCTTTTAAGAGAAGATTTCTCGGGCCGGCAACAGCAATAATAATAATAATAAAAAAGAACCATCAGAAAGTCGCAGTCTAGCTGCTTAAATACATTTTATGGGGTGATTAGAGAGAAAAGCATCCATTTGAGTGCTTTATTTTTATCCTTTCTCTGCTCCCGCAAACATGTTCTTAGCTCTTCCTGTCCTCATTAGTAGCTGACTGAGTGTTAGATAGAGTTACCATTTTAATGGCTCCAATAGACTGCAGTCCCCCACAGCAAAACACTTCCTTTCCCATATTACGAGCTCCAGGCTGGCCAGTTGTCTGCCTCGTAGTCACTGGAGTGTGTTAGGAGACCGGAGAGAGAGAATAAAAAGCAAGTTATCAAGTGGAAATATCTTATTGCAAAGTCATTTGGCTTTTTATTTCCACGCCCCCCTGGAAGAGAGCGAAGGAAAATCTTTCTGTACAAGGAGGTTGCTATGACTGGGATTGAAATCAGTGTGTAGCAAATGCACGGAGGAGAATTTGGGACTTTTGTTCTCTTCCCAGACATTGAATTCACCCTCTTCCCGCTCACCGTAAGCTACCAGAGCCCAAGCCATCTTCACACGTGTTCTCCAGGCCTGATCATTAGATTCAGGACCACCTGGATATAACATCCAGAAGTACGGTGGGGAAAGCTGGTTGCACAAAACCCTCTTGCTTTTCTGTAGTACAGTGATTTGTGCCCATCACTTCCCTGGGCAGTCTGTTCCACTGCCTCATTGCTCTGACGGTAAGGTGGGAGATCTCGTCTAAATTTCCTTTGTTGCCATTTGAAGCCGCTGCTTTACAAGTTGCCGTCTGTGCAAAGGGAGAACTGTGGGTCTTTTTGGCAGCTTATTGGATATTTGAAAACTGTCATCATGCCCCCCCTCAATATGTTGTGCAGCTGCCTTCCACCCCCTTTAGCACTTTATCGTCCATCTCTGGGCCCTCTCTAGGTTCTCGCCGCCCTTCTTAAACCATGGAGCCCAGAACAATGCACAATACACCGGGCTTCACAGGCAGCATCTCTGTGCAGCATGCAGGTGATAGGGGAGGGAAAGGGCAGCATAGTGGCAGGTAGGGCAAGGAGCAAAAAGCAGAGCAGAAAATCAGGCAGGGAGCACAGGACAGGGAGCAGAAAGCAGAGCAACAGATCAGGCAAGGGAAAAGGACTGGAGTGGTACCCGCTGACATTTTGATGGGAAATGGTGGGGGTGGGGAGTTGAAAGCACTTCCTTCCCACTCGCCATCCCAGGGAATTAGGTGCCTTCGTGTCAAGACCTTTCCACGTGTCTTCAGTCCTGCCTGCACATCCTGGGATTTGTTCAAATCATCGCAAGGGATTTAGATGCTCAAATGAAAAGGCTGGGAAATTCAGGAGCGCTCCAACAGCTTTGCAAGTATCAGATGCCTGCCTTTGAGTTGTCCTTTCAGTGAGATTTAGACACTAAATTTTATTGGTTTAAATCTTTGACACCCCTGATTTAAGCCGGTGAAATGTAGTGTCTGAACCCCCTGGGCTGGATTTGGCTCACGGGTCCCCTTTCTGGCCCTGGAAGGGTGGGAATTCAGTTGAATCCCCATCTAGGAAGCCCTGCTGGGGACATGTCAGCAGTGTTGGGGAACGAACAATGGCCACGTTAACCCCCTTCCCCCTACTGCTATTCAGCCCATCGCTGCTGCCAGGTCTGGATCAAGGCCCGGGGGAGGTTGACACCTGTGGCTTAAATTGCTCTGAAAACAGGACACAGGAGCTGCCATTTGTGGCTGTAGTTCATGCCGCCAAGCCAGCTCCGCTGCTGAGCACCATGTAGCTCTGCCTGATTAACTGTAGCGATCCTCTGGGTTTTGCACCAGTGCTGAGATCCCTTTCCCCTGGCTAATCCTGCTCCCCGTACCTAAGGGAGCTAGTTTGAAGCCAGCCACCGTCATGACAGCTCCTTCGTCATGCAAGCAGTTCTTGATCATGACTGGAGAACCACTGAGCTGTTTGGGTTCGAAAGAGGTCCCGGAGCGATCAGCTCGGCCCCATCACAGCAGAGATGAACTCTATTATTCCTAAACCATCCTCAACAAATGTGTCTCTCGCCGGGTGTATCTCCAGCAAAGGCAGCCCCCGAGCCACTCTTGACAGCAGCTCCATTGGCCTAACTGTCCTTACAGTGATCAAGTTCCTCCTAATGTTTAGCTTAATTTTTCCCCGCTGCCGCATCAGCTCCGCTTCTCACTCGCTTCCCCTTCAGTAACGAGAGGAATGGGTCGCCGTCCTCGTTACAGCCACCTTTTGCCTATTTGCAAGCGGCAACGGGGTCTCTATGCTGTCATCTTTCCTCCAGCCTGAACATGCCTGGCGCGCTCGCAGCCTCCCGCAGGGAAGCGAGTGTTTTACAGACCTTTCAACATTTTTTGTGTTCCTCTTCTGTGAACTCTCTCCAGAACGTCTGTAGCCTGGGGGGAGAAATGAGGACCTAGGCTTACGTGTCTGATACAGGCAATATTTGTCCCCAGGTCAGTAGGACAGGGGTCACATTTCCATCTAGGTTTTATCTGCATCTTTAGGGGCCACAAAGCAGTGAGAAATGAGGCCTTAAGTGATTTAGGTTCCTATGTTCTGTTTCATAGGCAGCATTTTCAAAGCACAGAGGCTTAGGAGCAACCTGAGTCCTTTTGACTTAGGTTTGTGTTTGCTACTTTTAAGAATGGGGGGTGGGTCCTAAATCACTTAGGCACCTAAGAGCCAGGTTTTCCATTTAGCTTCACAGAGCTAGACTGATTTATGCCAATTGAGAATCTGGGACCCCAAATGAACTGGGGAATGATTACTATCCAGAAAGCTGGGAGGGGTACATATAGGGCGCATCTACGTGTGCATTTAAGTGCGACTAAATTTAATGTGCATTAAGCTAAAGCACATTAAATGATTTTTTTTTGGCAGGTGTCTACACGTGCAGAGACTTGGCACTAAAGTTAATGCACTTGGTACTAAAGTTAGTGCCAAGTCCCTGCTATGTGCGCCTACTTGTCGGCCAACCTGGCACTAAAGTTAGTACCAGGTTGCATCTACACGTGTGTTAATGTGCATTAACTAATTGGGCCTAAATTTGATACCTGC
Organism: Caiman crocodilus; assembly: GCA_030014935.1. Classification (NCBI taxonomy): domain Eukaryota; kingdom Metazoa; phylum Chordata; order Crocodylia; family Alligatoridae; genus Caiman; species Caiman crocodilus. The sequence continues at coordinate 301,089 of JAGPOW010000459.1, read as the reverse complement.
ATTTGTAGGTCTCAAATGTAGGCACAGTTACCCTCATTTTGCTATTTTTAATGTGCATTAAGGGTGCACACATGTAGATACACACCCATAATGTGCATTAAATTAGGCTAATGCACATTAGCGTGTCTCATGTAGATGCACCCATAGTTATGTATGTTCAATAAGGAGTAAGTATATTTAAGGTCCTCAGTACAGCTGAGAAACTAAGTTGTCTGCATGGCACTATTTCACTGGCATTGAGCTTCTCCCATTTAAAAAATGGATATAATTAAGCTAGCACAGATCCCTGTTTGTTGCTGGGGCACAAGTGCCGTATTCCTTCGAATGTAAAACACATTCACATTTTTTGATGTTCAGTTTAAGAAATACGACAACTAAAACATCAGATAAAGACAAGTCTCTGGTGCATATAAGAGCTTTTTACTTCTTTTTTTTAAAGTTGAATTTTAGAGGCAGGCCATTTCTGGTAGAAGTATTTCATTTTTTCATTTATCTGCCTATTTGAAGAAATGTGGTGGTTTATGTTGATTTAACTTGCATCTCTCCCCAGTGATATAAGGATAGTTTTAATAGGATTATGCAGGTTTAAAATGTGTTGACCTATATCACTTTTTAAGCCTGTGACTCTAGATTTTAGTAGATAACATCTCCATTCTCGGCCAGATCTTAAATTCCTTCCTCTTCTACCCTTAGTACAGTAACAAAATACACTTCCAGGTGGATATACAATTGTAATACTTGGATTTTGCCTCTCAAATATGTCTTTTTTGCAAGGGGCGTCATCATATAATTCCAAAGTCCCGCACGAAGCGGGTGCCGCCTCATATGCATTGGCAAAAATCATTGATGTCGGAAGTAAAGACTACTAAAACTGGTTTAAAATAGGGCTATTTTTGTTCCAGTGTTATTGGACTCCTGTATGAATTTGGGTGGAGGGGGTTGTATTTTGGGGGTAATTTCTTTGCACGCATTTGTGCTTTGTTTGGGGGTTTTGTTTTACAGACTATCCCTTGTATGTCAGTCTTTACACACTGAACGAGGATAATGAATGCCAGCCCCAAATTCTCCAATGGAAAAAAGCTGATTGCACAAAACCCAAATGTTTTCTGGGAATTTATCCATTTCAGTCAAACTTGCCATGGGAGCTTATCAAAGACATTTCATTCTGACTATAGCAGCAGGTAAATCCAAATGAGTTGGATATAAGAGTTAAAACAGCAAAACTCAGAATAAAATGGCCCAGTTGTACGGTGGGGAAATTACTTGTTAAAGGCAAAAGGCAGTATTTTTGGAACAGGTCAGGTTGTGGAAAGAACTGAGATTTTTTGACTTTTTAGTCTCATTTTAGGGAGTAAAACCAGGTTTCAAAATCCCAGCAATTTCTGGGGGAAATGCCAAAGCCTGAGCAATTCTAGAGCTATTAACCATAGCAGAGTCCTTTATTACGGGCTTTTCAGCCACAGGTCTCGCAGGAGAGCTAAGTATTACCATCCATATTTTTACAAAAGAGGAAATTAAAGGACAAAGAATTGGCCGCTTGCTCAAGTTCAAATTAGAGAAGACAATGGCACATCTGGGAATAGAAACCAGTTTGTTCTGTATAGGAAGGAGGAAAGATGTGAGCATTTAGGACAGTCCCTAGCTATCCTAGGCAAGGACATCAAATAACCTGTTACATTAGCTAATCTGGCTCTAGTTTTTATCCATTGGGTGACACTGCAAATGAGCAGTTGCTGTGGCCAAGAGGTTATGAGGATAGATTCAAAATCAGTTGGGGTTTCCCTATATGGGTTTGGATCCTATGGGCTGGAGCATCTGTTTGAGTGGGGCTGGGCTCTTTTGGCTGAACAAGAAGAAATGATCTCAAGTTGCAGCAAGGGAAGTTGAGGTTAGATA
>JAGPOW010000459.1:268229-290829 GCA_030014935.1 Caiman crocodilus | reverse complement strand
CCCCCCCCCTCCATCTCAGTGGTAGCAGGAATCAGAAGGCAGTCAAGACGGTGTCATCCAGGCCAGGGGTGGCCAACCTACAGCACACAAGACACAAGTAGCACAGAGAGCCTTTGTGTGTGGCTTGTGGCAGACTGGGGATGGGTGAAGGGAGCAGAAAGCAGAGCAGCTAATGGGGCAGGGAGTAGAGGGTAGTGGTGGGCGAAAGGAGCAGAAAGCAGAGCAGCTGATGAGGCATGGGGCAGCACGTGGGGTGGGGAGAGGTTTCATTTGTAGCACATCTGCCAGACAGGTTGGCATCTCAGTTACCTAGACCCTTCCAGACAAGGTTGGAGACCAGGCCAACATCTGGCCTACTGAAGTCCATTGCGCTACACTGAAGAGGTAGCATGAGCTACTGGGTACAACTGGAGGTAAGAAATCACCACTTGTACCCCTGACGTGCTGTGTCATATCAAGTATGCCACTTTATCCCTCCCACTCTTTGCCTGTGTCTTTAGACTTTGGATTTAGATTCTTTGTCTCTTTGGACTGGACGCTTGAAAGGATGGGGATAGTTTCACTATGAGACAGTCCAGTGGAGGGCAATGAAAATGGGTCAAGGGATGGAGCACATACATAACTTCTGAGGAGAGGCTGAGGGACCTGGGCTTATTTAGTCTGGAGAAGAGAAGATCGAGGGGGGATTTAATAGCAGCCTTCAACTCCCTGCAGGGGGCTTCAAAGGGGATGGAGCTGGGCTGTTCTCAGTGGTGGCAGATGACATAAGGAGCAATGGGCTCAAGTTGCAGTAAGGGAAACTGAGGTTGGGTATTAGGAAAAACTTTCAGACTAAGAGGGCAGTAAAACACTGGAACAGGGTGCCCAGAGAGGTGGTGGTATCTTCATCCTTGGAGGTTTTTAAGACCTGGCTAGACAAAGCCTGGGGTGGGGAGTGATCTAGTTGGGGCTGGTCCTGCTTGGAGCAGGCTGGACTCGATATAACCTTCTGAGGTCCCTTCTAATCCTCGTTTTCTATGATTCTGTGTACAACACCAAGCACAACGGGGCCCTGATCTCAGCTGAAATCTGTCGGTGAGACTGTGCTATAAATAATAGTCATTATTGGAATAACTGGTGGTTGGAAATCTTAGGCAAACAAGTCTAGCATAGACAGAGCCATGATTTGGGAGGCCGAAAGCCTGGACTCTGTGTATTTATGGCTGTAGGTGGCCAATTTATCTGGAAAAGTCTTATAAAAAAATTCCTAGCAATCACCTACAAGCACCATTGCTTGTTAATGGTTATTAGCTGTGACCTGTAGAGTTATGCTCTGCTCCCTACTGGGTTACCGAGTCTTTAAAAATCCTGATGATGGGCAGATGTTGAGTCCTCTGAGAATCTTGAGCAAAAGCAGGACTCTGTAAGGAGTTTAAAATTCATGGCATTAGGCGCCCTCAAGACGCAATGAATCAGAAGGGCACCGGAAAGCAAGTGATTATCACCTTTCTGGCATGGAAAATCCAACTTGCTTTAAGGGAAAAACAAGGTTATTTTTTAAAGTAGCTACATCAATGATTCTCAACAGGGTGTATCCCACCCTGGGATCCTTTCAAGGGGACGCAGCGCAATGTTAGCGCTGTGAGTTGGGCAAACATCTCCCCTTGATTCACAAGATAAACCTAGAGATTTCCAATAGGGATCCGGAGTGTGAAGATGGTGCTACCCTGCTGGGGTGCTCCTGAGGTCTTTGCCGCCAAAGAAGTGCTCCGGTAGTTTTCTGCAGGCAAGAAACAAGTGACAGCCCAGAGCTGGCATTTTCCGAAGGGTGCCGCGTCTAACGAGAGGACCCTTGAGACTGAAAAGGTTGAGAACCACTGAACTAGAGAGACATAAGTCTAGGAGGCAGTTGCTAGAACTGCTGTATTAGAGCCATAGAGATTGTGTCAATATTTTCAGGTGTATTTTCATCTACAGAGTAGTGACAGGAGTCTGGCTACTGCTTCAGAGATGTGAGTTCAGGGCCTGCTCCAGGCATGTGTTGACACTTCAGCTGTCAGTGGTATCTAGTTATTCAGGCTAGGGGGTCAAAGATAGCTCAGTGTAATGCCAGCCATATCGCTCCCCTTTGGCTGCAGGAAATGGTGTGTCATAACCATAGCAGCCCAACGGGTCAGGACTGTCCAGTAACTCAGTGGCTGGACCATCTAGCTAGGATGTGGGGAAGCTCATCTTCCATGCTCTCCCCTCGCTGAAGGGGTCCAGCTCATGTCTTCACCCCCAGAAGAGCCCCAACCACTACCAAACAACAGGTGGTGCTGGGGCCTGAATTTCTGGGGGGAAGGAGAGAGATGTATGCTCAACCCCCTCCTGTTGATAAAGCAGTAACAATACAATCTGGACTCTCAGTGTTTTGTATGAAGCAGGTATTGGGGAAATAACTACACAGCCCTTGGAGCAGGGTCACTCACCACCATCACCACCCAGGAGACAAGTGTGTGAACCGGGAGGCTGTGGGAGCCATGTTCAACCTGCTTTTATGCAGAGGGGAATAGCTGAGATCAGGTATAAATCTGGGGTGGAGATTAGCTCCACTCTACCCTGCAATGGCCTACCATCAACTAGTGAGAGAGGTGGCTTTGAACTTCCCCGTGCTAAGGAAGACCTTGACTTTGAGTGTTTTGCATAAGGGTTTCCCCCATGGAGCTACCGAATAAAGGCAAGGAGGGTCCTTTCTCCTCTGCTTGTCTTAACTATGCCCATCCTTGATTGCTAAAAGAAAGGCCACAAGCCATGGCTGTCCTAAGGAATAGGCCCACTGGGCTGGGTCCTGGTCCCACTTAGATTGAAAGGGCCCCAGGACGGGTGGCCATCATAGAGGACATTCTGGTTTTCTGCAACTCTGTCCTCTGTCCTCTCTTGAATTGAAACCGGATGCCTTTATGTCCTCTATTTTTCTCTTGAAGAGAAATAAAGGCATCTGGTTTCGTATCAATAGAGGACAGTGGACACCTGGACTATCCTCTATGATGGCCACCCTACTCAGTTGGGGCTGAGATAAAGGCCCCTCATATGAACGTTCAATGGGGTAACGTGAAAAGAGACCCAAACGCACCCAAATATGGCATGACGTGAATACCAAAGGCACCACTATACGTGCACCAACACAGCTGCCATGGTACTAGCTAGGCAGTGAAAAACATGGAGTTCCTCCCCACATCAGCTCTGGGCTCAGCACCTTGAAGACACCTTCCTTCATGAGAGACCTCAGGCTTGGGAGAAGAAGGACGTGTCTATGGGTGTTGTAGAGGAATGGACTTCAACCCTGCCCTTCCCAGGGCTGAAGGCACTTTTGTCCCGTTGACTACTTGAGGTGACTTCTGGCTTAGCAGCCTGGCTTTTGTAGGGCCCAGTTGGAAAGCAGTCTGTCCCAACCTGCCACTGTTTCCAGAGGTTGGATGAGACCTAGCTAATGCCTGCATCATTTCCTGAGTAGGGCAAGTGCCTGGCGCAAGGCCGAGGACTCCATCAAACATGGAGTAAAATATCAACCTGGCCATGCTCAGTATTACAATTAAGTCCCTTTGCAGATCTAGGCCTAATGCCCATTGATTTCACACCAAGCACTTTGGAAAATCCCGTGAAGTACCTAAATACCTTGGCAGATCTCAAACCATTGGACCCTAGATCTTTTTTACTTTCAGGGATAGTGACACACATTTTTAAAGGGTCTTTAGGCTCCCAACCCTCTATAGGTTCCTACTGCCTGTTACTGTCAAATAAGGGGACTATGGCACCTAAATCACTTAGGTGCTAATGAGAATTTCACCTTTTGGCTCTGATGCAGCAGTGACCAAGGCATGTTCTTAAGGTGGATTGAAACGAACCGGTCCAAGACACAAATATTTTGCTCTGCAGAAGACATAGAAACAACCCATTTCCATGGCGCAGCTTTCATAGGGTTCCCAGTTGCAGTAAGAGATCAAAGAGCTGAACGATAACTGATAAAATACCTGAGAAAGAAATCAAAGCATCCTTTACCAAATGCTTACACACCGGATGTGATTGTGTAAAATTCATATTGGACAAAGAAAAATAAAGGCAACGTCTTTCTCCCTTGACCAGGCCGTCTCATCCTCGCTTTCCTTGAGCTCCGATGCGGCTTTGATCTCCTGGTACAATTTCCGCCTTTGTTCAGCGAGGGAAGCGGATCTGAGGATTGCTCAGAGCCGCTGCATGGCAGGGAAAGCCATTGAAGCATCTCGAAATATAATTAGAAATCTAAATATGACATCGCTGTTACAGTCGGAGACCTCGCACCATAAAACACCAAGCCTGTGATTTGTAAAGCTGTACCGAGCCGTCTGGTGTCAACCGGGGTAGTATATACCCCCGAACATACAGACGAATGCAAGTGCATGATTGCTTGAAGATTGCCCATGCATTTTCAATTACCTCCTATTAATGTATTTACTCTGTGTATCTTTCATCAAGCTAAGAGTTGTTTTATTTTTGGTACAGGGATGGGTTGAGATTAGTAAATGGCACATATTTCAATATTAAAGCCGTTTACTATCAACGTGGGCATGAAAGATGCCTCGAATAAGATGCAGCTGCACGTGAAGCCGTTTGTGGCTGCGTCTCCAGCAGTATATCTCCTGTATTTTAATTAAGTGGGTGTTCTTGTGTGCACCGTGCCTCGTACATTATGGGCGGTCATTCTGCATGGCAGCCGGGGGAGGTCTCGGCAGCCAGACGAATGCCACAACGAGCCCTGCGAATGAGCTGCTGCCAAGCAGAACTGACCTGCCCCATTAGAGGTTTCTAGTGCCAGATGAATGGCTGCTTGCAAAGTCCGGCGCTGTCTTTGCCTAGGAGCCGGCTGGGAACCAGACAATGACTCTGAGCATGTCTGGGCCACAGCTGTGCTGGTCCGCTGGGGGGAAAAAATGCTGAGCAGAACCCCGTCACAGGAGCCGGCTCGTCCCCAGAGGCCAACGGCTTGAGACTGAGCACAGAGAGATAAGCCCTGACCGGCCACATGGGTAGTTGTGACGTGCCGGGAGACTCCCGTGAGAACCGTGCTGTTGGGCCTTCAGGGTCTTAGCAAGACAGTGGGTGCATTTACATGTGCGCTTCAGTGTGCTTTAGCCTATTTCAATGCACATTAAAATAGGCTAATGCACATTTTTCTAGTACTTCACAATGGAGGTACTAGATTTAATGCGCATTAATGAACGTGTAGACGCGCCCAGTCTGTCCCAACCTGCCACCCTGCTGCTGTTTCCAGAGCTTGGATGAGACCTAGCTAAAGCCTGCATCGTTTCCTGAGTCTACCTACTTCCTGGTACCTGAGTGGCGAGCTCCTATCACCTGACCCTATATTTTCCCGATATCAAACTGGATCTGGGTACCAGGGTTCTTCCTAAGATGGTATTCTGGTAACTCTGCCTGCCTTTTGACTTCCCATATCCCTGATTCGGCTTGCCCATAAACTTTGCTCACCTCTCAGCCTCACCTGACCTGGCTTGTTCCTGGCTTCTGCTTGTCCTCTCCAACTCTGATTTGTACCTATATCCTTCCTCCCTGGCCTGGCTTCCTGCCTTGGCACTGACACATGCTCAGCTCTGCCCTCCTTTAGATGTACTGCTGCAGCCCTCCGTTATGGTCTGCTTTCCCTTGTTCCAGGTGGCTTAAAGCTCCCACCACTTCTGAGCCCAGCCTGCCGTACTTGGCATGTTGGCTCTTGTTTGGGCAATGAAAAGAGATAAGCCAAGTGTGCCCCTTGTCCCCCCGCTGCCCATACAGAGATGTAGCAATGTAGCGACTAGGACTGGTCAAGGCTTTATCTACCAGAAAATGCAAAATGAATAGTTGTGCGGATGTCCTTTGATAAGCTTGAAGGTCCAAATTGCATCCGTTAGGTTGCTAAGTGGATGTAGATGCTGAAGCCTGATTAGTTTCCTCCCTGGAAAAACAATTCCTGCAAAAGGAAAGTGGACCTTCCTTCTCCTCGCTTCTGTTTGCGACCTAACCTTCAGGCTGAGATGATGGCCTGTCCCAAAAGTAGGTGCATGACATGTTTTTCAGGGATGTTGGAAAGGGGCAAAAATGCGAAAAATGCCTTTTCCTGATTTCAGCGCGCTTGTAACTTCCTCTCCCTTTGGTTGAGGGAAGAAGAAAGAGGCAGAAAAAAAGAGAGAGAAAATGCCTAAAAGCAACAGCAACATTAAAAAAAACAGGATTTGTTCATTTTCCAAAATAAAACACACTTGTTTCTAACTGTTGTTTTAAAATGAACACCCAGGGAGAAAGTTGGAGCACTTGCCTTCATTTTGAATTCAAATGATCCACAGAAAATGAAAACTGCCCCCCACCGCCCAACCCATAGTTCCAATGGGAATATTATTTTACCATGAAGTTACTTACGGGAAAACATTTTCTTAAGCACCCAGCTTTCAATAGGTCCTACGCATCTAAGATCTGCAGATACCTTTGGAGAGCCTTCCTGGTAGCCCTTATTCTAATGCATTTAGCTACTTATCGTAGTGTTATTCATTTAAACCAAGAGTATTAACAATACAGCCCATGGACCAGATCCAGCCTGTTGTGCTCTTGGCAAGCCAGGGAATTTGGGGGTATGGCTAGCAGGAAGGGAGGAAGCCTATGGCAAAATCTGGGGTGACTTTGGGCATGGCCATGGATGGTGGGAGTGTGGAGGTGGGCAAGGACAGTGCTGGCACGGCCCCACTTGTCCTGTGGTGGCTTGACCCACTGCTGCTGGGCCTATTATTTGGGCTGCAGCCCAGGGTGATGTTGCTGGTCTTTCTTTTCTTCATCCCTTCACACCTTCCTTCCTTCTCCTATTTAAATCTATGGGAGATGCTCTAGAAAAGGCAATGCAAGGGCTTTGCCTTCCAGCCTGCTCAGCTGTTCTTCATTACGGACCCAAATCCTGCAGCCCTTCGTCGGGAAAAACTCCCAGTGATCTCCCATTTCTAGCAGCGATGGGTCATGAGACAGGGGGACCTTAAACCTGTCATTGGGCCGGGATTAAATGCTGGGCCAGAAGCCAGCTTTATGATGTGGGAGGGATTCTTCATTTTGGGGGAGGCAGGAAGCATTTCTCTGGCTGTGTTTCTTTCTTACCAGCGACTGCTGGAAGTGGCTCAGCGGTTTGGAATGTGAGAAGTACCCTGTTGGAGATGGATTAGCAGACGGGAGAGCAAGCAAAAAGAGAGTTCAGGACTCAGCTGCCAGCCATGAGAAGCCCTCTTTATCAGGGTCATCCATAGGGGAAAGCCTGACCTTACAAGCTTACTTCCATTGGGGTTGCAGGGATGTTACATAGAAGGGCATTTGGTCCCTGGACTGTCTCCTTCCTTTATCTGTGAAATACCATATTTTCTGGCACACAACACAACCTAGAATAAGACATGCATCTTGATTTTAAAAGGCAGAACAAAAAAACCAAAAAAAAAAAAGATCTTTCCTTGCAGGAAGTTACTGTGAGTCATGGGTCTAGGGCAGGGGTGGGCAAAATGTGGCCTGTGGGCCAGATGCGGCCCACCAGGCCATTCTATCCAGCCCGTGGGGGCTGTAAAAAATTCAGAAAATTAATATTTATCTGCCCCTGGCTGCCTGTCATGCGGCCCTTGATGGCTTGCCAAAACTCAGTAAGCGGCTCTCCACCTGAAATCTTTGCCCGCCTCTGATCTAGGGATCTTGCTCATTGATCTGTGGATGGGGTGCAGAATTACTGTTGCTTTCACTGAAGAAGCAGCAGCAAAATAAATCCTGCTGTTACCATATTTTTTTGCTTATAATGTGCACCCCAATTTCCAGCAGCTGTTTTTGGGGGGGGGAAGGTGTGTGTTTGTAGGTGAGGAAATGTGGTATTTACAGCCAGACCTGGTGCACCGCGAAGAAAACATCATGAAGGGCCCTCTCCTCAGCTGCAGGACCATATGAAGTCAGAGGCACTGGAAAACCCTCCCAATCGTCCGCAGCTCCCAAGATGATTTCAGAGGCTCAGCATTCTTTTGAAACAAAAAATGCCTATTTTTTTTTCTAGTAGATTCAAATATAAACTTGGGGGAGGGGTGGAAGAACCAAGCAGAAATGCTGCTTGAGAAAGTCTGAGGGCAGCTAGGAGCTGTGAGGGTTGCATCTGTGAACAGCTCCAGGACCCTACCTCTGAACACTGTCCCTGTCCCAAGGAGGGGTGGGGGCCACAGCATAAAGCTGGGGCACATGGTGCTCAACAGTGGCTCTGGTCTCATACCGCTTTGCACATCGAAATTATTTGACAAGGGAGACCCATGCTATCTCTATTTTACAACCGGGAAGACTGATATCTATGGACTTACTCAAGCTAGGACTGGAGCCCTGATCTAGCCACTGGGTCACGCTGCTTCTTACTCCTCAGCTGCCGCCTTCAAGTACTACTGAAATCATCTATCTAACAGGGGCGCTGACCTGGCGTCCAGAGCCTTGGAGGTTTTTCCCATCCTTTACCCTCATATGGATGTGGGAAGCTTGAATTTGGGTGGCAAAAAAAGTTGGTGACATCTCTTGCTCCTCTGTTCTCCCACTTGCTGAAACCATTTCACGATGCAGTGGGGAGAGATGGGACATAGGTGTGTGAGGCGCCCTCCTAGTTCAATTCTGGCACCCCTGTCCCTTTAGGTAGCTTTGAGGGCTTGTGCCCTGTTTGCCTACTCATTCTGACACTACTACATTCAAATACTTGGTGGTTGGGTAACTGAGGCCCCCAACACACGGATTAATTGCACAATAAATAACGGATTAATTGCGCAATAAATTTAGACATGCTGCCCATGTGAAGTAACCATTGCACAATAAAAATGGCCAACGCACTGTAAAAATGGCCAATGAGCCACAAAGTTGTTGCTTGAAAAAGGTAGCATGGTTTGATAGCTGGTTTCTGTCGAGCTTGAATATGAACTGATGACCTACCATAGGGAAATAGCACTGGAGACCCTGAAAAAGACCCAGGCCGGGAGTGTGGGAACTGGAGCAGCTGCTTGTGATGGGTGTTCAAGTCCCTGTTCCAAGCCAAGAAGAGCAGGGGTGAGTTGAACAGAGGTCTGTACATACCTCGTGAGTGTTACAACTCCCCAGTAATTCTGGCACAGAGTCTGACCCCAGCATCTCTTGTGTGTGCTGCAGGTACTGTAGGTAGGTCAGGTCCCCAGGGTGAAATAAGCAGGTGGTGGACACCTATTTTGCGGATCCTGGGTTAGGGACCCCTGGTTTCATTCTGAGCTAAGCTCCAAGCGGCCTGTTTGCTGTTTGGTGGCCTCAATATTTAAGTAGCTCAGAAATGTAGGACTTGTTTGCACTTCAAAACCAATTCAGATGAAGGTCGGGTGTGAATTGAAAGTTGCTCCTGGGTTGATCCATGTGTAGATTAGCCTTAAGTAGGTTCCTGCATGCTGGTGGAACCTAAATGGCCAACATGGGTTCCTGACCACCTTTGAAGATCTGGGCTTGAATTCACAAAGGACTCATGAAAATGGGCTGAAGGCTTCCAGGTTGTTTAGGGCCAGATTTTCCCTGGTGGAATCTCCCAAATGCATTTTAGCAACGGGGGTCCGAAAAGCACCTAAGCTAATGACTCCTCTGACTCTCATGCCTTTCACCAAGCAATAAGCCTCTGGCCCACTTCGAATCATAGGAAAGTAGGGCTAATTGGGCCATCAGGAGGTCACATCTAGTCCAGCCCCCTGCTCCAGACAGGATCGACCCTATCATCTTGAAACTTCCCGTAGGCAACTCTTAAGATGCCTCATAAAATACCTTTAAAAAGCTGCCCTTGGGTACCTCTGAAAATGTCACCCCTGCCCCTTTGTATCTCCATCTCTCTTATCATTTGGAATGCAAATATATTCCTAAATAAATAAATGAGAAGCGTGGGGTCTTCTGAGCTTCTGGGACTTAATCCAAGTTACCACCAGACAATCCTTGCTCTGATGTAGCACCAGGCAATACGTTATGAGCCGTGACAAGTGATTTTGGGTTTCTATTTTGCAGCTGATTAAAACTACGGTAAGAAAGAAAATCTCCCTTCTGCCGACAAGTCTGAGGCTGGGAAGTTATGAAGATAAAGCATGCCGGTTCTATGTCCCTGCTCCCTATTGAAAGGAAAGCAATTCAGGCTACTCTATGCTTATTTACAGCTGACTGAATCCTGGGTATCTCTCATTGAATCAGGGTAGTTGGTTTTACTTCCCTTTCCCTGTGAAAATGTGTCCTCATTACCAGCTAGAGAATGGCCCGAATGAAGCCGTTAGCCAGCCCTTTTCGCTTGCCATAATACGTGTCCCAAAGAAAAATCTATTAGCACCTTGATGAAAGCGATCATCAAGGAACCGACGACGTTTCACCTTCCCCGCCGTTTCACTTGCGTTCCATATTCATCAAAAAGATGGAAGTTACAGGGGACTTAGAAGCATTTCAAAGGGAGCTATTCCGAGCCAAATTCAATAAGGCGCCGTTCAAACAGCCTTGAAGAATGTAAAATATTATTCATTCGCAGAAGTTCGGAAATTGTGTGGTGCTGACGTGCCCTCCAAAACAAATGGTTTTCTCCCGTCTCCCAGCCCCTGATGCAGGCAGCCACATTTCAGAGGCTTCTGATTGGTGAAGCTGGAGAGACTGCCTCTCTCTAGTGCTGGGAAAGGCTACTTTTGATCAATGGCTCACAACGGGGTGAGTGCCGGATGGGGATGGATAGCGGCAGAGAGATCATTTGTTCTTATTTATGGGGAGTTACTGGTTATATTATTGGACTGGGAGCAATTGATGGGGTTATTTTTTTAATTATGGGATTTTGAAAGGATTGGCAAGAACATTGTACTCTTACAGTCGCGTATAGAGTCACAAATAGGGCTGGAGGGGACCTCAGGAGGTCACCTCTAGTCCACCACCCTGCTCAAGGTAGGATCAGCCTTGTGTAAGCCATCAGAGCTAGGTGTTTGCCTAACCAGAACGTGGAAATCTCCAGGGTTGGAGACTCCACCACCTCCCTAAGGCATCTGTCCCAGTGCTGAAGCACCCTGAGAGCAGAGAAGTTCCTCCTTGTGTCCAGCCTACATCTTCCTGGTTCCACTTTCAGTCCACTGCTTCTTGTCTTGCCCCCTCCATGGGTATGGAAGTATTTTAATGAATCCAAACTGGAGGTTCACTTTGTCCCATTGCTAACGTTCCCGAGACTTGGTTGAGACAGGAACCTCATGATCATCCTGCCTGACCCCTTCTGTCATGTGGGCCATGGAGCCTGGGACTGGATGGGGCGTCCTAGGTCATTAGATCCCATCTTCTGCTGATGTAGCAAAATGTCATGAACTCAGTAGTGTAACTAAGAGCAGGGCAGAATGGGGGCAGAAGGGATTGAGGCTCCGGCTACACGGAGCTCACCAGGCTCAATCCCTGCCTCCGCCAACCCTTGGGGGGGGTCACTGCTGCTTTGAGAGGAGTTGTCATTGCCACCAGCCAGGTTGACTCTTCTTGGGCCTTGCAACCCCTGTTGAATTAAGGGCTTTGCATTGTCACCTACCACAGAAGCCTACCACTGCTGTGGGACCAGGGAAGGGTTAACCTGCCTGTTGGTGCTGGCACCTTCCCTCACAGCTGCGTCCTACCCCGACTTGGCGTTGTGCAGCCTTGTGCATCTCTGCCTCTATTCCTGCAAGCCCGATCAGGCCCCTGCTGCCTGGATGGCAACCTCTACCAGGAACAGCTCCGCATCAGCTTATTCAGCTCCGCTTGGAAAGCAGTTTGTTTTTTCTCTTGGTCCCCATTACTCTAGCCAAGAGGCTGCTCTAACACCGTCCAAAAAAACTTCACCCCCACAAACCCATCTGATCATACTGCCTCAAAGAAGCCAATCAAGTCATCCTCTGGTGACCATGAGGTGATGATCTTGAATCATAGCCTTGGGGGTGGACGGGGCCTCAGGAGGTCACATCTAGTCCAACCAAGCTGGATCAGCCTCAGCGAGACCATCCAGCAAGGCTTCGTCTAGCCAGGTCCTAAAACCCTCCAAGGATGCAGTTTCCATAGCTGCTCTTGTTCCAGTGCTTTACCACCCTCCTTTTGAGAGTGGTTTTCCTAATATCTAACCTCTAGTTGGGGCTGGTCCTGCTTGGAGCAGAGGGTTGGACTAAATGTGACCTCCTGGGGTCCCTTCCCACCCTCATGTTCCCTGATTCGGTGATTCTGTGAATGCATCGACCCAATCTCCTACGGCATCCATTAGGTCGGGGTGGCCAACCTGTGGTACAGATGCTAGTGCGCTGTGGACAGCCTGTGTGTGTGCAGCAGGTTGGAGAGGAGATAGGCAGTGCCATGGCAGATAGGTCAGGGAGCAGAAAGCAGAACAGCAGCTTGGGCAGGGAGAAGAAAACAGAGCAGCAGATCAGGCAGGGAAAGGGTATAGGAATGGCACTTGGGGTGGGTGCTGGGCTAATGTGTGGCATGCCTGCCAAAAAAGGCAGCCTCCCCCTGCATTCGATGGCATTTCCTCGTGCATCTGTCACTCAGGCTGGCATTTTCCAAGCCCCTGAAGGGATATGAATGTTATGTTTCCTGAAACTTGGGCCCAAACCTCTTTAGATTGGGCAATCGTTTGAGACTTGGGAAACTTCGTCTTATTCATAGGCTGACCACAGAGAAACAGGATTCCTGCTCTGGGCCTCATTTTCTGCATTGGCAAAACTGAGGGTCCTGCTATCGGTCTCCTTTTGCAAGTACTTTGAGCTCTACAGCTACAAAAATTATACAAAAGATAGACATTATTGTTATTATTATCATTATTGTATCATTAGTGGGTTCGGGGAAAAATGTTTGTCCTGCTGCTGTATTTTTTTGTGGACTGCCGTTGCATTTCCCATCTCAAGCTGTTGATCCTTCAGCCAAGAGAAGCACTTTCATTTTAAAATCATACCCATTCTTCTTATGGCAACAATTATGCTAATGATTACTGTATTAAGCTGCTTGGGAATGACCCCTAAATCAAATCAGAAAGTTTTCCCTTCAGGAGAACGGAGGTCCATTGGATAATTCCACACTTGGAAATACAAGTGAATTGATCAGCTGGGAAAGCCACATGGCCCCCACCCCACCCCCAGCGACTGCAAATTCGGTGGGTATGTTTTTTTAAGAAGATTATTTATGGTTTATTTTAGACACCAGATCATTTGGTGCTTGTTTCATCAATTTGTCACTGTTTTTATTGTCACCAATTGCCCATAACTGGAGTGCATTTAAAATGTCATTGATCTTGATATTATGGTGTCATAATATGACAGTAATAGTTGTATCTTGTACAGGAAGCCCACTTCCTAAGATTGATGGCTTTCACCGTACCAATTATATTCTGTCCATCTAAGTGATAAAGAGCGTGTTGGAGGCATTCAATAGATAAATTAGATATCTTTTCAATTATTCCCTTTATTTTATAGGGTCATGTGCCTAATTAACAACTTCTTACTTCTGTTATTAGCTGGCGAATTTTATATGTCGGCTCTTGTGTGTTTTAATTTTACCGATGCAACAAAAAGCGGTGGAAAGCTTTCAATCAGGAGTCTGTAATTCCTCTCTCCCTCTCTCATGCAAAGAGCATGGCTGTTTTATTTCTTTTCTTTGTGACCAGGGCTGGCGACGAATGCTTATAGATCATTGTGCATTTTGTGGGCTGTTAGGAAAACACAAGGACAAAGCCGATCTTGTGAAATCCTTGCTTCGTGTTAATGCTGTTAATTAGGACAGGTGTTACAAGGGATGTTGAGACTTCAGCTTCAGGGTCTAAGCTACTGTCCAGCTCTTCAAGATCAGGATGAGACTGAGTGGGGGAGATATCTTCCCATGCTGGCCCACGGAAAGGTCATTTCACCTGCCCCTGAAGCATCCAGAGGTGGATCCAGTAAGGGTTGGGATATGGGCAAGGGCAGATCCAGTTGCAACCCGCTTCCACCACGTAGAGCGGTGAGCTCCACAGAAGACATGCCAGCCAAGACCCAAGGGCAGAGGGGACAGTGGTGGTAGCAAGTAGGTCCCTCTACCTGTGCCTGCTTGCTGCCTGGCCCTGCTGAGTGTCTCCCATGGCCCTGGGGGCTCCATCCACCCCTCACCCCTCATTCCCACCCGTGGTCTGAGCTTACTTCCTGCTGCCTGAACTCCGCAGGGGACCCAGGCCCCTGGGGCAGCAGGGAGGTGGGATGACCAGCATGTCCTTCACCTTCAGGCCCAAGCTAAGGAGCTCAAGCTGGAGGCAGTCGTGGCAAGAATCAGGGTAGGGAAGAGGGCAGGGAGCTAGGAGACAGGGGTTACAACCACACCTGTTGCACTCATTGTATCTGCCACGCTCCCCTGTTGAAAATCTTAGTGGATCTGGGACTAGATGGACCTTAATTCTTACTCAGCCTGCTAATGTCCCATGTTCTTATGCAAGAGGCCCTGAGGTAGTGCATGGATTTGGGAGCAGTTAGGGGGCGGAAATAGTTAAATAGTAAGGCAATCAAAACCTCAGTTATAGAGAGACTACTGTTTTGCTTCCCTTTATGACACGCACACGCACAAATCTTACAAGGAGCTATTATGCAGAAATTTATTGTGTGTAGGGAAGCAGGGGTGAATTGATACAAACACATGAGATATAAGAGAACAACGGGAATGCATTTACAGTCTATTCATGTCCTGTAAACACGCATAGAGAGACCAGGGGGAGGTGGTGGTGAGGAAAACAATTTAAAAATAGCTGTAGGGCAAAGGAAGAAATAAAATGGAGGAGAGGCAAAGGAAGGACCTTGGCAAAGGTGGGATTGAATCCATGGCAGCCCTCAGTAAGTCAGTTCAATGGTTCAGCACCCTCCCTTTTCAGTATCTTATTTTTTTTGGCCTTATTTCTCATCTGAATTCAGTTTCCAGGATCCTGCTATACCTTGGTGTCCTGGAGCAATGAACCCTCTAGTCCAGTGGATATCATTTGCAGGCCCCTAAAAAAACCTCAAATGGAGATGCGGACCCCTTTGGAAATTTCGAGTGGAGGTGCAGTCCCCTTTGAATTGTAAGTGGGAGCATTCACATACTTTTCTTTGATCATAGGCATCTTTTGCAGACCTTTTAGACATAGTCTGCGGCCCTCCAGGGATCTGTGGACCCCAGCTGGGAAACCACTGCTGTAGTAGGGAATCGCTCTTCTCCGTTAAGGTGGCTATAATCAAGTCACCCCCTCTTGGAAGAAGTAAACACATCAGGTCCCACTCCAAGATATGTCGTCCTTTCATCATTCTGGGGGCTTTCCTTGGAGTCCCTTCCAATTTGCAAGCTTTTGAAAATCCCCCTAGTACTCTCCAAGCACCTTTGGAAACCAAGCCATTAAAGGCCTAATTCCCATCGACTGTCAGTTCTGAAAATGGGACTAGACTATTTGGGCTGAACTGGAATTAGGAATTCAAAGCCCGCCTGGTCTTCAGGGGAGGTCTACGTGCCCAAGAGGGGCAATGCTTATTTGAGCTAAGTGGTCACAGCTACATTGGAGCCTCTGTCTTCCGGCCTGTCGGTTGTACAACAGTAATAATGATCTACATTTTAAGTCTATCGTAACATCAGCAAAAGTTATTATAGTCTAGAGATATGTAGAGAACTGACTTTTCTGTTCACTGCCAGTTTCCAACCATGTTGAACATTAGTTCTGGGTCAATCCAAAAGAGCTTGGCAATCCAAAAAGTTTGGAAGACTTTATTTTGGGTCAAATGATACATTTTGTTTGGTGGGGGGTTTTTTAAAAAAAAAGTTTTCTTTTTTTTAAATAAAAATGAAAGACGTTGCCAATTGTAACATAGTTTTAAAAAAAAAGGGAAAAAAAGAAAACCATGATATTAAATGCAAAAAAAAAAAAAAAAAAAAAGGAGATTTTCTTTTCCTGACTAAAACAATTCACCCAAATCTATGGAAATTCACACAATGTTTTGGGGAGCCCAGATCTTTTTTTTCTTGCTTTCTTTTTTTAGGGAAGGAAAATATTGCTCTTGGAAATGCTGACCCAGACTTGATTCCCGATCTCAACATTTGCTACAGCGTCACGTGAACGAGGCTGTTTGACAATCGATTCCAACACGTAGGAATCATTTAGGACTGTCTGATAAACTGTGTATTTTCTTACATACCCTGTGCCTCCAAAAAAAAATAAACTTTGGGAAAAAAAACGCAAAAAGGTTTTTTGAAAGGCAGAATGAAAAAAAAAAAAGAACTTTCCTTGAAAGCCTCTTCCACGGAGAAAAGGGAATGGGTTCAGAGCCAGCACCTAGGGATACCTTCCTGCAGCACCTGCAGCTCGATTTTACTTTCCCCGATGGAGTTTAAGTCGCAGAAACCGCTTGTACTGTATTTTCTCATTTATCCTGTGCACCCTCATTTCCCACAGCTGAATTTCAGGAAACACGTACTCGTCGTACACAAGAAAATGTGGTAAGACACATTGGCTTTCATGGGGCATGCTGTAACTGATACTTAATTTTACAAATTTGAAAGAGAAAAATATTATCCTTTTTTTTTTTCAACATACCGCCCCTTCCAACATTCACTTTCTGAGCACCAGGGAGTGTATGCCTTCTCTTTGCTGCCCTGTTCTGGTCCTATGGTAGAGCCCAGGGTGGCAGAGAGCATCTCTACGGGGTAGCTAATCTGCCTCCCTGTGCATGTGGGTGAGGGCAACAAAAAGCTCCTTTCTCCACCCGCTGTGCCAGGCTGTGCCAGTGAAGGGTGCCCTAGGTATGGGGCAGGATGTGTCCCAAATAGAGCAGGTGGGAAGAGGGGGTGACTTCCAATGGGTTTCTCCGTCTGCTCCTCGGGTTTCTTGCCAATGTGCCCTCTCGTCCCCTCGGCCTAACGGCAAAAGCCATGCTCCAGCCCGTAATTTAAGGCGGAAGCTTTTGATTTCTATCAGGCTTTCCCGAAAGACTTTCCTCTTTGTGATGAATGAACTTTTAATGGAGAAGAATAGGCCGCCTTGTTTTAAGTGAAACGTTTATAAGGAAGCCGATGATTTAAACAACTTTAGCTCCATTAAACAAAAGAGGAAACTGGATCTTAAACCCTCATTTATTTTGAGGAGAGTCTGGCCTGGGATAAACATGACATTAAGTAGCCATCTGAGCATTGCTAAAACATACATTTGCCCTAGTAATAAAATGTTTTTGAGAGATAGTAATGGTTACCTTGAGAGTGGTTCATATTATAACCATTTAAAATCCCACTGCTGAGTTACTTCAATAACTGTCCATCACCTAATGGAAGTGAGACATTTCGAATGAGAGAAGACACGGGTACTTTAGTCTTGTTTGGGAGAAAGCTCGGGAATATACAGAGCCAAGAGACGGTCGCATCTCATTCAGAGGCCCCATCCTTGTCTTTTCTGATGGGCTGGGGTCAGTCGCGTCTGCAAAATAGGAGAGGAATGGTCAGAGACAGCATGTGAATTCAGAAGGGGACATCATATCATGTGGAAACAGAGGCAATGCAAAGCCAGTGGTCCTGCTTGGAGCAGGGGGTTGGACTAGATGTGACCCCCTGAGTTCCCTGCAGCCCTCAACTCCTCTGACTCTATGAAAGTTTTTGGATTTCTAGGGGAATTGTCTAGGTCTGCTCCCATCAACATTCAGAGAGACACTGGATTCAGTAGATCCTGTGCTTATGTCCATCCCAATCTCGCTATTGTCATTGTCTGATGAGGCTTGGTGTTCTTTTTTTACAGTCCCAGCTCCCAGAGTCAGGGGATTCAGAGCCAAAACATTCACAAAAATCAAACCGCAAAAGTCTCTCCCCTTCCTGGCTGCAGAGAACAGCTTGGAAACCTGCCTCCTACACCCTCACTCATCAGAAGACAAATTCACCCTCTGCTTTCTTCCTGCATGGAGCTCATAATTTTTAAGTCAAGTGCATGATGTTGCATGCTTGGGGTTGGGCAGGCAGCCACGCAGCAAAGCGCTGAAGTATCTGTAAGCTCATGCCTCTAGTCCTACTCAGGTTTCGGTGCTTTGCTGATCAGGCATGCGCTGGCGAAGGGGGGACCCGATGACTGAAAACGTTACCTTGTCCATTTTCCGTTTCAAGCAGAGTGAGCCGGGGGTCAGGACAACAGGGGAAACAAGCTGCCTTCCCTTCTGTGATTAATAAAGAGAAGAAAATGAACTTCCGTGATACGTCTGCGTGTGGCTCGGTGATCGCCAGCATTGGAGGTGGGAGGTGCAATTTCTCCCCTCCGTCACATCACCGTAAGCCGGGGGGAGACCCTGAGCTTAGACCAGCCTAGCTGAGAGTCCCTCCAGCGCCATGAACACCGGCGTGGACGTGGTCTAAGCTGGACTCGAGCACCCTGGGCTTTATTTCGCCGATCTGAGTGGTTAAGGGCCAGTTTATTCCACCCATTAGGTGCACAGCTGAATGTAGGTGCCTACGCGTGATTCTTCCGCACCCTGAAAAAACGTTAATAAAAAATGGTCAGGAGGTTCTCCTCCTCTTTGCTGCTTTTTTTTTTTTTTTTTTGGAGATCCAATCTTACAGATCATATGATGGCGCGTTCCAAAAATAGGGCATAAATGCATTTTGAGAGGCTTTTAGGTAGCTAAGTCCCCTTGGGGCCAGATTCGGTTGCACCTGGATGTGTGTGTGTGCTCCTTCTGTGCGCAGATGCAGCCACGTAGATAAGCAGCTTGTCTCAGGGCAGAAGGCACGTGTTACAGAGCATGGGGCTGCATCAGCTGCAGTGTTCCCGGCTCCAGCCCGGTGTCAGTCTGAGCATGTCCTGAGGAGGCCTTTTCTGCATAGATAGTCGGTGAAGTGTATGCTCACCTGGCAGCCTTCACAGCCCTTGGCTTCCCAGCATGTGAGCTCCAGGGCAGTGGGGGAAGCGTCCCCCTACACAGCCCCTTGAGGAATGCCGGCTCCATCTTTCCTCACCTACACGCCCATACCGTGAAGAAAGAAGTGTTGGTGACAACTTGCTGAGAGATCAGCTTGCAAGAGATGAAGAGATAATCGCAGCCCCCGACACCGCACTTCTGTCAACGGCGGCCGCTTATTTCCAGCAAAAGACTATAAACATGGGCAAAATTTCGGATAAGTCACTGGTTCAGGAAAAAGATTAACACATCCCAGCTCCCCAGCACACGCTTCCCCCTCCCCACTCTTCCTCCATGCCGAGGTGCAATTGCCCCGTGGAGAAAGGACATGTGGGGTCTTCATGGGCCCCACGAATCAACAGTGGAAATGAGCACCCGATAAGCGGCTCTGAGAATTTCAGTCCAAGCTCTTTAGCTGCATGTTGCAACATAAGGTGTCAAAAGCTACTCACCTCCCTCCACCAAAAATAAGGCCACTGGGCAGAATCCTGAAGCCTACATTTTTCAGTCCTGGGTATCTCAGCAAAGCATGCATGTTTAGACATGTATAACAGTGATATATGAGAGGCAAAATACTATCAAAAGGGAGATATATTTTTTTTAGTGTTCAGCCCACACAACTTTCATTGAAATCCAAAGAATTTGCATGAAACCAATTGGATTTTTTTTTTCCTTATGGAAAAGCCAAGCTTAAAGATAGGTAGATAGATAGCTAGATAGATCGATCTGCAAGAAATAGATGAATACATAAATATATATGTAATAAATAGATATGCAATAGATAGATCTGCAAGAAATAGGCAGATGGATACACAAATATATATACAATAGATAGATCTGCAAGAAATAGGCAGATGGATATATAGATATATATGCAATAGATAGATAGGCAGGCAATAAATAGGCAGATGGATACATAAATATATATAAAATAGATAGATAGATAGATAGATGTTGACATTTGGCGTGGAAAATATTGACCTGAGATTGAAGAACCAAAAATGTTTTCATTTGTAACAAATAAAAAGCAAAAATTTTCCATAGAAACCTGAAAAATTCTTGTAGGTTCATGCACACACATATAGGACAATTGTTTTTTCTGAAGGAAAAATGCAAAAAATCATGCAAAATGAGACACTTTCCATGAAAATATCACTGAAAAGCTAATTTTCCCATTAAGAACGGTGGGGAATAATTACCATGCCCTAGACTTAAGTGCATGCTTGCAGTTAAACTTGTGGCTGAACAACCTTCTTGACTGAGGGTGCTATCTCAGATTGGTGTCTTGAAGGAGGAGTTTTAATCTTGTGGAATAGGATACATTTCAGGCAGGAACAACAGGCACTGGGGAAAAAATTGCACATGAAGACAAACTAGAAAGACTAGAATCAAAAAGGAAAGGAAAAGAGAAGATGCAATCAATAATTATGAGTGAATGACTGGTTTGGAGAAGGTCTCCTGATAACCCAAGAACAAAAGCAGGCCCCAGAAAAGTAAAAGGTGAGAAAGTAAGAAATAATAAAAAAAGGAAATACTCGTGACACACAACCCACAGCTCTCTCATAAAACGGATTGTGTTGCCAGAGGAAGTCACTAAGCCAAGATTAACAAGCGTCAAGACGGGATCAGAAGTTTCTATGGAGGACGAGATTATCCAGAGATCTGATTAATGAAGGCAAGCCTATGGAAGGGGGTAGCTAGCTTTGTGCCCCAGGGTTTAAGTAGATCTCTGCTTGCAAGTAACCAGGACAAGATCTATATGAGATTGAAATATCTACCTCCTAAGCATCTGGTTCTTCCCCCCTTTCTGACACAAGATCCCCAGCTACATGGACTTTGGGCCCAATCCCAACTCCTTTGCTCCTAGGCTCAGTCTGGTTTCAGGCATCCTCATTTTGAAGTCCATGCACTGGACGGACCTCTTATTGGAGCCATTGATGGTCCCGAAGGTGATCCATGGTCCCGAGGCCATCACTTGCTTTCTTCTGTCCAACCTTTCCTCCCCAGATGGCACCCATCATCCTTGCCTCAAGCCCTGGGAAGTCTATTTATTACTCAGAGCAATTAATAAGACGGAGGGGGAGGCTGCAGCCCATTTTGCCTGCCTGTTGCTAATTAGTGCGATGTTCCAAAGACGCTGGCGAGAGAGACTGTAGGGAGCGTCTTCGCCCACGATGTTTAATGAAAGCAGCACAACCTTTAGTGTTATTTAATTTAATAGGAGAATTAATATTGGGATGGATGTCGGTCGCCTCTGCTGTGAAGACTGGCAGAAGGATGCAACATTCATCTTGCTTTATTTCGAACATCAGCCCACTCTGCAAGCCTCTTAAAGACTATTTGATTACAGTGTAATCGCCCTTTTTTTTTTTTTTTTTAATTTTTTTTTTTTTTTTTGGCCTTCGTGGCAGCCGGCAAGGGGTAAAGGCCTGTGCACCTTTGATAGCAGAACAAATGAAATACACACGTAACCCTTCACCTAGCTCAATCCGCTGATAAAGTCCCCCAGTCTTAATTCGATCTGTAAAGATTAGGCCGGCAATAAAAAGTATTACCGGGCTGACGTCTGCGGAGTCTCCTAGGGCATTTGACAAATGGCTTTATGACAGTAATCACCGAATTAGAATGTTACATTGAAATCCGCGCAGGGGGCCGCAGCGCTACGTTTGCAAAGCAGCCGACCGGACGTACGTGGCTGCTCCACGGAGTGGAGAGGCAGATGCGGCAGCGACGGCTGCCGAGTGGTTTCTTTCACTGGAAACCGGAGCCGGCGAGCTAATAAATAACCGGGATTTATAAAACGCTTGGCTGTCTCTTTATTTATTTAGTATTGCTCTTATCGCTCTACGCTCAGCTCCCATTGCCCAGAACTGAGACGCGGCCTCCCCACACAAAGCTAGGAAGTTTTACGACACGCTAAATGGGTCTTCTATTGCATCACGTATCATCCTAAGTGATGCTTGTTCTTGGACGACCGTATCATTTTGGCGGGCTTGTAGCCTGGAAGCTACGCGGGAATGATTCGGCCAGTGTCACACGCGGTCTTATTGCCTGACGCTGCTGAATTGCCCACGCCAAGCCAAAACCTGCTGTCTGCATGGTCTCGGTTAGGAGTCGCCGTGCCGAAATCCACAGGCCGTGAGGAAGTCTCATGCTTAAGCAGGTGCTTAACTGCAGACGCAAATAGAGATGAAATCAAGGCAAAACAGGGCTATAGCTTCAGTGTTATTACAGGTAGAGTGCGATGCCAAAAGCGTTGAGGGGGAGAGATACTGGGGCATGTGGTGATAAAACGGAGATCTTCTTACTGCTACTGGGATAACGTGCACTTGTGTAGAGACTGCAAGGGAAGCAACTTTTCTGCTCTATTTGCCACTGGTGAGGCCTTACCTAAAGTACTGTGCCCAGGCCTGGGCCCTGGACTTCAAGAAGGCTGTGGACAGTTGGGAAGAGTCCGGTGGAGAGCGACAAAAATGATTTGGAGGCCGGGGAAACATGACTTATGGGGAAAGGCTGAAAGGACTGGGACTGTTTAGTCTGGGGGAGAGAAGAAAAGAGGATTTTGATAGGAGGTTTCCAATACCTGAAGCATGATTATCAAGAGGATGGAGACACCTTTTTCCGTGGCTATAGGGGACAGAACTAGGGGCAATGGCCTCATGCTGCAGCAGAGGAAATTTAGGTTGGAGGTTAAA
>JAGPOW010000459.1:256084-267808 GCA_030014935.1 Caiman crocodilus | reverse complement strand
GCGCTGGAGCAGGCTACCTAGAGAAGCTGTGGGATCTCCATCCCTGCAAATGTCCAAGGGGAAGTTAGACAGATACTTGTCTGGGATGGTTTGGTCAGGGATGATCCCGCCCTTAGCAGGGAGCTAGGTTAGATGACCTTGGGAGGTCCCTTCCAGCCCTGCTTTCCTACAATATCCCCTAAGATCCTATGATCTCCCTACTCTGCATATCCTATATGAAGGCAAATGTCACTCCAGATTCATTATGAGGCCATCGTGAGACTCTGGGTATGTGTTCGTGTGTGAGAGAGAAAGGCTGTGGAGGTTTTGGAAGAGTGAACAGAGATGTCTTTGCATAATATGACAGACAAATTCATTCTCTTTTTGGTCTGTGCTCATCCCATGCTGAGTTTAATGGAGCCCGGGTTGTGAACGGGCTCTTAGGAGCTACAGCAACACTAAAACAACACGGAGAAATGAAAGAAATGCACATTTGGAGGAGAACACCTTTTGAGACAACCACCACCCACAGAGGCATCACCCCAGACACACACACACACACTCACAGGCTGAGATCTTTTCTACATGCAGATTGTTCACCATTTAAACCCTATGATCTTAGCTAAATTGGAATGACGTCATTGTGTTGACTCATTTCTATTGCTCTAACTGCATTTTTGTCATGGGAGCTTGCATTGGCAAATGACCAAGTGAGTCAAGTTGGTGCAAAATTGAGTGGAGACCAGCCACTAGCCTTTCATATAAGGTCTTTATCTTACATGTATAGGCACACTAAAAGGATTGTGCACACTGTTGCATACACACACAGACATCCCCAGAATCTCTTAATGACCTTCATCACACCTATAGATACACACTACATCACACTTATAGGTACACACTTCACATCTAAAATCCCTTGATGGCTTTTATCATATATATGCACACACAGAAACATGCACCCAGAGTCTTTCAGTAGTTGTCATGCATGCACGCACACTCAGATGCACAAATAAATAATCCCAGAGTCTCTGAATGGTCTCTGCCGGTCTCCTTCTCTCTTACGCATGCATATACACACCCATATACATCAGACCCATGCAAACAGGCTTTCCCTCTTCCCAACACACCCATCACACTGCCAACAGGCTGCTTCATGGCATGCCTGAAGATGAAACACATAACGAGGCTCAACCAGGCCAGTTCAGTGGATGAAGAGCTGACAATGCGGAGAAGGGCTGTGGCACTCCTTCTTGTCTGAACCCGCTCCCAATCTGTGGGTGTTGTTTTGCTCATTAGCCGGTGGGTGAGGGAAGTGGTTGCCTAGAAGTGTTCATTATCTTCGTGCTGAGCTCGGGTTAGAACAAGACTCCCTTTTGACCTTTCTACTATACGAGGCATAATTGAGTTAGCACTGAGTTTTGATTTAATTCCAGGAATGGAGTTGTAATTTGCTTATAGTAGCCATTTTCCTGGAGCCTGGCAGTAGGACAAGGCTAGTGGCCTTAGCCATAAATGCTTCCAGAAGGACCTCGGTATGTTTATTTCCTTAGAGACAACAGCCAATGAAGCATTTTGAAAACTCTTTTAGGTCCATGCATGGGCCAACTCTGGCTAATCTCATTTATGGCTTCAAAGAGCAAGCTTTGCTCTTGCTTCCATTAGAGTCCATGGGAGTCCTGCCATCAGCGGAAGCCACATGGAGCTCACAGCCAACCTGCGCACCGCCCATTGTCTGCTCAACCCATCCCACACATGCACACCAATGCACAAATACACACACATGTGTATTCATATGCTAACAGGTGCATGTGTATGCACATACCCTCACGTACTAAAATACATGCACGGATGTGCTCTCCAACACCCATGAGTTCATGCTCACAGGCATAAACACACAAATATATACATCCAACTGCATCTGTGCGTTCATCCATATGTGCCCACACAAACCTGCTTGCACACAACCAGCCACACACCCACACTCGCTGACACCCATGCACGCATATATTTGGAGACAATCAGCTGCAAAGCCACAGATGTACATGCACGCAAGCAAGCACAGCTAAACCCACGCAGACAGGAGTATACACATAAGCATCTATATCTTTTCAGACCCAGCTATGCTCAGGAGCATGCACATGCACATACATACAATCATACACACAGAATTAAGACGGTAGATGTACTCCTTTCCTGTCTACAGTCTGTTTTACAACCAATAAAGATTTTACTATTTGATTTTACATCGTAGCTAGATTCCCCCCACCCCATCAGCGGTTTTCTTTTCTTTTCTCAACACAGGTTCTTTCTAAATGAGCCTTTCCCTTGACTAACAAGATCTCTTCCTATTTTTTTTTTCCCAAAGCTTCAAGCTTTGAAACTTCTCACTCCAGACAACATCTCTTCAATTTGCCTGCTACCTTCTTGAAAGTTTTCTTGCTGGAAAGAAGGCCAAATGAATAAAGTTCTCACCCGTATTAAATATTTATCAGTTAATTACAATATGTAGATGTAGTTGCCGGGTAATTCATCTTTGGGGGGATACAATAAAATATATTTGAAAGTTGCGTTATCATAATTGCCCGATGCCATGGGAACGACGGGGATTTTACATTTATCTGCGCCGTTGCCTTTTCGCTTGGGCTACAAAGCTCCCTCTGGTTATTTTTAGGTGATTGAACATCTTACAGGCTCGGCTATTACCCTGTCTGGTTTGCAACCCTTGTTTTGCCTCCGCAGAGCCCTTATCATCACAGCGTTTCCAAACATTTCCAACGTGACTTAACTCGGCAGCTCGTAAAATTATCCAGGGCTTGTCCAGCAGCTGCCACGAACGCTGGAGATAGAAAAGACAAGGTCCCTGGTCAGCGTCCAGCTGGAAATTCCAGCGTAACTGGTACCTTCCTACAAATGCCTGCAAAGTTGAGGGGCAAACCTGCAGTCCAGGAGCCCGGGTGAGCTTTAATGGCAGGCTGTGGCTGTTGTGAAAAAAAAAAAAAGTGCACAAGCTGGCTCCATAGCTGCATAGTAACTGGGAGATGAAAAGGGTTAGGAGCCTTCTGAAATAAGAGCTGTCTGGATGATTAATGGGGGGTGAAGGAAGGGTGAAGCCCCACCTCCTAGTAAACTACAGGATGGCAAAGTGATTCGAAGAACAACAGATCAGTGTTCCTGGAGAACCCCAAGCCAGCGCAGCCGAAAACCCTCCCCGCGCTGTTTTCAAAGCCCCTTTCTTTCGAAGAGCCAAGCATTGCCCTCAAATACTCCAAGGGCCCGGGGCGGGGGGGTTTGTTGTTGTTGTTTTTTTAAAAAAAAAGGATGTCTATATTACAGGGGAAATGTAATTCATGGCAGGGTCAACGTTGCAAGTGGGATCAAACGTGTTTACATCGATGTTTGCTTATAAAACAATAACCCACTGAGACGATAATGACTGTGGCTGGCAGGATGGCTGCAGAGAAGGGATTTCCAGGGGATGGGAGAGGTGAAGGGAAATGCACACGTTCCCCCTGGAGAGGAAGGTCTTAAATGCAAGCGAAACCTTTCCAAAAGGGTCTAGGCCCTTACGGAGGCCCAGGTTCCCCAACATCAGACCCCTTTCAAGGCACCTTGGGGTCCCCCCGCTCCCCTCCCAAAACCTGATTTGGAAAAGGAAATGAAAGCAAGCTTGGCTGTCCACTGAAAGCTGTTTTCACTGGGATGGAAAAGTTTTCAAAGGGTCAGGCTCAACACCTTCAGAGCTAGCAAGGGGCCTTGGAAGAAGCTGGAAGGAGTCGTTTCCAGCACGATAGTGGAGGGAGCTATCATGGGAAACTGAACTTGTTCTGGGATTGATGGTATTCTACCCCCTACTCCAATCCCCCTCTGCCCCATGCACAGGTCTCCCACCAGCTTAATGCATAAGAAGTAACAGAGGGGGAGGGAATCCAAGGATGCTGTTGGTTACACTTAGAGATATTTTTTTAATGACATAATAGGACGGCAGCAATTTTCCCAGCCTGGTTTCCATAGCAGAGGCCTTTCCAGATGCATAAGTGCAGGGCCCTGAGAACTTCCCTGAGGCACAGGATGCATGGTTAAGTCTGTGCGAGTGAGGGAGTAGGGGGGTCTCAAGGCCCGAGGCAGAGTTTGCTGGAGATTTGCTCAGCACAGATGTAGTCCAGGTTTCCAAGAAGAATAGCAGGCTCCTGGCATGTTTTCCAGGTGCTTTTCTCTTTGTCTCACACTCCCTTCACACTGGAGGCCCATCCTCCCATTGGAGGCCTTCCCTAGGATATTGGTTCCCAACCCTCTTCTACCTGCTGTCTTTTCTTGTCCTTCATCTTCCAGTTTGGAGCTGGAGCTAGACCTGTCTGGAGAACTTGGCCTAAGCTTTCTGTGTAGACGGCCCATTGGAGAAGCTGAGGGACTCGGCCCATCTCCCACCCACAGCTAGCAGAGGTATCTGCCACGGTAGCATTTTTATTCTCCAGCTGGAAGGGGGTGAGAGGCCTGCAGACCTGAAAAAGAAGACGAGGTGACATCTCAGCTGCCCACCTCCCTTGTAGCAGGTGCCCAGTGCCAGTCTGAGCTATAAAGCCATTGATAGTAACAATAAATTGGTGCCAGTGGTTTCAAGAGGATGCCTGGTGGGGGAAAAAAAACAATACTTGCATTCAATTGAAACTCTGGATTTTTAAATAGCTCTGAAATAACATGTTCCATGGATTTCAAGGGTCTTTGCTGTATTCACTGGATTGTTCATATATGCTGAATACCCTTTCCTTTGCTCTCTTTGCCTCGACAGTTTTCCATCCATCCATCCATCTCTTTCTCTGTCTGTCATTTAGACCCAGGTGCATCAACAGCCTTCTCCTTCTCACTCTCCCCTACTCTTTTCTGGATTGTTTCTGGCTGTGGCCCTCTTTGCTATCCTCAGCTTCCTCTTTGGCACACTGCACTTGGACTCCTATGAGATGATGTCCATCTTCTCTGTCCTGTCCTGAGCTGCAAAGAGGAATGTGATCTACCTGCCCAACTTCCTGCTGGGCCAGGCCAAGATGGCAACCCTGAAGGACTGCAGGAACTGGCTTGTGGGAGCTGGCTCAGGTGACACCCTCTGCCTCTTTTAGTAGCTGGTCTAGACTCAGGGCTCCTTCAAGTTTGAACGCTTCACCCTACAACAGATTGTGACCCAGTTTGTGTTTAATTGCTCCATTGAGGTGGTGCTTTGTATAGTGGAAGATTGCTGGATAGTCCTAAATGTGTGACCATGTGTAAGGCATGGGGAAGGAGTTTCAATCTCTGATTATAATGGTAGTATTTTACTGATCAATGCTGCTATTCCTGGCACGGGGGAGGACTTTGCACTTTTCACTTACATCTTTTGCTTAAATGGTTTTATAATAAAGGTAGAAAAGCCAAAAGAGTCTAGCCCCGTATTCTATCTATCTATCTATCTATCTATCTATCTACATACCTGTTCCTCACAGTATAGACAAAGTTGTGACAAAACTCAGTAGCAGTCACACAAGAAATTCAGATTAGAGAGTACGTGCAATGTGCAATAATTGGATTCCAACTCATTTCTTGAAAGGGTACATTGTTTTAATAACCCTCTGAAAAGAAATATTAATTGAGTGAGGCAAAACTCTCTGGAGTACATATTTTTGTTTGTCTTTTTTCTTGCCCTTGTTTTTTCACACAGTTGTTTAAAATTCGTTGAAAGTAGCATCACACAAACACTCATTTGGAGTTGCTAAGAAACCCTTTGTCTATACACATTATAATGGAAATGTTGCTGGTAGCTGATGGAATGTACCTGCAGGGAGCAGCTTGGGTTTTTCACCTGGCTTTTTATCATATTTCTTGCTTCCTGGAAATACCTGCCTTGCTGGTTCCACTGGTACTAGGGTTGGTCACAGGTCTAGGAGGATCTGGAGAGTTTTGGTGGGAGCTTGATACCTCACTGAGTCTTGTGGTGTGCAAACAACTATTGATTACATACAGAAATGTATATACAACTATATATTTATTTAAGGCGCTAACTGTTTTTACTATTGCCACTTGCAAGGGTCTGGGGACTGGCCTGGTCCTGCTCTGCTACCCAGAAGTTCCTGCTGGATGTATCCAGATGGTCTTCAAGAATGCCACTCTTCCTGGAGACATCCAGGAGGATTCACTGTATGTCCCAGGGGGTCTCCTGGGGAATGGATGAGGTTACCCTTGAGGCCTGGTTCGGAGATCTGGACCTTTCTTGCTCCCCAGAGCTTTCTTGAAGCCCTGCAGAACAGCCCTATGGCAGGCAAAGATGCTGTGGCAGCTTGTGGCTTGTGTTTGCTGGTGTTACTTGTGACAGACTGCAGGCATTACCCATGGTATAAACCACCTCTAGAAGTCCTTCGGCTACTAGTTTGGACAGCCTTCTGCCTCTCTGTGGACTCTTCTCATGGATGGAGGAGGCAGTGCAGCAGGGAGGTGGAAGAGATGGTGAACTGATCTCCACGGGTTTCTTCTAAGGGAAATTCCCCCTGAGTTAACACTTAAGGACAAACGTTCTCAGCCGGCAGACCTAGGCCACCTAACAACACTTGCCATTAGCCACCTCAGCCAAAAATCCCAAACCCGCTGATATCAAAAAATAATAATGAGAAGAATTATTTCAAAAAATGTGGCTGGAGACCCGTCTTCAATGTCCCCTGGATCTGCACCTTGTTGATCACCTGCCCCAGCGAGTCTCAGCCAGGGTACTGCAGCACTGGTAGTACCATTAGTGTGCAAACATCATTCATAAGCTACACCCAGAGATTTCAGGTAGGAATCCATAATGCTAAAAACAGTCTGACCTGCTGTAGTCCTTTTGAGTTCTTTGCAACAGAAAAACCGCTCTGTGACTTTTCTGGAGTCAAAAAAGGAATGAAACCTAAGAGCTGTCATTCTTTGAAGGCTGTCTTGAGTCTATCAAAGGATGCATCGAGCCTAGCGAGGGGTGTCTTGAGTCTAAAACCACCAAGAACTACTGACCTATATGATAGGGACTAGAGAGGTGTCACAACCAGACTAAATGCTAGACATCAGAGCCATTTGTGGAGAAGTTTTGCCAAACCCTTGTTACTTTTAATGTCAGGGTGGATTCTGGGTGGAGTGTGTATGTGTGTGTGTATGTGGGGGGGGTGTAATGAAACATCGAATCCTGGATGCAGCGTGTGTGCGTGTATTGGCAAACTGGATTTGGAATGAGATGTGTGCATCTATGTAATATCTGAGCGGATGAAAGGCATGTGTGGATGTGTGTGGTGTAATTTAATATTGGATTCTGAGTGATGTCTGTGTATATAGCACCTGCCTGGATGCCAGATAAAGTGTGTGTCTGGATGTATGTGTACAAGATTGGATTTGGAATGAAATGTGTTTGCATGTCTAGTGTCAGACTAAATCCTAGCTGAAGTGTTTGTGTGGATGTACGTGTGTGGGGAATGTCAGACTGGACTGTGGATGGCGTGTGTGTATCTATGTAACTGGATTCTGGATGAGGTATGCGTGTGCATGTGTACCATCCAATTGGATTCCAGATGCCATGCATATGTGCATGTGTGTGTGCAATGTCAGCTTAAATTCTGGGCCCTGTGTGTGCTTGTCTGTAGCTCATAATAACATGCTTTGCTTATTCCAGCCGCCTAAACCCTGTTTAACATACCAGCTGCTTGGGCCGTGTGATAGAAGTCTTAATGTAGCAATGTAGGTCTTTATTTGCAATAAGCTATTGATGCATGGGCGAGGTGTAATGGCTTGTTTCATGTAAACATAATAACACTTGCTGAATAAATGTTGGGTCCCTGCTCAATACAATCTCTGCCTCTGACTGATAGAAATATATTTTATATATTGCCAGGACTTTTATTTATTTATTTTGTAAAGGAAAATCACCATAGCTGGTCTGTGGCCTGATCCAGCTTCTGCCTACGCTACCCCCCAGAAACAGATGGGGGCTCTTTGCAGCTGGGAGATCTTATTTAAAGATGAAATGATTCTCTTTGGGGAGAGCCGAGCCAAGGCGATCAGCAAAATCATTAGCCTGCCTAGACAATAATGACAGCCCTACAAAACAGCTTGGAAGGCGAGATCGAAAGCAGCCATAGCCGGGACTGATTGTAGTCCTGTGCCATCAGAGCCATTTGTCTCCTAGCTCCATCCAAGGCTTTTCCCAGTCTAACAGCACCTGGGGGCCCCGATCCTGGGGAAAATAACCCTCCTGCATGTGTTGGAGGATGGGTGGGAGGCGCGCAAAGGGAGTTTTGCGTTTGATTTCATGGGGCCCCATGTCTGTTTGCTTCGTCCCTGATCTGCTAAGGGGGAAGAAGGCAGCTCGGACGCTGAGGTCAGCGAAGGAAGATGCTGGATTATTTATTGCACTGGAAACCCCCCAGCGTCCTTGCTGATCAGACATTTCCCGTCCGATGTCTCCATGAAGGGGGAAGGGAAAATGGGATCTTAGCGACTGGCTGGAGGTTGTTTGAGAACTAGGTTAGCCTTAACCTCTCCTGCCTTGCAAACTTCCCAGGGTGACCCCCCACATGCCAGAAATGTCCAAAAGATTTCTAGTTTAAACACCACCCCCCTTTTTTCCCCCTCTTCCTGGTCAGAAATCTCCCTCTCTCCCTGGTTTTAATACCCTCCTAGAGAGATGTCCATGCAGTCCACCCCCCCAGGCTTTGCCCCCTCGGGGGTGTCATCCCCTTTGTTTTGCCCCCCCAGGGTCACTCACAAACATCCCTGCTCAGGACGATTTCACCTCTATACAAGTTGGAGGACGGAAGAGAAATCTATGAGAGAAGGGAGGGAAAAATGCCAAGACAAAGGAGTGACTGAGTTTGGGCCAAATTCTACACCCTAGGACCTAGGCTGAATTAAACCCCGGGTTTTTAGTGAAGCAACAGGAGTGGGGGGATTTGAACCTGCAGCCCCTGGGAAGCAAAACCCTGCTGCCTTCACTACCAGGAGGGCTCATCCCCCCCAGGTGCTGATAGGACTTGGAGCCGTGCCCCGAGTGGGCTTGGATGGAGCTCCTAGATATCTGGGCCAGGCACAGGACAAGGGAGCAATTCCCCACTGCAGAGGTGCTTTGCAATGGCAAGGGGCTTGGCAAGCCGATCTAACCCGGGTGCAATTAAAAGGCTCCTGTCCCACTACGAGGGCATCCCTGCAGCCTTCAGATCACCAAATCCTAAAAGCCGGCCAGCCAAGGATCCCGGATCTAAGCAGATCCTATTGTGCATCGCGAGCCTCGCCTCTCCCTGCCGTCCCTCGGCTGCTTCCGGGAGAGGACTTCGAGGCGCAACCCCGTCCTGGAGAGGTCTAAGTCCATCCCAGCCTGGTGGAAACCCTCCCAGGTCCCACCTAAAATACATCCAGTCTTGAAGCTGTGTCCCAGAAATACATCAGGGCCAGGCATGTAACCGTGATCTGCTTAGTCAGTGATCTATGCCCACCCCGAAGGGATCGATGTATGGATCTCTTCCCAATTCACCACGAGAAATATTTGCATTTCTTTGGTTTTTGCAGTGCGCTCAGTTGAAATAAATTGACCCAGGTCGGATGTTAAAGAAATAAACCCCATTCCACCCCCTCCCTTTCTTTTTCATCTCCTGTTTAATATATAGATATAGATACATCCATACTATATATAGATATAGATAGACAGATACAGATAGATAGATATAGACATATATTATCTTGGAGAGGAACCAGCCAGTCGTGATTCGCGTAGGATACGTGGAAAGAGTTGGGAAAGGAGCATAGCCCAACGTGAAATATAGGCACACGCGCTTTGGTTTTAGAAACGAGAGTAATGAGGCTGGGGAATCAATTACGGGTTGTTTTTTCGGGGGGGAGAGAAAAAAAAAGGAAAATGGAATCAAACAGCTGTAAAATAAAATAAAATAAAGAAAGGAAATTAATTCCTCTAAAAATGT
Organism: Caiman crocodilus; assembly: GCA_030014935.1. NCBI lineage: Eukaryota > Metazoa > Chordata > Crocodylia > Alligatoridae > Caiman > Caiman crocodilus. The sequence continues at coordinate 257,876 of JAGPOW010000459.1, read as the reverse complement.
AGCTTCAATCTCTTAAAAAAAATAATCAGCAGAGATGTCATAAAACCACTGCAATCAAGTCAGAGCTCCGCGATTATTTTCCCCAGTAAGAAAACTCCATGTGAATATGCCTCTTATCAACAAGCAGGAAGAGACAGCTTAAGTCTAAATTACTCGTTTATTATTATTATTATTATTATTATTTTCGCAGATATTTCTATTGCCTTCCTGAGTTTCTGCTGCAGCCTTGGGGATGCCGTTCAAACGCGAGCGACTGGAGACGTTTTAGAAAGGCATGAACAATATAAAACAGCTTCCAAGTGCTTTGGAGTAAAATTAAATATACAGGGTAGAGTGGCTATGCACAGGCTCTCTATGTCTCTATACCTGCACACGATCCCGTATATACTTCTGAAGTTGTAGAGGCGTAAGATATAATCACCACCACAAATCCAGTATCTCGATCTGTTGTCTACGTCTATATATGCATTATATATATGCCAAATTATGCATACACATACCGGTAGATAGATAGATATAGAGAGTATATTATGTATGTGTTTAAGGGTGTGTATATACCTATACATGTAGGTATTCCTATACATATGAGCCCTGATTGTAGAGGCACACAAATGCTCACACATATCATTTACATCCATCTCGCTATATAAAGACAAAGCAATTTATAGTTATACTGGCGTGGTCTCTTTCTAGTCTATGAGAGGCATTCAACTTCACTCATAGACGTGGGGACTTATAGAACAGACTGTATAGCTAGGTCAGCAGTTCTCACGCAGGGTGTACGGAGATCCTTTCAAGGGTGCTGCAGTGTCACTCCTGTTAACTGTGCAAGCACGGTTCGGGGGGCAAACCCAGCGATTTCAAGCAGGAATCCACGGAGTGAACTAACTACATGCTGACCTGCTGTGATCTTTCTGAGTTCCTTGCAACAGAAAAAAAAATGCTCTATTTTTTTCTGTCGTCAAAAAAAAGGAGTGAAAACTAAGAGCCGGCATTTGCTGAGGGGGGTCTAGAATTTAATGAGGGGCTAAAAAGGTTGAGAACCACTCATTTAGATGCGCAGAGATGATCGTGCGTGTGTATAATCGCAGTCTCTGTAAATAGATTACAGAGGAAGAATTTAGCCACGTGCATGCACGCACAGTGCTCGCACACATACCAATACATACGTGTATATGTGTGTATATATATATATGTGTGTGTGTATACCGTAGGTATATGTGTGTGTATATATGTGTCTATGGGCTTATTTGTGTATATATATATATATATATACATGCACACACGTATGTGTGTGTCTATTTGCCTGTATAGGTATACTTATATGTATGTATATGCGTGTCTGTATGGGTGTGTGTGTGTGTGTGTGTGTGTGTGTATATGCATGCAAAACGGTAGATGCACACAGACACACACACATATGTATATGTACGTGTATCTACCTATTTGCATATATACACATACGTATATAATGTATATATACACGTGTACATAAGTGTATGCGCATCTACCTCTTTGCACACATATATACTGTATCTATACACTTACAGACATGTGTGTGGGTGCATCTACCTCTTTGCATATATACACACACGTGCGCGCGTGCATGTGTGTGTGCATAGACCACTTTGCACACATATATCCTGTATATATACTTACAGACGTGTGTGTGTGCACATCTACCTTTCTGCCTACATAGATACTGTATATATACACTCATACATATATGTGTGTGCGTACATCTACCTCTGCAGACATGTATAATGTACATATGAAGATATGGGGGGGGGGG
>JAGPOW010000459.1:229052-249184 GCA_030014935.1 Caiman crocodilus | reverse complement strand
GCCTGGGTTTTTATTTCCCCCCTCGGGTGTCCAAGGAAATGGTCATCCGGGGGCGTTGTTTGGAGAGGGGAATAAAAGGGTTAGTGGGTTGAAAGGGGAGGGTGGAAGGGTTGGTTTTTTTTTTACATGCAAGATGGCAAATACACCAGGAAAGGAGCGGTTCCCCTCCCCCAGCACCCAGCCCCCTGCCAGCCCCCCCAGTCCAAAGGGTTCTCCAGGGAGCTGGTCTGGACAAACCATCTCCAATGATAAATGCCTCCATCAGGGCTGGGCTGGAGCCAAGCAGGGAATCCTGGAAAGGGTAAAGGAGTTACCAGATCTGGCACTGAAGGGCAGGCAGGGGGAAATGCACGCTCATCACATTGGGTTTCTACCTGCACACAAGTCACCTTTGATGTCTCCTCTGACTTTGCCTTCCAAAGAGAATCACCCTCATCTTCACCAGTGGAGGCCTCTCTCGCACACCTACCTATAGGGTCTATGATGTCCTGGTTCCTACACCTATGATGTCCTAAGACAGGCCGGCAAGTAAAAGGGAGGCCCCGACGCCCAATGCTGTATTGACCCAGGTCCACCCAGGTTTGAGAAATGCCACCAGAGTCTGTTACAAGGAAGTGACTTTGAATTAAAGTGGAGAAGGACTTGGATGATCCCGCTGGGGGCTGGGAAATCAGAGAGGTGTGTTGCCACTGGGCAAATACAGGCAGGTCTTCATCTAAAACCCATGCTGCCTCCGGTACCAGTGTGCAGCCAGCCTAAGTCTGTAGCATCTGACCCCTGCCAATTCTTCCTGGCATAAATCTGTTTCTTGTGGCTAATAAAAGCGGGCGAATTTCCTAATCTGAGTCAGACTTTTTTTGTGGCGGGGAGAGGACAAGTAGTGTAGGGGAAATCTCTGGATGATAAACAGGGGCTTTGAGGTATAGAGGGACAAAGTATGTTCATTTAGACCAGTTTAAAAGTAAGTTCATTTAGACCAGGCCTGTCCATGGCAGGGTCCCAGAAGGGAAGCACGCCAGGGGGCAATGGATTTCCTTCTGACAGTTGTCCCCTCATGTCTGGGGAAGAAGTTGGCTTTCCAGGTAGATGATATCCAGCCCTCTCCTTCCCCACCCATCCCCTAAATGCCCTTGGATGTTTCCTAGCACTGAATGGGCTGTCTGGATGTGCAAGATGCCAGAGCTTTCAGCTGCCAGGTGTCTCAGGTCACTGCCAATCAAAGCACTGAAGTTTGGGTTTAGCTGGACACACATCTTCACCTCCTGGCTCAGTTCAGGTTTGCCCAGGCCACTGAAGACAAAGAGTGGGCACTGATGGCTTGCTGAATCAGGAATCAGGGCCCAGGGGCAGAGCCCTCTGGTCTCCTCCTGTAGCAAAAATGCACCTTCCCGGCTTAGGGCCCGCTTCCTCTATCACCCCCATTTAGACTGGGAGCATTGTGGGGGTGCCTGAACAGCACCGAGCACCATCACAGGGCCAGTGACAGTAAGTGACTGGGCCTCAGCAGGATACACACTGTCCTTCTACTGCCTCTTCAGCCTGGATTCCCAAATGCCATCAGAAATCAGCATCAATTCCATGCAAATCCACCCCAATCAGGCTTGCAAGCCATGGAGGACAAGGCACCTTGTACCTTGTCAGGAGCAGATTTCTGGAGGCGGGGGAGTCAAGAGAAGGGCATTTTTATAGATATACATATACATGTACCTACACCTATACATACCCATAGACATACATATACATACACACTTGCTTGTGCATATATGTATACATATGCATGAACATATAGATACACATATTCATATACAGATGCATGTGCATGTGTATGTCCGTGTACATATATATCTATTTTAATGGGAGTTTTTTCTTCCCATTGTGAAACCCCCAGAGCCAGAACCTCAGCTTCTGTGAATCTGCGTGTCCCCCCCACGGCCGCCCCCAGCACAATGGACTTGTATTGATTTGCATGGGCTGAAAGGATCCGGCTTTTTCTCTTTCTCTCCCCAGCCTCTGTGCATCCCTGCTCTTGCCCCAGAGCGGTGCAAAAGAGCCCGGGGGGAAGCCAGGCCCCTTGGAAATCAAGGGCAAAGCTCCCGGGAAGCCCGGTAGACTTTCAGCGGGGACGGGAGAGGTGGGGATGGGGAGGGAGAGGGTGGCTTGCCGGCTAAAGCAGGAGGGGGATTACCCCCGACCCACGAATCAGCACACACTCGGTCCCCGGGCACACCGATGCCCACACTACATATACATACATCACTAGTGTCCATGCCCCACCCAAACGGCCGTGCAGCCAAGCACACACAAGTGCAGGAGGCCCTATACGCGTCAAAGCGCATACACCTAGTACACAAACGCGTGTATACAGTGTGTACAGCCTTCCGGGCAGCCCCTCCGCCTGTGCACACGTGTAAGCCCCGCCTCCAGAGCACACACGTACAGCTACACAGGACCCTTTCCCCCAACACAGTCCAAGTGTGGATGTCCCACAGACACATCTATAGCTGCACCGCACACAGCATTTTAACCACCTATGGACGCAGGTACACGTCTCAAGTACACGGCTGCTCACACGCCCCGTAGAAGTGTGCAGGACCCCACATCCTACACACAAACACGTGTTCCATAGGCAACAAGTAGATAGACACCCCGCCCTCCCCATGGAGACACACCACACACGCACTCCATTCAACAATCAGATACACAACCCCACGGACACGCACACCGCATGCACAAACAAGCAGATACACATACTCCTTACACGCTCCTCCCCCCATACAGACACACACACAGGTACACACACACTCCATACACACACAGAACATATAGCAAGCGCACACGTACAGCCCCACCGAGCAGCAACAGGGGCACAGGCATCCCTTCCACAAGCGGACCTGCACACACACACATATACACACACACCGGATCGTCCCTCCTTTCTCCTTATCTCGGGCACGGGCTGCAAAGTGGGGGGTACCACATACACACACAACAGGCACCACGGGAAGCCCCCCCCCCCGGGCCCCCCCCCCCCGCCCCGTGGCCGCCGGTGGGGACCGTGTAAACACCCCCCCCCCCCAGCCTTTTGATCCAGTTCTACCCACCCACCCCACGGGCCAAATCCTGGATCCCCCTTCCCAAGATCAAAGAGACCTTACCCAGGCCAGCCCCACTGTCCACCCAAGGGATGCCCCCTTTACAACATCTGCCTCCCCCCGCCCCCCAAGTGCCAACCTAGGAGCTCAGGTTGCCCTCTACCTCCGTCCTCTCCTTCCACCCTAGCCTCCAGCCCTGGAGGGTGAGGGGGGGTACTACCCCAGTGCGGAGGGGATGCCTGGCAGATGACATTGGGGATGGCTCCCACAAGGAGTGACCTCTGAGTGCCCTTCCTTAATATATTCAGGCAGACAAAGCCGCAGACTTGGGAAACCTCGCGGCAGCGCTAACACGCACCAACCCCCGGCCCATCCCGGGCCGCTGTCTCCGGGCTCAGTGCAGAGCAGAGTCCCCCTGCTTCCCCCCTGCACCATGTCCCAGGCTCAAGACGGGGTTGGGTGGGGGTCGGCCTTGTTGAAACCCGAGAGGCTGGAGAAATGGGCTTTGGATAAGTTAGCGGAGCTTGAGGGGAGACTCCGGCTTTGGAAGGGCCAGAACCGCGCCCCCACCGCACAAACACCCACACCCACACGTGTGCACACGAGCAAGCCAACCCCCCTGGGTGACCCCTGGGTTCGCTCTTGCTTGTGAAATCCTAGCTCCTTCCTCTGCCCTGTGGGGAATTCAGGCTCCTTGGAGCTCATTCCTGCAGACTCGGGGGTGGGGGAGAGGAGATTTATTCCCTTGCTGGCCCCTAGGTCGTCAGGAGGTCTGGAGTTAAAGGAATTAGGCACCAGCCGCTTCCCATAATGCCTTGTTTCTGAACCTGGACATGAAGACTTCCCCGCTTGAAGTGTGCAGCTGGTGCAATAGTATCTATCACTTAAACCCCCGGGCGTCTCGAGCGTGTGCTGGACCATCGCGACTACATCAGCCATCAGCCTGCCACCCTCCTAAGGTCTATGTCTGCCTGCCCATCTCTCACCCTTCATTCCCAGCCACAGATGTACGTATATTTGAAGGACCCCCTACCTCCCCATCCATCCATCCACCCATCCAACCACCCATACACTCTCTTCCTTTCTCCCTGATCCCTATGCAATCTTCCTTTTTTCCTATCCACCCATCCACCCTACGCCCTCTTCCTTTCTCTCCCTAATCCTTATGCATTATTCTTTTCTTCCTATCCAGCCAGCCAGCCATCCACCTACCCACCCCATACACTCTCTTTCCTTATGCCTTCTTCCTATCTATCCATCCACCCTCATGCACCCTTTCTTTGTCTCTCTCTTGCTTTTTCTCCTTCCCTCCGTCCATCTCTTCATGAGCAACACGCAGAGATGGCGGAGATCCCTCGGTGCACTGGAGTCCACGGCCTTACTCTCCTAAGTAGACCAAGAAGCAGAAGCAAACCCCAGCCCCTTCCTCCCTCCCTCCCTCTCTCCCCCTTCTCTTCCCCGCGTGGCCCGGCCTCCCATGGCCTGATGCTCCCTTCTACCCACTCTGAATGATTCCTCCAAGCTACCAAGACAGAAGTCTGTTTATGAAAGGTTATTAAAGCAAACTTAATTTCCAAGGGTTCGCCATTTGCCGGGGTGATTAGACCTCAGGAACTCATCCCATCTCTCCCCTTCCAAATCAGTTTATAGATGATCTCTGTTAGCAATTTGAACTGTAGCTGCTTTGGAAGTCAATGTCCTCTTTATTCGCTGGCATTGTAACCGCACAAGCCTAGCAGATTTATGTGGTCGCGGGGTGCTCCGGGAAAAAAAAAGAGCCTAAATGAAACATTCAAGCCATTGAAGTGTAAGTAAAGAGATGGTATCATCTCGCTGGGTCGGCTGAGAAGCGAGAATGGGCAAGAAGATCCATTTTTTGGTTGTTGTTGCAAGACCGCGTTATTATTTAAATACCGATGAATCTTACCAACGAACGACTTTTTTGTAGGCAGACAAGGTTCTTTGGGTGAATCAGATATTTTTATTAGCCCAACTTAAATAGTTGGACATTTTTTTAAAAGAAGTCAGCAGGTTTTAATAGGAAAACAATTGTCTCTTCTGCTCCTTTGTGAGCTCCCGGGTGTCTATTTTAGCTGATAGAGATGTCCAAGAATTGCACTTCCTCCGCCAAAAAAGACTGTCGCTCTCCCAGGATCCCAACCCAGCTTCCCTGAAGGTCACTTTCTCACGGGAGAAAGTGAAATACCCCGTGTCTTCTGTATCAGCGCTAAGTCCTTGCGGGCATAGGATCATCTCAATTGGCTTTTAGATCGATCTAAACCGGCTGGGAGGGGATGGGGGGCTTTATTTTCATCCCCATGATCCCACCTAGATTTTGGCTCGGTATGGGATGGAGATGTGGGTCGACATGAGCTGAATGGTGAAACATCGTATAGACTCCTCTATAGAGTCTATAGAGATATAGGGTCTATAGATTCCTGGCCTCTTCCCAGCTGGATGCACCCGGGGTGGGCTGCTGGGGAGACTGGGGGTAGAAGGCGTCTCTGGTTCTGCAGCAGCACAATATGGAAGGTAACTCGTGTTTTACTTGTGTGAAGCCGGAGATATTAAGGGCTGGAGCGATGGGACGGGGCAAGTACCCAGAAACGAAGTGAGGAAGGGGAGCTGAGGCCCGAGACATCCTAGGGAAAGAGGCGTGCAGCCTGGAAGGGATGGGGAAGAAACACGGAGAGGCAGGATTGTGCTAACTGAAGGGGGCTTTCCTGGAGTATCTTTGCACCTATTCAGGGGACACAATGGGCTGGGAGTTGACACTGTCCCACCCTCTTCTCCCGGACACTTCCAGCTACTTGCCTCCAGACTTCCAGGGAAAAGACGGGACAGTGGAGGAAAGAGGGGGGGGCGCATTTCAGATCCCTCTCGCCCCCTCCCCATTGAACCCGAAAGTGGAAACAGGCTCCTGTCCTCTCAGCTGCCTGGAGTCTAGCCCGTGCCCCCGGCTCCGTCCTCAGGCTCCAACAAAGGGTGGATGGTCCGGGGAGGGATGGAGGGAACATGCTCAAGATGTTTCACAGCCAATATCAGCTCGCATGGCTTGCCCAATGGAGACTAATGGGAGTTTAGGTACCTCTACCCTTGTCTACCCCCCGCCAATGCCCCGTCAGCTGGAGTCGCCTGGACACCCTTCCCCACGTGGAGGGGAAGCTGGGATCTAGGTCCAACAGGAGCCGATCCTGGTCCCCGGTCCCAAGGAAGGGGAGGGAGAACAAAGGCTGGAAGGTGGCTGGATCGCAGGTCGAGCTGGAATCTGAAGCATTTGGGAGGGGGGGGGATTTAAAATAGCTGCCGCCAGGACTGGAAACCACTAAGGCATCCACCTACGCCTCCTTCACAAAGGCCAGGCCGAGTCTGGGCTGCGCTGCGTGTGCTGGGTTGTGGATCACAGACACACACACACACACGGGCGTGCAAATACACACGCCCGCACCAGCACGCGGACCCATATGACGAAAGCCAAGCACAAAGAAGCTCGAGCACACCGCTCCAGACTCACACAAGTAGACACAAACATATACACACTTACAGATAAGCCCCGGAACAGCCGCGCGCACACCCCGACAGACAGACACACACACACACATACACACACACACACATTACGAGAATCCCAGACAGGTCCTTACAAACATACACAGGCTTATGCACGACTACACACAGACCCGATTGCATCCAGCTCCCCGTCCTAGACACAGACTGACACACATACCAGCATCAGTGCACACTTGGAGGTAGTCACACACAGATGTGCACATCCCTAAAGAACCAGACACACAAACACCTTCAGAAACACTCACCCAGACACCGACAGACCCTCCAGCAACCCCATGTAAACACAGGCACAGATCTAAACACGTTCACACCCACAAGATGCCAGCACAGCCAGAATCACCAACACACACACGGACACACACACACATCCAATACTCGACCACACACACACGGACACCTAGAAAATACAGATACCCACTAATACACAACAGACACCAGCACAAATACACCCACACACGCACGCCCAAGTAGCACAGAAAACCCTACACACACAAACACACCCACACACAAACACAGCCACAGAGGAACACACACACACACACACACAAACAGATAACGCCCAGCCTTCACCTTTATGCTGCGGGTTCCAAAACTTTTCTACCCATATTAGGGAAAAAAAAGTTTCTTCGTACCCAGAAAGATGGTTTCCAGATAGAGGGAAGTGTTTATACTTTAAGGGAAAAGGCCTTGGTGTTTTGTGCCTGGGAACATAAACACTTCCCAAGACCGCATTGCTTTCCGCGAGATGCGGATCGCACCAGCTAAGCCGGGAGCTGGCGGACCGGGGTCCCCGGGGCCTCAGGACGGGCTCCCAGCCCCGGAGGTAACCCTCGCTTGATCCCACCGAGCTCATCCCTGTAGACACGACTAAACCCTCCAGTATGGAAAGGGAGGGAGACAGAGAAAGTCGAGGGAAGCCAAGGCTCGGGAGCCTCAGATCAAGAATTCACACACCGCTGAGAAATGTCCTCCCCCTTTATTTCTAACACAGGCATTTTCATTTCTATTTTCTTGTCCTTGTGAGGGTTGGATGTATTTTTTCACCCCTGTCTGAAAATCCTCTTCCGTTACGGGCACAGAAAGTGAGAGCAAAAACCCCAAACAAACAAAGAATAAAAAACCTTGACAAGATTGTCCTGCTAAATCTGTCTTCCCTCCCCCCTTCCAGTCATCAGTACTAAGATACAGACCTTTATATCTGTGCATGTAAATTGATCCATAGGTACCTGCATGCGTGTGTACATATAATACACAGATATCTGTGTTTATATAAACGCAGCAGATGACTGTATGTGTTTTTATATACTGACACGTGTGTATATAAGTACACAAATAAAATATACACGTGCATACATATATATGTGTATATATATATATATACATACATAGGTATACTTATATGTATGTATGTATATACATACACACATATACTATATATATGTATGCACAGATTGCACACGCATACATCTGCGTTTGTGTGTATATATATGTGTGTGCATACATATATATGTGTTCATGCATTTAGATACATATATATGTATGAGCGTGTGTATATATGTATGTGTATAAACAGACATACACTAGCATATGTGTGTATATTTATATGACCAGGATGTATTTGTGTGTATATAAATCTGGGTACGTATATGCGTGTCTGTGTATCCACACACAAACACAAATATACATACCCACACATACACATATATATATGCTGGTCATATAAATATACACATATATGCTGGTGTGTGGGTGTGTTTATACATACACAGAGACACACATATATATATCTCCTTTATATATGTGCGTGTGTGTGTGTGCATCATATAAATGTGTATAAATCAGTGTGTACTGACTATATAAATATAATCCTCGTGTGTGTGCGATTATTTAAATATACTACACATACTACATGCGCACACACTGGCGTTTCACACCTATAGCTAGGTAATGTAGGCAGGAATCATTTCCCGTCATTAAACAGGTCCATGGGGCGCTCAGGTCTCTTTAACACTCAACTCCCAGCCGGCTTAGTCCCTCTCAGCCCCAGGGACCCTTGGAAAGCTGTCTGCCTCTACACACCCGCAGGGGCAGCTCTGTAACCCAACATCTAAATATTGTTATCAAGAGCAAACTTTGCAGGTTCAGGAGCAAGAGAGGCCAAGGCAAAAGGCGCTGGGGTTTTGCGGGGGGGGACTAGCCAAAGTGTATACAACTCTCAGCACCGATTCATCACCTGTCCCTCTGCCAGATAAGTCTCGAGATGGCCAAGGGAGGGTGTGGAAGGGACAGGACAGGGCTTACAAAAAAAAGAAGGCGAACCTCTTTCCAAGAGAGAGCTTAGCAAATCCGTCCCTGGGTGCAGCTCAGCTCTCCCGGGAGATCCCCAAAGCAAGGGCTTGTGTGCCGGGAGTTTGGGAGAAGGGTTTGAAGAATCACTCCTGGCCAGATCCTTCCCCCTCACCCCGCACCCTTTCAAATGATCATTTCTAATGATTTACTCCTACCTCCTCTGTCCTCCCAAGACCTCGAGGATCTGAGTTTGAATCACTGGCGCCAGGAAGAGTTTGCCAGTCACTGACTTGCCTTTTGCACTCCTTTTCTGCAAATCCTCCACCAAACCAGACGTAGGCACGGAACTAAGCAAGGGATCGAGTGTGAGTGTGCGTGTGTGATTGTGTGTGTGTATATATATATTTATAGACACAGAGATGATCTATCTATCTATCTATCTATCTATCTATCTATCTATCTATTTAATCTGCCAGGACTTTATACACTGTGTCCCTGTGCATAGATTTTTTTGAGGGTGTATTTATTACAGTGCAGTTAAAACTCACATTTATTTGATTGGGATGGGAGATCTTTTGACCCTGCTTTTAAGCAAAACCTGCTCCCATCTGGAGACTTCCGTAGGAAAGAAGGCTCAGCACTGTCAGCTGCTCTGGGTTAGGCTAGAAGACCTGGGTTAAATGAAGTTATACAGCCAGACTTTGGGGCTGTTGCCAACCAAGTAAATTAACCTGGTGAAGCAAACAATTGCCCTGAGATGCTGGCGTTCCCTAACACGGAATTCAGGTCCCCCAGTCAAAGCTCCTTTGTCCTGCTGTCCAAAGTTGGGGTCGTGACCTGGCCAAAAGCAAAGCAAACCTGCAAGTAAACACTTTATGGGGTCGTCTTTAAATATTGATAGCGGCTGCAAGGAAACTGGTTTTCTTTTGGGTTTTGGTTTTTTGGGTTTTTTTGGAGGGGTGGAAGAGGTTCAGAGCAGCCTAGCGAAGGATCTAGTCCTTGGAAATAAAGCAGCCTCTAATCAGCACGAACAACCACAGAGAGGGGATGAATTGCACACTTTGGGAACAGGAGCCTGGATGTGGGTCTTGGGAGGCTAGCTAACTTGGAAGCTGGAAGTGCGGGGTAGAGCGACAGGCTTTTTAATTCTGCCTTTGCTTACAGAAAATGAAATGCGCTTATACTAGGGTGTGCGTGTGAGAACCTACTTTTAATTTTATCTATCTATCTAGCTAGCTAGCTATAAAATCTGCCCGTTTAATCTATACACTTTATAAAAGGGACTGCTTGCGTATTTGCCTGCATGCATCTTTTAATTCTCCCTGCGTGCGTGTAGGAGAGTGGGTATGCATTTTCAAGTTGATATGGGTCTCTTTGGATGTGTGCATGGGTGCTCACATTCAGATATGTGTATGTGTCTTTGGAGAGATCCATGTGTGTATGCTGAGTTACATACATATGATTTATGCGTGTAATATATTTGGATACTTCTAATATATATCTATATGTGTGTATAAATATATATGTATGTATGTAGATGTGTGTATGTACGTATATATATATATTTGGATGCACGTGCCTATATATGCGTGTGCACATGCATATGTGCGTTTGTTTGCACACACGAATAAACTCAGACATAAGGAGAAAGGAAAGCACACGTATACACAAATAGATGAAAAGTGCCAAGGCATAGTATATAAAGCTACATCACGCGTAGGTAAATTCAAAAGCTGATTTATAAAAAGTCAAGGTGCACAACACCCCCCTACACCCCCCGGCATGAGGAAGGATCTGGACACACTCAGGAAGATCTCCACGTGCCCGCAGAGCCTCGCTCGGGTATGGGCAATGCCTCTGCACCCCCCCGTACATTTAATTCCGTATGCGTGTGCACTTGCTATTTGCAAGCCCATTGCTTCAGGGGAACTCGTGTGCTAAATCTGCAAAGCACTCGAAACTTGTTTAAGTTTCTGCTTTAATAATAATCCTTGTAATTGAAAGCAAATGCCTTCTGCAAGGAGATTAAAAAATAAATAAAGCGGGGGGCGGGGGTGGGCATTAAGCAGAGGAAAACAACACACTCCTTAAGGGATAGGGCCGGGACAGATTTACCTCGACAATATTTGTGATAGTCCGCAATAAACTCAGTTCTCCTGACCCTTTGGCTCAGTATCACAACGGGCGCGTGAGGACCGTATTTCTGAATTCAAACCCTTCCTCTCCCCTGCTTTTGTTGCAGCCTGCCCGGCTTACCAGGAAAGTTGGAGGTCTTTGTGACAGAGGTTAATTTTTATTTGTCCTCCATAATTTCACTCTTCCTGAGAAGCCATAGCTATGAGGCATAAATAACCACTCGGAGAGGACTGGAGGGGATAGGCAGACATTAGCATCTATGCCCCAGCGAAATGAAACTGGTTAGCCGAGCCCGTTATAACGCACATACAGATGAGTGAATAAACAGAGGCAAACCGGGTTGATTGAGTGACAGCTGTCAGCAGGACCTCATAAAAAATATCCTCAACTAGGAAATAACCACTTGCATACTCTGGTGCTTCACTTTCCCTGCTGCCTTTTGGCAAAACCCCACTTGTCCTCCCCTCCATTCCCCTAAATGAATCAGGTTGCAGTTGACCCTAAGAAAGAGTTGGAGAAAAGAGTAAGAGGGGATAGGATCTGGCATCAGAAAAAGAGGGTAAGCCTTTAGGGAAGACGTGAGATGTACAGAGCAGCCAGGAAGTGGCTCCATATCTCCCTGCCACAAAAACTCGGGTGCTAGAGAAAAGTTGCTCATAGAAAGCATCTTGCACAAGAATAAAAGCCAGGTTTTCGTCCTCGGGTTTAATGGCTCGGAAGAGCTGGATCTCTCCTTGGATATGCTATAGATGGTCCCGCGCCGGGGCTGGGGTAATTAACCCGGGACACCTGAATTTAGGAAGGAGGCCGAAGTGAAGAAGGGACAAAATATTTCATCCCCTAGGTCGAAAGAAGAGAGTCCAGAGCAGCAAAGGATTTCCTTTGCAAGCAGGAGGGTGCTCGAAAAAATACTCCCCCCCCACCCCCCACATAGGACTAGGGTCTGCATCCAGTGCCCCCAAGCACACCGAAAAGGCTATTATCTGCCAGAAATTATTAACATCATTAACAGCACGGGCTGCTAGCTGTTCGCAAGGAAGCACCAGCCTCTCAGTAAAGTCCCCAAATGTTTGGCTTGGTTCCTTGCCTATCAAAATAAATCATAGCGACAGATTAGGAAGTACATAAAACTATATCTCTGGATAATGATATACGAGACCACAATAAATATAAGTTACACGTTGGAGGTGTTGTCAGTGCCGGTTGCGAACCCGTAACTCACTCACTTAACCCTGCCTGCCTGTTTGTCTTTTAATTACAATTAAGGCCGGAGAGGAACATTTTCTAACTAGGTGGGGGGGTGAAAAGAAAAAAAAAGAGCAAGTCCCTGGCTTGATCTGTGACTGAAGAGCTTGGGAGCTTATTCTTGCTATTATTGCCTGGGATAAAAAAGGAAAGGGTGGGTGGGTGGAAAGGACTGGGGATACATGCTGGGGAGTGGGGAGGGTGGGGGTTGTTCTCCTAAAGCAGAAAATACTTAGTTTTAATTGCTGGCTTGTGTTATCACCCCACAGCATCTCTCCAACTGCTGCTTTCAAGCGAGCAATCCAGGAGGACATTAACTTTCACAGCCCCCTGCAACTTCAGGGAACACAGGCTCTCCTTGGCACTACCAGAGCTTTTCACCGCTTAACTTAAAAGCAAGTTAAATCCCCCCACTATAAACTGCTCTCTCTCCAGCCCTTCAAGGACTGGAGTTTTTCAGCCTTGCTATTAAAAAAAAAACAACCCCCCCCACCCCACACACACACACAAACAAACTCACATCCAAACCATGAGGGGGAAGCAATCAACTTGAGGTCGCCCCCCAACAACCTGGACCAGAAGAAGAAGAAAAAAGGAAAGGAACTGACCTGAGATGTTAATCTGATCTTCAAGAAACACTTGGCTGCTGTGATGATTTTTTTTAACAGCCCCATATTGGAAGGAGAGTGGATATCCAAGCAGTGCACAATGAAAGGCCTGGGGAAGACGGTGCCCCCCAGATGCCAGACCAGCTGTGCCAAGGTGAAGCTGGAAGAGTGAGCGCCGCAAAAAGCAAACCACTGATTCCTCACTGGGGTTTCTCCCAGCTCTGTCTGGACAAGCAGGGGGAGGGGGGAGAGGGGCGAATCTGGACCCTTTTTTGCACCGTTAACTCACATGCAATGTGGCTCTTTCTCTCTTCTTGATTCACGCCCTGGTTTTAATCATCTGCCTCATTTTATTATGATTTTTTTTGTTTAAACTGCAAGGGGGGAGGGGGGGACACTTTGATCTGGTCGTGGGGCAGCCAGGAGGGAAATAATGCTTGGGAAGGCGGGACAGGAGAAGAGAAGTTTGGCCCCGACTTCACCCTGCTTCCCTTTTCTCCTGGGATGACAGCACAATGCGAGAACACGCATTGAAAGTGCCCCATCTCTCCCTATAGGAAAATCTACAAAGACCCTCAACAGTCGTGGTGCCTCTAAATCTGTGTAGAGAGACACAGAAGGTACACGTTGGGAGAAGCACCCGGGTCAAAGGTCAGCCGGCCTGGCCAGGATAAAACTGATGCAATAGAAAAGTTGTCCTCTCAGTGAACCCATTTTTGCCGTTTACCCGAACTTCAATAAAGTTTCTTTCAGCCTCTCAACATGGAGGTGTCAAGGGGCTAAAAAGAGACCCTGATGCAGGCTGTTTGGAGCTCCAGAGGGTCATTTTTTTTCCTTCCCCCTGCTGCCTTGCCTGTATCATGCATTCATAATCTCCCTCTTTGCCCTGAATTGTGTCATGGCCAAGTCTAAAAGCTAAATAAGATGCTCCATAAACATCTTCAGAATATAGGGGAAGAGGGGGGAGTAAAGTTGAGCTCAGAAGCAAGAAAAGAGACAGGAAAAATAGCCCTAAGAATACCCAGCCGTATAACTAAATGCGATGATTTTTTTTTTAAATTGAACATGTAGACTATACAGTGGAAAATGTGATTAATGCTCCTCTCTACCTTCCTCCTCACACCCACAGAGCACACAGATTCACCACTACCACCACAAAAAAAAAAGGTCTGGTCAAATTTGGAGCCCTTCTTCAACAGGCCTTTAAGAATTCACCTCCCCCCTTCCCCAAATAAATGAGAGGATGCAACTTGAAAACCAACTTTAAGCAACACCATATGCAGCCCAGCTCACTCTGAGTTTGCAGAGCTGGTACACTTAGCTCACTAAAGAACTGGGGGGAATTCAATATGTGCATGTGTGTGCGTATCGCCATGGTTGTAAATTCAGCTCTGTAGCATTTCTACAGCATTTAGTCTCGAAGTTGCTACCACCCAAAAATGATTTAACCTTCCATTTCCTTGTTAGATCCATACCCGGGGTTATAGGCAAGGACAGTGACTACAACCTCCAAGAAACTCTTACTTTCCCCCCACCTACCCCTTCAACAAGCCTTCCCCAGAAGGACAGCTTGTTAGGAGAATCTGGCTAAGTGCCTTGATTAGATATAGATATAGATTTAGCGTCAAGGCACTTCAAATGCACTTTATGTATCTTTATCTAGATATATAGATATAGATATTTATATCTATATAGATGTAGATATATAGATAGAGATATACATATGTATGTGTGTATGTATATCTCTAGCTATACATAATATATCTATATATCTATATAGATAGATATATATGTTAGTATGTATATATACTTTCAATTCCATTTTTTTGTCCTTTTGTGCCAGCTGGTGGTTAAAAGGACAAGGGAGGGAGTAGAGGGGGGAAAAGACCATGACCAGCCACTCTCACACTCTGGTCCACTTTTTGCTGGAAAGGTTGAAAAGCAATGTAGAAAATGCCCCTGTCCCTATGCTGATTCGTGTTTCTCCACCCTTGGAGTCCAAGCACCAGCAGGAATGTGAAGAGCTCATTAGCTCTGCACAACAACTCTCTATTACAAACAATAAGCAGAACCTCTCTCTTCCCCTCTCAGGATCTCTTTCTCTCTTCCCCAGCTCTCACTGTGTGTTTGGGTCCCAAGACTTCTTTCCCTGTCACTTCAATTTTGAGAGAGGAACTCGCTCACTCACTGCAGTCACAAAATAAAACAAAATAAAATAAAGCCACACAAAATAAGTGGTAGAAAAGGGCTGGCTTCCCCTGCCTCTCTCAGAGCAGACACTGGGAGAATGGTAAGTGCTGCAGCGACTCAATATGTTTTAAACAGGCCTAACTACAAATTTCCCACCCACCAAGTTGGTTCACCCTGGGATACTAGCTCTGAAAAGGGACCGGAGGCAAAGTTGCAAAACCAGGGCCTACCCAAGTTTTCCCCTCGCATAACTTGTCCTGCAGCTCTTTCCGTCTTCCAGGAAAGTAAACAAATAGTTCTTGGGGATTTTTTTCTATGGAGAGGGGCATGGGGGTAATGTTTCTCTCTAAAATATCCATAACCTGTATCATTTATTCAAAGAAGATCAAAGAGGCATTCCCCACCCCACTCCTTTTCCCCAACCTTTTTTCCTCTGCTCTTAAAAAAAAAAATAGAAAAAGAATAGAGCTATTGGCTTTTTATGATAAAAAGCATTAACACACAAGACCACAAAAAGACAACAGACATGTAATAAAAATAAAAATAGTGAGGAAAAAAAATCAGGCACTCTCCACATGAAATGAAGGGAATGAAAGACAAGAGGACTGCTATTCTAGACCCAACACACAGCACTTCCCTTTCGTAAAATGAGAGGATTATTTTGTTTCCTTCTAGGTATAAATTTTCTTGGGAGAATCTGAAACCTCTGACCACGTTGTGATGTCACAAAATCTGGAGGACAAAGTTATCTTTATATGTTTGCTTAGACTGAACTTAAGCAGTAACTCGGGGCTCCTGGCATTCACAGCAAAGAATCCCAGGCTTGGTTTGGGCTGCTTATTTTTTTTTAAATATTGTTTTTATTTTTGGGGGAAGGGGAGGAGGGAAATGTTGGAGAGTTAAATAAACCACCAGACATTAAAGTAAAACTAATTCACACTCACTGATTTATTGAACACTTGGACTTTCACATACACACTAAAACTCTTTATTGCAAGTTTACAATGATCATGGAAAATCAGTCCAAAAACACAAATAACCACGACAAAAAAAACTAGCTACTGACTTTTTAAACCTTTCTCTCTCTCTCGTTCTCTCTCTCCTTTAAATATGCCACTATCTCTTCCTTTTATTATCCCCCTTCTCAGGTTTTCTTTTTCCAATCACTTCTTCGCTCACCCTGGTTCTGTGCTGCTTTCTTCTTCTTTTGTATTTTTAATCATGATTATTTTAGCTTTTCCTCCTTCACAGAGCAAAACAAAAAAAAAAACCAACCCCCCTAAGAACTTCAAAGCTCCATTTTTTCCCCCATTCTCCTTAGACCATTGTGCATTTGTAATGCAGAGGGCAAAAGACCTACATTCTTTTCGCTTGCTCTTTTTTTTTCTTGCTTTTTTTCTTCTTTTTTTTTGCAATTATTCTTATTTGCTCATTAAATTCATCGAACAGAACACATACACCTCCCTCCCATCCCCACCCAACCCCACCCCTTAAAAAATAAATAAAACCCTGAAACGGCGTTAAAAAACCTGCAGGTAATTGCCACCTGGCTCCATGCTATATCACATGCATCTAAAGCCTTGGTCTTGTAGACTTCATTGTATTTTTTTCCTTTTTTTTTTTTATATATATATAGAGATATATATATATATAGATATATATATATATATACGCACAGGGAAACTACAAGGGGGGGAAAGAGAACCAAAATATATATATATATGTATATATATTAGATTCTATAAATAATCAAGAGTCAGTCTGGAGGGGGGGGTGTGAGGTTGGTTTATAACCTTGTGATATCGTCTGCTCGCTGCTCCGGGGCTCCGGGGGGGGAGAGGTCCTCACTGGGAGCCGTGCTAGCAGCCGCGATGGTGCTGGGAGCCGGGTTCGCTGGCGCGGAGGAGCGGACTTTGGTATTGGGCAGCCGATGGTCCTTTTTCCATTTCATCCGCCTGTTCTGAAACCAGATTTTGATCTGCCTTTCCGAGAGACACAAAGAGTGGGCGATCTCGATGCGCCTTCGCCTGGTCAGGTACCTGTTATAGTGAAACTCCTTTTCCAATTCCAAGACCTGCTGCCTTGTATACGCAGTCCTGGAGCGCTTGGGCTCGCCTCCATTGTAATTGGGATTCACTGGAAAAGCAAAGATTAGCATGAATAGAGAGAGAGAGAGAGAGGGGGAGAAAGAAGGAGACGGAGGGAGAGGGGGAGAGAGATGGAGCCTGAGGAGCTCAGGAAAAAGTAATCAGCTAAATGGCTTATAAAGAACTTTTGGCAGCTCAAGACTTTCTATTCTAATAAGAAGGGGTTTCCCTGGCTCAAAAGACTGAATTATTTATGCACCCGTTACAAAGCTTTAGGAGTTTCACACATACATAACAGAATGAAGCACATGGTTGAGGCTGCCCAGACTGGCTTGGGCTATAAAATTTATGGTGGGTGTAATTACCCATTCGGAGTCGTAAATCCAGTTCAATTGTGCTAACCCAAAGACTCTCATGGAAGGGAAGGAAATAAAAAAGAGAGAGAGAGAGAGAGAGAGAGAGAGAGAGAAGGGGGGTGGGGGGGAGCATGGTGTGAAAAGAAGAGGAAGACAGGAGTGGAGAGACAGAGAGAGAGAAAAAAAAGTTGCCTACCAGAACTGACGTGGATTTTTTTCATCCATGGATAGACTATGGGCTGCTTAGAAGCTGTGCTGCTAGGATGCTCGGGGTTTACCTGGTTGCAGGATGGTGGGGCTGGGGAAGGAGAGGTGGAGGAGGTGGAAAGAGCAGCCTGCTCACAGAGCTGCTGCGGTTTCTCTGAGAGGTGATGGCCTCCTGGAGTTGGCCCATGTCCCCTTTGGTGAGCAGCAGGATTGCCCGGAGCTTGGATACTGGCACAACTGTACTGGCGCTCGGGGTAGCTGGGTCGTGCTGGTGGGTACAAGTCTTGATGGTGATGCTGGAAGCTGGACTCCCTGGTCCGGTTGTAATATTCCGGACTGTGGTCTGGGATGTAATTATTTTGCGAATATTCCTCGCATGGAGGAAATTTCGGATCGATGTAGTTAGAGTCCATCAAATAGGAGCTCATGATCATTAATTTCTGGAGTGGAAAATAATTTTTCTCGCTTTGTCGTTTTTCTGCTCCATAAAGCCCTCCTACTAGCTGGCGACCCCGTAAAGTTAGTTTTACCATGTGACCGCCTGGGCCAATCACACCCGCCAGGTTAGTCCCCGGATAAGGAACCAAAAGCTTTTTCAAAATGTATCCAATTTGTGTGTGTGTGCGTGTGTGTGCGTGTGTTGTTGTTTGTGAGCCTCCGGACTGGGAGCAACGGGGTCAGGATGGGGAAGCAGCTGGAAACCCTTGCCACCCTCCTCCAAAAAAAAGGAGACAGGAATGAGGAAGGAGACATAAAAGAATAAATCCCCACTGATTTATTTCCAATGATTCACAGCCCCCGCACCCACCCCCGCTAGATTTTAGAGATCCCTCCAGATTAAAACTTCCCCCCACCACGTCGACAGATCTTGCAGAGATCAGCCCCCCAAAACTCATATCTATCTACCTATAGCTGTAGATACAGATATAGATCTATCTATCTATAGATAGATGTAGATATCTATCTATCTAAGCTTTTGGGGAGTGTGTGTGTATACAGATCAAAAAGCTTATATAGCTATACATATACGCTTCTTGATCTGCATATATATATTATATCTATATAGACATAGACATATAGATATACATGCAAGAAGCTCAGCCATCAGCTTACCCTAAGCAAAAATGAGAAGCAAGATCTGGTGAATGTGTCACCTTCCAGAAAGGCTGTGCTACCGACAATCCCCCCCTTACACACACACACACACACACACACACACACACACACACACACACACACACACACACACACACACCCCCGAAAGAACACAGAGCAGGTTAGTGCACAGTCTATTTCTCCCCCCACTCCAACCCCTCTGTAGTTTCGATATCTATCCATACCTTATATGGGGGAGGGGGGGTTACCTGGGGGGCTGCGAAAAAGACAATATGCAAATCACGACTGAGTAGTTTAAAGTTTTCTAAATGCTGCCAAGCTTGGCTTAAGGGCTTGGGATCTGATAGGACATCTTTGTATAGCAAGGATGAGAGCCAGACAGACCTTCCAGCCACTCACAAGGAGCACCCCCCCCCTTCCACTCCTCCCCCCAATGTCAACATTACTTTACTTTCCAAACTACTCCGGGGTGTGTTTTATCCCTTCCTGGGCTCCCAGGACTGCATCGCGCTGGCAGGTGTCTGTCATGCCAAATCCTGTCCTTCCCAGTCCTTCCAAGCTGCGTGCAAATGCACATGCATGCATGCCAGAGAAGAGGCAGCCAGCTAGCTGGACAGGCATCCTGGTAGACAGACAGACAAACTTTGTCAGGCTTTATTACACATAAACAGCAATGTGGTTCCTCGCTCCATTACCAGTGGTAAAGCTTATCTCAAAGCCCCCCTGCTGTCCCGAAGGGCGGGTTTGGGGTTGGGGAGAACCCTGTGTAACCTCTAGGAAAACGAGTCCCCTTCCCAAGTGTCAGGGGAAACCAGGCTCCAGCCCTGCAAACGCTCTTGGAGTGGCTGCAATTAAGAGTCTTTATCTCTAGCTCGCGCTAAGCAGAGGGGCAAGGGAGTCGGGCTAATCCCATGTACTGCTAGATCACAATTATAGTTGAAAATCATAGCTTGCAGGGCATTGCCATATTTTACTTGATAACAATAAAAGTGACACATAAAGTTAACTGTTTATGTTTTATTTATTAGACTAAATGTGCCAGCGGTGTCGGAGGCTTTTGGCTCGTTGTTACAGCTTTTATGGGGTTGTAAAACGCTATAAATCAGTCACATGAAATGGTTGAAGTTCCTTGCGCTCTTGGCTGGGACTTCTGTTTGCGGTAGCTGCTGTTTTTTCTCGAGAGCAAAAGTAATAATGGGATTTTATTTTTATTATTATCTTTCCTCCCTCCCCCCC
>JAGPOW010000459.1:195809-221047 GCA_030014935.1 Caiman crocodilus | reverse complement strand
AGATAGATAGATAGATAGATAGATAGATAGATAGATAGATAGATAGATGACCAATTGCTCCATTATTGAAAGGGATTCTCCTTCAGCTCAGTGTATATATGCACACACAGCAGCTCAGGTCGTTTCTATATGTGGGTGTGAAAAAATCCAACACATGGGTCCCTTTCATTATCTGTTGGTTTCCCAGTTAAAATGTATTTAAGCCGCTGAGGCAATCAAGAAAGTGCGGAAAGAGCCTAGTGACCGGCTTGTAAA
This sequence comes from Caiman crocodilus, assembly GCA_030014935.1. Classification (NCBI taxonomy): domain Eukaryota; kingdom Metazoa; phylum Chordata; order Crocodylia; family Alligatoridae; genus Caiman; species Caiman crocodilus. Next base: position 220,792 of record JAGPOW010000459.1, on the reverse strand, counting down.
TGCCTCAGCCCTCAGACTCCCGAGCAAAGCCGGTGTGACTGTGTGCGCGTGTGGCTGCGTGTGCGTGTGCGTGTGCTGCCACCGCTTCTATTTTTATTACAGCGCAGCCTAGTTAGATCACAAATCTAGGTCATTTTGGTAAAGTATGATTTTCTCCCGCTGCATATTATGCATCACAACCAGCGCAGGGGGGGAAAGGACAGCGGAGAAGGGAAATAAAAATAATCTCTGGCTCGCTCTTAATTACAGAAGCGCATCAACCTAAATCCAGTGCGAAGCTCTCCACAGAGCGGTGGTAATAGGGGCGCTCCTAAACCCCCTGCGCCCCGAAGCAGACCCGTCCTCTACCTTTGCCTGGGCTCTCTTTCGACATAGCCCGTTCCTGATTAGGTCCAATCCAATGAAGAATGGGGGAATTGCTTCAAAGACTAGACCCTCTCCTTGTTTGTGTGTGTGGGGGTCTTGCTTTTTTTTTGTCTGTGCGTGTCATTCTTAAAGGGAGCGATTGGGTGCATTCATCTTCCCAGCCCAGAGATCTGGAGATCTAGGGTCCTGGCTGGAAGCAGACCCGAGCTACTCACATTCTCAGCTTGGAAGGGCAAGCGATCTGTTTAGAAATAAAAGCAGCAGGGCAGAGGTATGTCGGGCATATTGGACAATTTCCAGACCGTAGCCCCGGCGATCTCTCTCCTGGGGGCGATGGGGGGAGGAGAGGCACTTGGGGGGATGCAAGGAAAAGCAGGGATTTAGCAGCTCTGTGGAATTTACGACCTTAAAGGCCCCCCCTCCCTTCACTTCCTGTGATTAGAGACAGATCAAAACGGACACCTACCTGCGTTTACGACTCCCCTCCCTCCTTGTGACAGGAAAAACCTCCTGTAATAAAAGTCTAGTCAGCCATCCCTTTTGTAGAGAGATGAAACAAAAAATCTGGGTAATCACCTCTCGGGAGACTACGGGGGCAGAGGCTTGGCTTTTGTTTGCTTTAAAAAAAATCAAATCCAAATAAAAGAGCATTACTTACTGCTGCCTCTCTCCATTTTGTTAGGGCCAAACCTACAGGAAAGAAAGTTTCATTTTTTTAAAGAGAGATACAGATCGCCCAGCACCTCTCCCCACACGCTGGCTCCACGCAGCGCCTTGCAAAGTGCCGGCTACAAGTGCTGGGGGATGACAGGACAGTTCGTGTTACCTGAACTCAAGCAAACTAATCCTGCCGGGGACAGAAATACATGCAAAGGTCACCAGGAGCAGCTTTCCCTTCCCATGTGATTATTTTGTTGTGGAGACTGGGATAAGAGAAATCTGCCCAGTGCTAGGAGGGCAGTGTGTGCTATGGGTCTGCGTGTGTGCATGTGTGTGCAGGCTCACACGGGCGGAGGAGGGGGAAGGAATCCAGAGAAGATTGACCAGGAACTATAAAGGGGGGAGATATTTCTTCATTTAGATCGAAATCCCGGCTGCCTCCAGCCTCTTCCCGATTTCTTTTGGGCAGGGGAAACAAATGGGGTTTAAAACACACCCACCTCCCCATACACACACACACCCACAGAGTCTAAATCAGTGGGACAATGAAGGGATGTCATTCCTCCCCCCCCGCCCCCATTTGAAAGAATCAATGTTTGCCAGCCCTGGCGGGGTAGGAAGGGTGACAGCACTCGTATCTGCCACGAAAGAGAGAAATCGCGAGTAAATCCCACCCACCCCCACAGCCACCCCCCACCTCCAAAAATCGATACCTCCGAATTCAACTCTTGGCCGGGAAAACCCAGATCAAAACCTCATTTGATAGAAATGCTCTTTCAGAACTAGATCATAAATCAATAAAATCAATCCATCCCATACAATCTGCATAGACAAGGGACCCTGCAGTCTGCCTCCTATATAAAAAAAGAGGGGAGAAAAAGGGATGTTTAAAAACTAGCCTTTCCACCACAAGGGGAAAAAAAAGAGGAAAAAAAAAAAAGCCAAAATACTGAGATCATCAAACTAAAATTAAGTGAAGTCGACCATGGAAGGGTACCTATTTTAGTTATATTATCATTCCCGCCGTCTCCTAATCCTCATGCCTCGCGTTCAGTCACCAGCTGAACGGGTTGTCTTTTAAACGACTTTGATTCCCAAATATTTCCATCGGGTTTTTTGGGTTGGGTTTTTTTTTTATTTTAAGGAGAAATTATTAAAAAATGAACCCTTAGAAAAAAACCATGCTCTCTTCAGAGGATGCCGAGGAGACAGACAGAAGGTGAGACAGTGTTTTTCTAACGCGCAGCCTTAGAGAAAAATACGTTCAAGGTAATTCAAGATATTCAAGATTTAAAAAAAAAGACCCCGGAGAAGAAGAAATGGAGTATGAGACTTGCCAGCTCCATACTGGGAGCAAGCTCCGAATCGATAATCGAAGGGGGAGGCAGGCAATGAAGGGTCACACTGGGAGCAAGTGTCCAAACCAAGTCCCACCAAAACTTCCTTCTCCTGTCAAAGATTTGCAAAAGCTCCTAGTCATAACCTTGCTAAAGGCACTCAGCGCTTTGCTCCGTGCCTTTACTTACTGTACCCTGGGTACCCACTGCCCAGGCTCTGAAATATGTTTTTAAATAGCTTGGATTTTTTTTTTAGTGCTGGTGTAGCAGTGGAACCCAAACCCATACTGCCCTTTGGATATTGGTGTTTTAAAGAGGAAGGGAGAGCAACTGCATTCTTTCTTTACTTCCGCCTTTCCAAAGGTTATTTAGAAATACTCATATCTTCCCAAACGATCTGTTGGCCTGCTTTCAAGGAGGATTGCACCCTACTTTCCAACTGGATTGCACCCTGCTTTCCCAGTGGATTACACCCTGCTTTTCCAGTGGATTGCATCCTGCATTCAAGGTGGATTCGCCCTGCTTTCCCAGTGGATTGCACTCTGCTTTTCCAGTGGATTGCATCCTGCTTTCCAACTGGACTGAACCCTGCTTTTCAACTGGATTGCATCCTGCATTCAAGGAGGATTGCACCCTGCTTTCCCAGTGGATTGCACTCTGCTTTCCAAATGGATTGCGTCCTGCTTTCCAACCGAATTGCATCCTGCATTCAAGGTAGATTGCACCCTGCTTTCCAGGTGGATTGCATCCTTTCAAGGCTGATTGTATTCTGCATGCAAGGCGGATTGCATCCAGCTTTCAAGGCAGATGGCACATGGTGGCTTCAAGGAATCATACGACTCTCGGCTTGTGTGATAAGACCTGCGATCCTTGTTGGTGTGCAGGGGACAGAAAATGCTTAAGAAAGTTACAAGTCCGTCTTAAAACACATGATGGGAAGACACGATAGGTCTTATTCAAGACGAACGCAGCTGTTGAGGGTGTCCTATAACACGGGGTAAAACATGCCCACTCCACTGGGAAGATACAACCAGCTTAAGGTTGCCTGTCAGGTGCTTCTAGGCGTCACCCCGGATCTGCTCTGCTCTCCCTCTGATTTTCTCTGGAGGACAAGCACGATTTTAAGGAACAAAAAAATGCCAGGAGGGGCTGTCCTCCCAACATCTCCGTCGCCCAAATCACGTAGGCGACGTGGAAGAGCAGGCAGCTAAAGTGCCTTTAGTGAAGTAGGCGCTCGCCACATTTCCATTCCAAATTAGACGGCGTGGCACTGGATTTCAAATCTCCCCAGTGACAGCGCCGCAAGATGGATATAGTCGAGTCCCGTGATGTATCCCCTGTCTCTGGTAGAACTTGGGCTGTATTTATGCTTCAATAAAAAAGCTCTTGCAATGATACTTTGGGTAAAATATCAGGCTCATGCTAATGAAGGTTGTCTGGATTACCTGGAGAAGGGGGGCGGGGGGAAGGGGAAGGTGACGGATATCGCCGCAAACTTGTGTGAATGTCACAGTCGCTCCGGCTACTCCAGAAGTCTTTAATTCCCTTTTGTTTTACTTCCAACAGAGCTGAAGTCCTTGCTCCGGACTGGCTGGGAGGGGGTCACGTGAGGCCTTCCCCACGCATGCTCCCTGCCAAGTTTGAAACTCTTCTCTTGCTGCCATATAAGTCCACAAATCTTCTGGGCAAACTTTCCATCTTTCACGGGTGGGAAGTTGTTCGCCAGCCACGGCGGCGTGGAGAGAAAGAATCGTCCGGGCAAGCATCCAAGAGCTGGCAGCAGGAGCCGGGCGTTCATCATCGCACCTCCGGCATCCTTAGGTCTGGAGGGACCTACATTTAAAAAATGAGGGCAGAAAGGGCCCCGCTGGGATGAAGTGTTGGACCTTCCCCCAGATCCATCTTGGAAACAGAAACAAAGGCCAGACTTACTGCAATCCAATTGCATCGCTTGATTTATTTGGGTTTCCCCCAACTATCCATCCACCACCTTCCAGCACAGGGGAAGCACAAAGAAACCCTTCTCTCTCTGCCAGCGTGATCCCCCTCTTCCCTCCCACTCCCCACCCCCACAAAAAAAAAACCCAAACCGACCCTCTGCCCAATAACACCTCCTCCTTAGGAAGAAACATCCCGGACCCTGGAAAGCTTCGAGTGCTCCTCCCTTCCCCATTTGCAACACGAGGTACTCGGGGCTTTCCGCGGGTGCCTCCGTGCCTCGACAGCAGGCGATCAGTCCCCGATGCAGTTGAGATTTAGAGCATTTAGAGAGGGATCTGTGGTGCGATCAGCCCGGCAGCCTGGGAGCCCCTCTGGACAGGCTGGAGCCCATACCACCCACCTGGGGTTTGTTCTTGAGGGGCCGGTATTTTTGCTTTCATGGGGTATCAACCCCCTTTTATTCAGCTGAGGAGCAGGCAACCGTGCTGAGCACCAGTAGGAGAGAGGTTCCCAAGGCAGTCCGGGGGCTGAGGTGGATAGCAAGGAGTTGGGGACCAGCTCAGCCCCTGCCCCCTGGTCTCAGCCCCGGAGACCTTCTGGTCCCAGCTGCCAGGGAGCTGGGTGTTGTGGACAGCGGCAAAACCCCGCTCGCCTTCCCCAGGCTGTCTCCTCTCTTCAAGGAGCTCTAGACGGGGCAAGATGTTGGCTTAGTGGGGTGGGAGCAGGGCAGAGCTGCAGCTCTGGCCCCGTATCCCAGAGCCCTGGGGAAGATGGGTGTGCAGGAAGATAAGGGGGTCGCAGCCGGAGCTCTGGCTGCGAATGCAATGCCTGGCCAGAGCTGGAAGACACGAGCCCCCAAGGAGATGCAAGCAGAAACCTGTTTCTATTTCCCCCTTACCACGCCTCAGCACTGACCCTAAGAAGGAACTGAACACGATGGCCCAGCCTGCCGCTGGAAGTGTCCACCAGTCCCGAAGCCCAGCTGCAATGTGGGCAGGGGACACGTACAGGGAATTGCGGGGCGGGGACAGGACATGGGCGTACAGAGGCTCAAGGAGGGGAGCGGATTTACACAATCATTGCACACAGAGCGGGGAAGGGGGACACTTCGGTGGGAGGAGAGTTTGGCACACGCATATGCTGAGCACAAGTCATTGCACACACGCAGACACGGGTGAAATCCTCCTTCTACACATAAGCACACGAGAGACATCGTCTTGTGACACGCGTCTACCTGCAGCCGGAGCGCCAGGATCTTTGGGCACCCGCGTATACACACCCACGTGCACCGTGGTACACTTACGGGCGCTGCCTGAAGTCAGCTGGGTACACGCACACGCACATGCACTCCCGCACGCGAGCACGCACACCGACATGCGCGGTCCCGGAGCAAAATGACGTCGGGCCTCACACCTGCCCCTGCATGCGGCGAAATCCGCTCGGGACACGCACACACACGTCATCCCTCTAAGCACCTGAGCACGGGCCAAGTGACGTCATGGGAGTGCACACACCTGCAAGGTGCGCCCACCGCGGGTTGGGGGCGGGGAGGAGGAAGGTCGGGATTCGCCAGTGTGGGAGGTATCCCACGGTGCCCCGGCAATCCGGAGTCACTCCGGAGGGAGCTCCCGGGTGATGTCGTTCTCAACCAGGGCAGGAATGGGCCCGATCCTCCTCCCTGCCATGTTGAGGAGGTAACAAAGGGCAAAGCGCCTCCAGGGACCTCGATCCCGGGTGGTCGCTGGGAGTCTTGATCCCACCAGTAACTAATCGCTTTCGGAGCAGGTTCCCCAACACCAACAATAAGTCGGTGGAAACACCTGAGATTTTTGCACAGGCCAGGGCCTGTAGCAGGGGCACAGATTCTGCAGCGGCTCACAGAAGGCAGGGGATGGAGAGGTCCCAGGTCAGGGGCTGGACATCCTGGGCAACCCTGCCCGCCTCCCTACAAGCCCTTTCCAGGCTGCCATCCTGAAGGCCCCTCTCACCACCAGATCCTCTTTACCATCCCCACCCCGCACTCCCTTTGGGGAACCGGATCGGGCCCTTCCCTGTCAGAATCGGGCCCCCCAGCATCCCCAGTGCCAGCACCTCCGCGCCCACCCGGCTCCTGGGGAGAACAATAGGGGGTCTCCATTGTTCTCGGTGGGAGGGGAGGGGGGTCTCTATTGTTCTCGCTGGGACTGGCTGGGTGCTGATAGCCTAGAGCTCTCACTGGGGGTGGGGGCAGGGGGCTTTGCTTGTTATGGGTGGGGGGGAAGGGGAGAGGGAATATCTGGCCTTATAGTTTCACCTATAGCGACATATTTCCCAGCTGACCCCAAGAAAACCCCCTGGCCACTACTCTCCCCCCCCGCTTCCAGCTATCAGAGCCCCCCCTTCCCCTCCGCAGGGTCACGCAGGGGACGCGGGAAGACACTCATGGGACCCAAGTGCACCATAAGCCACGCAGTAGCGCGGACACGCGGGGCAGGGGGACACAGGGGATATGATGTGGCAGCCAAGAGGACATGAGCCAGCTGAACCTGGGGTGATGATGGTGAGGGGTCCTCTCTCCCAAATGGTCCCCCTCCCCCATCTTTTTCAGTTGAACCCCGGCTCCGTGGAGGCGACACGCATGATTTGTGCACAGGCCCCGTCTGCCCCACTGTTGCAAACCCAGCTCCAGGAGTCATCTCCACCTCTCAGCAGAGCTGAGATCCTGGAGCCACCCAGGCGGCCTTGCTCCAGACACGCGTGGGGGCAGCAGGGGCACTCCCCCCGGGGTGCCAAGAGGCAGAGGGACCCCGAGTCACCTCTATGGGCCCACTCCAGCGCTAGCATCTCTCCTGCTGCCTCCCTGGGCTCCGGCCTACAGCCAGCCCCTGCCTACCTTGCAGAGTACACCGCCCCATCACACACCTGCAGCGCCCAGACCCAGCACCAGTGCGCATGTCTCTCACCACCCAGCCACCTCTCTCTCTTTCTTCTCTCTTTTTTTTTTAAAAGCAAGCTCTGCCCGTGGAGACCTTCAAAAAACCCAGCCCAAGAACTCAAAGCCAAGCCGAAACTTTCTGCTCAGTTTTCAGCTCAGGGTGGAAGCTGCCTTCAAGGGCTTTATTGTCTCTGTAGTGAGCTGGGGGAGTGGGGGTGGGTCTCTGCTTCAGCTGTGATGTACAGACCTCACCGGCCTTATCTCTCGTTCACAAGCCCTGAGGATGGGCCGGGGGGTGGACCTGATATTCCTCCCTGATAAGGCTTCTGCTCCTCTGCTAGCCCTCTGGACTCCTTCCAACCTGCATACAGCCCAGCCTACCACACAGCAAAAAAACAACCACCCCCCCTGTCCCCAAAAACCCCAGACCCCCCCTCCCAACACCACCCGAAGCCCTCCAGGGAAGGCAGCCCCATACACTGCCCTCCAAAGCACCCCTTTCAGTCCGATCCAGGGCCCACGATTTCAAGACTCAGCGAGCGAGCGAGAAGTGGGGGAAAAAACGAACTTACTGAGATCGCTTGGGATCCATTTGGGGAGATGTACCTTCACTCCCAGCTGCTTGAAACGTCGTAATCCACACTAAATGCCTTGTCCCACTGTCCCAGGATTAAACAGCTCTAGCAGCTGCGATGGTGGACAGTTAAGATTATATATGATGTAAATATATTGTGGGTTTGTCAGCTCCCCCAAACCATAAAACTTAGTTTAATGACATCACGTGCTCTCCGAGAGCCATTCAGGGCTTTTGCTTAAGGCTATCCACATAAATAACCTTCAAAAGTTTTAAACTACTAAATTCACATAGAAGCCATGAGTATTTCTCCTAATGTTCTCATGTTTCTCAGTGAAACTAAAAGCCTTTTGCTCCCCCCCCAAAAAAATGTACTGGATTTTTTTTTTAAAGAAATAATATGGAACTTGAGTGTGTTTATTTTTTTGGGCCATTTTTTTTTTTTTCTCTCCTGGAAAGACAGAGTAAACGAATAATTAATCATAAGTAACTACACTGCTGCTTCGCATTATGGTAATGAAAAAAAAAAAGTTTGAAGCTTTATGTGTTAGGGTTTACACTCCCTTCTCCCCCAGCAGAGAAAAGCACAGTGGGTCTGATTCTGTTAACTCTTAGCTGTCAACTCACATTTTGCCATGACAGCTTACGGATTCAAGGAAGGGAGGGGAAAAAAAAGCCAAGAGGAGATTGCTAAGGAGAAAAAATACAGTGCGGAAGGGGAAAGTGGAAGAGAATAGAGCCGAGCTACCAGGATACGCCAAGTTATTTTGTGTGCTTGAGCAATCACACAATGGATTTACGCAGCATGGGTTAAAAATAAAAACCTAAAAAGGAAATGATTGGAGCGGTTATAGGTCTCTATTATCCTATTTGAAATTACCCAAGGCCCACATAGTCCGCGACCACAACGTTAAGCAAAAACTGATCCAGGCAGGCAGAAATTTATACACCCAGCTTTGCTTTGCTTTGCAGTATTTCAGTCCCCTGGATGTAAACCTGACAGTGCAGACAGAAAAAAAGGGGAGATTTTCAAGTCTTGACAGTAAAATTAAATGCCACCGTCTCTCTGCCAGCATTATTTGATACTTGTAACTAATCCCCACCACCCCAAAAAAATACAATCACCACAATAAAAGCGTATAAGCAGAGGCAACATCAGACCAGCACGTTGAATATAGAGCCACCAAATTTGAAGACGCGGTGCTAATTGTACCCTTAAAAGACTTGCAGGGCAGCCAGTAAAAGAAACTTTTGTTTCCAGGTTCAGGAAATGGATCCATTGTTTGAAATGTGTAAAGGAAATACTATAAAGTTTTATTGAGCCATTGGCTTCTTCAAGCGTTTGTTTCTACTGTAAATAGCTCTCGAGACGTGTAGGGAATGGCCTTCGGAGGGTGTGTGTTTGTGTGTGGACGGCTATACGCGCAGGTAGATGTGCAGGCGCACATGCGGACACGCGTGCATTTAGGTGCAGGTAGGCATGGGTGTGTGTCTCCTTTAGGTGCAGGTAGGCATGGGTGCGTGCCTCTGTTTGCAAATGAGCGTGTGCCAGGATGCGTGTGTCTCTCTCTTTGCATGTGCCATAGACAAATATAGCCTGAGACACCTATGTAAAAACCTGCCTAGACACCCCTCTCACACATATACACACACACACACATACGGACACAAATCAGCGCCCCACGAGTACCGTATGTCCTACGTGAAGCCCATCACTCCAAGCGAAAGGATTTTAGGGGGTTGTCCTCGAGAGTGGGGCAGGGGGGAAGCAGGGAGCAAAGTACCAGGGGTTTTGGCAGTCCGCCCTTCCAACCCCACCCCAGCAAATGCTCCCCTTCCTCCCCAGCCCCGCGGTGCCTTCTGCAAGCTCAAGGCACCTTCCCCAAAGAGCTTCCCCCCTGCTAACACTGCGGGTGAAATCCTGACCTCTCGAAGCCAACGGGAAGTGGGTCCTACTTCCCCAGGATTTCCTCGGGAACCTCTCTTCCAGCAAACATGGGCTTCATTTTGTACCTACCCATGCCAGGACCAGCTTGACCACTGGGACAGGACCCCTCCAGTGACTCAGACTCCAGAGCTCCCATGGAGATCACCTGCCTTTGCTTAGGGCGCTTCACATTGTTCCAAGAGTATGGGGACTTTGCAAGGTGGCTACTTTGGGGAGGCTTTTCTGAGCTCCAGCCCTGGTTCATGTCACCTGCCGGCTAAGGGGAAGGGATCTGGAGTCTCAGATGAACTCATTGAGGGCTCAGCTGAAGACAGAGATGACTTATGCTTTGTATATTGGCCGCACTCATAGGCCTAACTCCTCAGATACTTAGACAGCCAGAGCACCCTCCATGCCTGCCCACCTCTCTCTGGGTGGCAAAGGGGGACAGACTGGTGTGGGGGAAAGGACTCCTCTCTCTCGGCACGGCAACCTTGTGCATTATTTCGCGTTTATTCAATATGACAAAATATAAGTTCCATGGTCTTTCACATATGAAGCCGCAACCAATAAATATACGGAGTACAGTCTTGCAAAAAATAAAATAAAATAAAATAAAACAACCCCCCCAAAAAACCAACATAAAAAGAGAGGTTACTAAAATGGACTACATTTAAACAAAGATATACAAACGTGTTTTTTCTTTATATATATATATATATGTTTAGCATTTAGCAAATCGACATGAATGACGGCAACAAATAAATACACTATAATATTAGGTCCAGAGAATTCGCTTTCTCTGAATTTTTCTTCCCCCTCCACGTGCTTCTGCGTAGAGGTTTCGGGTGGATTATTTCATAGTCCATTCGGGTCTTTACATATGTAAATAATCCTAATTGGGGGGTGGGGGGGAAGCTTAAGTCCAAGCAAAAACAAACAACCCCTTTTTTTTTTTTCCAAAATAAAACCTCCTCTCAGAGTATTTGCCCTGGTTGAGGAGAAGTGCATGGAGGAGGGAAGTCATGGACAGAGCCAGTCCACGATAAAGGTAAACATTTCCTGTTTGGACTTCAGAAAGGAAAAGTGAAGATGTCGCAAGGTCCTTTATGTAGCTAGAGCTCAAGTAGACAGACGTGGACTCACACACAGTTACATGGATCCTGGATCCCAGAAGGTTACGCCGATACTATGGAAAGATCCTGTGACTTGAGACAACTTACTTTGCGATGAGGGCTTTTTCTCTCCCATCCCAGACATCTTATGGATGTTATTCCTATGAGCATGGTTATTTCGGACTGGATAAAATAGAACCCCATTCACGCTACGGATCTTTTCTTTTAGCAACATTATTATTATTATTGTTATTATTATTATTATTATTCCCCAAAAACGGACATTGAAGAGACAATCTAAAGAGCTATACACTAAATTCTGCAGGAAGCTAACAGCAGGTTTTTTGCATACTAATAAGAGAACTCCTTTGTCTGATGGATTTGTGGGAGTATGTAACACAGTCCATTCAGCAACAAACTCCCCCCTCCGCCCCCCACCCCACCCCACCCCAAAAAAAGCAAAATAAAAGGAAAGGAAAGTTTTCTTAAGGGAGGATGCAACCAAACTAGGGGAGATATTTTTGACTCTTCATTTGGAGAGTCGCCTTCCTACTTAAAGAGACTCTTTGCTTTTCAATTTGGAATCTTTCTTCCACTTCATCCTCCTGTTTTGAAACCAGATTTTGATTTGTCTTTCATTTAAGCATAAGTTGTTGGCAATCTCAATGCGCCTCCGGCGTGTGAGATATCTGTTAAAATGAAATTCTTTCTCTAGTTCCAGAGTTTGGTAGCGAGTATAGCTGGTCCTGGACCGTTTGCCATCTGTTTCTGGAAAATAAAAGACACCACATGAAAAGCCAAAACAATCCTGCGTTGGGGTTTTTTCCCCCCCCTCTCCCCCTTCTTTCTTTCTTTCTTTCTTTCTTAATTATAATAAAACCACAGACTAGAAATAAGTTGTGCCCAGAGCACTGGTAGTTTTAAACCAGCTCGAGGGGGGAAGACAGAGGTCATCGGGAAAATTCTCATTTTATGAACACCTTGAGACTAAAGGGCTTTTCCCCGCCACCACCCCCTTTTTCTTGGCTTCCCCCAAAAACATCAAACGCAGGGAGATGAGGGAGAACTGAGCTTAGTCCCTTGTTAAACAATAAGAAAGTGCACCAAAGAGGGCAATCTGTGTCTATGGGGGCTGAATTTCTTCTCCTGGGAAGGTGGAAATATAATACCTCTGTGTATGGGCGGGAGAAATTATCCTTTTTTTTTTTTTTGGTCTGTGTGTGTCATGTTTTTTTAAAGATAACCCTACAAGAACGTGTGTATCTCGAGTTATTTTTAACCCCCCACCAAAAAAAAAAAAAGAAGGAATATTGCCTTTTATACACGTTTTGTTTCTATGGTCCAATTATGCTGTCATAAATTTGGACGTATATAGCCTCTAAGCCTTTTAGTGGACAGTTTTACGAGCAATTGATGCCTTGGTCGTAAAATTTACGACCTCAGGTTTTTTTTATTATTTGCCCCGTATGGCCTATAAAACCAAAGCAAATCCTGTGAAACAAAATCAAGAAGTGAAAGTTTACCATGGCTCATGTGTAGTTTGGTCATCCACGGGTATATTTGTGGTGGTGGCTGTTGCTGCTGTCGTTGTGGTCCTTCTTGTTGTGTTCCCTGCACCGGCTCAATTTTGATTTCGCCAGTGCTCTTAGATCTATCTTCCAGCGCCGTGTTACCAGCCTTCTGACTGTAGATCCCTGGATTTAGTGGAGTCTGGTCGTCTCTGGCTAAAGAGTGCCCTGAAGAACCCATAACTGTGCAGGAAGGTCGATCGGGGTTAGATCTAGGGGTTGAAGACATGTCCAAACCGTTGGAGGAGCCAGAGGATGGGAATGTGATGCTTAGATCCAGCCCACTGTAGCAATACCTGGATGACTGAATCTCAGACACAGATCCATAATTCCCATAACTTGGCATAGAATAGGCAGGAACATTTTGGCTTTGCTTATAGAAGGAATTGGCTACGTAAGAACTCATGGCGGGTGCTTTGCACCCTTTTTTGATTACCCTTGATTTGTGGCACTTTGAAGTTGAGGGGGGTTTTTGTTCTCGAAAGTGCAGAATTTATAGGTGGGGATTCTTCTTTCTTTATTCTCTGTGCGCTGCCCAAATATGGGATGTTTAAATAGAGTCACGTGACTCGGTTGGCCAGTCATAAATTTGGCTTGATGACCCCGGGAGTTATTGATGGGAGCCTGTGAAACGTATCTGATATGTTGGCAAAAGCAGCCGGCAGGCCCCGGAGTGCGCACCGAGACGGCGAGGCTGCAGCGTCACCTGGTGCCAGGCCCGGGGTACAGCGGCTCGCAGAGCCCGGCCGGCAGCCGAGGGGCTGGGAGGACAAGGGGAGGGGGGGCAGCGCCTGCCACAGCCAAGCTCCCTTCTCCTTCTCCCCAGGCAGGACCCGGAGGGCTTGGGCAAGCCAGAGAGCCGCCGCCGGGCATGGGCATCTTTGGGTGGCACAGGGGACTTGAGAGCCTTGGGCACTCTCTACTATGGCCCTTCCCTCCTCTTGGGGCGCGCAAAGCTTGCACACAGCAACCTGTGCGTGTGTGTGCGCACGGGTGTGCACTCACACACATGCCCCTGGTCATTGCACATAGGAAAGCGGTGAGGTTTGTGTGGGGTATTTTTTTAAATGACCCCCAAAAGGCCGCTTTGGGGAACTTTTTTTTTTTTTTTGCTGCCTCCATCCCTTGCTGCGTTGGTGGGATGCGTGCCCTGCATTTCCTACGCACCGGATCGTAACGTGATCCAGTTGCTCTGGAGGGATATGGGATCTTGCTGGGTGCGCCTCGTATTTTTTAGGGTATCACCTAACTTTCCGGGGCTACATACATGGAGTACACCCACGCTGTACACCCATCTGTGCATGTGTGTGTGTGTGTACGTGCGTGTTGTTTTGCACTGCACCCAGCGCTGCGTGTGTACCACTGGAGGGGAAACAAATAAAGTTATCTCCCCATAAATATTGCATGGCTTTTATCAGCGGTGTAGGTGGGGGGGACGGGGACGACAAGGGCTCTGAAGTATTGAGCACGGGCTGTTTCTGTCATGTAGCTACAGTAATGTGCCACAGTTTACAGTCTCTATTACCTTTACCGCCTGCAATTTATGGCTTGCAAAAGGATGCCTATCTCGAGCTGGAGGAGCAAGATCCCCTGCAAGGGGAGCTGGGTGCAATCCCGGCAGGGAAAGCCGAGTTTGGCCCCCCTTTTGCAAGCCTGGATGAAGCAGAGACAGCAGTGGCCACCCCAGCACCTCTTTCGGGGCGTGCTGCTACGGATTCCGGAGCGGATCTTCTATTGCAAAGGCTACATCATCCTACCCATGGATTATAGGCTATGTAGGCGCTTTATAGACACATAGATATATGGTTATTCCTGTATACTTACATACATATATATAAAAAAAGCCCATTTCCCTCCCTACTGAAACTCAAAGCAGCAGTTTGCTTCCTTCTCTCTGCTTTCCTCAAGCCTTCAGGTTTTTGCACACATCTGCACCCTGAGACAGAATTATTATCGGCTTTGGGGCGTTGATTTTTTTTTTACCGGCTCTTTGCTCGCTTTTTCCTCCGCCGACGAACACGAGAGACAGAGGGGGGGGGGGAAATAAGCCAAGGATGGGACTGAAAGACTTCTCTGGGCTTCTCTCTCACTCTTTTTTTTTCAATGAATATTATTTGGGGGAATGAGAGGGAAGGTTTGGGGGGGTTTGTTTCCAACTGAGGAGCGTTGGCAGAGGGGGGTCCAGGAAAGAGCTGCCTGGAGCATTTCCGAATAACGTGGCATAGAAAATGACCGCCTCGGTGCTTAAAGCCTCAGTCCTGGATACAGCATCGAGGATCTGTGGCAGCCTTCGTTATACAGAATATAAGTCCTCTACACACTATACCCCGCCCTTCCTTTTTCGCCTAGCCAGGTTAGGGTCTAAATAAGTCTAGAGAAATGGGCAACTGCTTCAAGCTGCGTGCCCACCAGCCTTGCCCCAAAAGCGCTTCTTGAGCCCTACAGACAGACGTCCATTTTTTTCAGTCGTCGGACCTGTGATTTTTTTTCTGGGTTTTTGTTTTGTTTTGGTTTGGTTTTGACTGGCGAGGACTGCAATTAAAAATAAAAATCCTCTGGGACCTTTGGACGTGCATTTTTTTAAAAGCAAGAAGCGGGTAGATGCGTGGCTCCATGGGGATAACACGGCAGCGAGATGCAAACAAGGAGACGAGGCAACATATATTTGTGTGTATTCTCCCTTCCTTTTTGGCATAGGCTGGGGCTGGGAGACGTCTGCAGGATGGGGAAGAGAAGGGGGGGTGGACTAAAAGGATACGACTTCTAGGGACAACACAGAGGGGAGAAGTGAACTTTCTCCCAGGGTGTTTCCAGTGGGGCAGGCTTCGACTGAATCTCAGAGGCCACTCTCTAAACTTTAAAAATAATATTCAGTTTTATTAAATACTCAACAATAGTCCTCTGACATGACTTTTATACATGAGAGAGTGTAACACAAGGCTTTTTTTTTCTTCTACTGCT
The DNA here is from genome assembly GCA_030014935.1 of Caiman crocodilus. Lineage (NCBI taxonomy): Eukaryota > Metazoa > Chordata > Crocodylia > Alligatoridae > Caiman > Caiman crocodilus. The sequence goes on along the minus strand of JAGPOW010000459.1, from coordinate 205,429 downwards.
AGAGAACGCCATTCACGTTATACTGCTGAACATTACAGTGCTAAACATAAATATAAATACAGAGACCACAAATACAGCTAAAAATATTCACACAGAAACTGTCACAGTTTGTAGTATGCAGTGATGACCCCAGGGTATTGTTTAAATACAAGTAGGTTACTCTTGCAAATGCTATATTTACGTGGAAAGAGGGGGTTTTCTTATCCAGGGGAGGAAACCCATGGAGGAGGACTGGCTGGGCTGGGTTTAATTTTTGGAGGATAATGCTCAACCGACTGCATAGAGTCCATCTTTACAAGAGCCACCCAACACAACAGGGGAAGACGTTTCTTTCTTTTTTTTTTTTTTTAACCAGGGTGTTGCTTTAAACACAGTCCTTATTCAAAGTTAGATAAATAGGCAAGTGTGTGTGTGTGTGTGTGAGAGAGGAGGAGGGCGGACTGAGGGGAACATAAAAGGGACTGTGGAGCAAGTTATGAACTGTATATACTGAGGGTGGGGGTGGGGGAGGGTGTATTTTAATGTCCACATTTGGCTTCTTTTTTTTTTTTTTTTAATGGAGCCAAACATATAAATTGTGCCAGTGATAAATATAGCGTGTGTGGGGGGCAGGGCTGGAGGAAAAGGAGGGGTGTGTTGGGGGGGGAGAAAAGGTGGGGGGGGATGTAGAGCCGTCAATTTTCACTCCTTTTGCTTTTCCTCCTCTGTCTCTTCTCGCTTCTCCTCCTTGGCACCCAGGCTCTCTGCAGCCGCCCCCGAGCCCCCGCCTCCCGCAGACAGCGTGGAACTCAAGTTACTTTCTTTTTTCCATTTCATCCTCCTGTTCTGGAACCAGATTTTGATCTGACGCTCCGTTAGGCAAAGTGCATTGGCGATCTCGATCCGCCTCCGTCTTGTCAAGTAGCGATTGAAGTGGAATTCCTTTTCCAGTTCCAGGGTCTGGTAACGGGAGTAGATTTGGCGACCTCTCCTGCGGTCCGCTCCATAGCCGACCCCTACGGATTCAGAGACAAACCAAACTAAGAGCCATTAGTGAAGACCCAGGCAGGGATCTCCAGCCCCAAGAAGCCCCAAATCCAGCTCCCCTTCTCTCCCCCCACTTCCTCCAGGCTGAGCACACTCACCCTCTGCAAACGCTTGGCTTTATTTCCCCCCAAACTTTGCAAAAAAAAAAAATCTAATTAGTTTTTTTTTTCTCTACAGGGCTTTAATTACTAGAAATAAACCCTTCCTCTCCTGTACTGGCAAGACAATTTCATAAATCCCCCCCCCCTTAGAAATCTGTCAAGGAGGGGTTGGGAGCTTTTAGCTTCCCCCCTCCTTGCCCATAAAACCGCACTTCCTCACCTCTCATTAAAACTTATTTCACCCTGGTAATATTTTGTACTTAACTCCAAAGCAGAGCCCACTGCACTTTATTATAGATATTTTACACTCTCGAAGTCTTTTAATTAGAAAGAGCATAACAAGCCATATTTGCCTGAAACAACTTAACAAATAAAAGGCCTGTAGCGGCAACTGTGAAGGAGCTATATTATTGTTTTTATGGGGCCATAAAAAGTAGCTGAGCCTGTTCTGCTGGGGAGACGGTCGTAAAGATGGTTCAGTTTATTTAATTTATATCTCCGAGCTGTAAAACTTACCACTGTGGGAGTTCATGCGCTGCATCCATGGATATATTTGAATGCTAGTTTTTTGTTCTTGCGAAGTGTTTCTGTTTTGGTCACTGGTAAAATCCTGTGCAATTGAAGTCTGTGTATTGTGTCCCATTGAATTCTGTCTGCAGCTAGAAAGCATGTCTTTTTCTTGGTAAAAGGCATTAGATCCATAGTCATAGGGTCCTCGGCTTGAGCTAAACACAACATTATCTTGCGGTGAATAAAAAGGAGAAGAATAAATCCGGTTTTGAGCTACGGCTGCTCCATAAGTAGAAAAATGCCTGACGGGATCATATGCAGTCGAATTGAGAGCTACATTGGGCAGGACCTCTTGCCCACTGGTGAGATGGCAAGACAACGATGGGTTTGTGAAATAGGAATTCATATCTTCCTCTACACCTGGCTGTATGATTTCTTTAATATTTATTTCTGTCTCCAGTTTGTAGCCTGAACTAGATTGTTATAGGGAAGGCTCTACTCCAGGACAGACAAAATGACAAAGTCAGCTGACCCAATTGGAGCCAATAGGAAGCTAGATGTCAAGAAAGGGAAAAATTGCTTTTGCTTCTGTTGATTCCCCAGTTGAAACTAAGTATGCATTGAAAGTAAGTCTTGAAATTCTAAATATAAGGTGGTTTGGGGAGGGGGGAGCAAGGGTGAGGGGCTGCAGGGGAGGGGGAGGGCTGTTAGGCAAAAAAAAAAAGAGCCTAAATTCAATTTGAAATTTCACAGCCAGATCTAACTTTTTTCCTCCTCTCTTTCCCTCCGTTTTTTTTTTTTTAATGGACACTGTGCTTTAGCACCACAGTCTTTTTTTTTTTTAATGTTTTCTTAATATCTGGTAACAAAATAGCCCAGCATTCAAAGTAATAAATCACAGATGTCCACAGAATATTAAGCTATAAATTCTCTTCGGTTTTTTTTTCCTCCTCGCCTCTTCTTCTTTTCACGTCGCACTGGTCAATATGAGGGAATCAAATGGTTGTGTTCTTTGGGAGAAATTATGATAGAAAGAGGGAACAAAACATGGCGACTGCTGAATGGATAGTGGGTCCTGTAGAGAATTCAAGGTGTTGGGGAGAAAAACTGGAATAAAGGCCAGCAAATCTTCCGAACAACTCACGTTTAACCCCAAAGTTGAGGCTTGCTTTTAGGGCTGTTGGATATTTCTGTCTCCAATAGTCCCCTGACCATTTGGTCCTGCCAGGGTGTACATCTTCCACAATAACTACAGCCCCAAAATAGCAGCTGCTTCTATTTGTAATTTTTAGTTGATTGGAAACTCTTGGGTGAGGGCAACTCCTCGTGTTTACGTTTGCAGAAATTTATGGGTCCAGATATTTACAGCTGGCGAAGACATTTCCATGGCAAATATTTAGTTAGATTAAAGAGAAGATGATATTATCTCTGCTCCTGGTGCCTTGCACCTCGCCCTAATTGAAATGAAGACAGCTAATCTCATTTTAATTTCAATCTCGAGCCATAAATTGCTTCTTAAATGTAACACATACCTGCTGATCTGTAAATATTGCGAGGTAGCTTCATCATGCTGGTGGCTTGCTATTTAAAAAAAATCACTTATGGCAAGGGAAAGCCTGGCCTTTTTTTCCACCCCCCCTTCTTCTTCTTCTTCCTTCGGGTGCACATTTGATTTGAAAATTTAGGACTGGTGGCAGAGTGCTCTGGTGTGATGCAGGGCTGAGAGGGGGCATGGTGAAATCCGAACATGTGCATGTGTTTCCTTGCTATTAATCAATACCCTTAATTTCTTCTTAGCGATGTATCTCTAAAAAGATTTTAGTTGACAAAGAAGGGTGGGGGAGCTATATTTTTCCCCCTAGCTATAACAGGAACCCGGATGCGAGAGCATTTTATGATCTTTTTTCCTCTCTGTAACAAAGCAAAGTAATCAATGGTAGCAATAAAGCCATAAAGGAGGCTACAACTGAAAAAAAAGCGCGTGTATTCATCTTCTATAACATTAAGGCTTCCCCTGAGTGCCACTAGGCAAAAAAAAATAAAGTTTCTAACCAAAAAAAAAAAAGCAGATCGGTGATAGTACGCATCACGTTATTTAGCATATGTACCTTGTTAGTCTTGTTCCAGGGATCCCACCCTACTGAGCTCAACTTGTAGGCAACCTCGTGGAGATATCACAATAATACACAGAGGGAAGATTGACTGGAGTTTACTTTCCTCTGCGTTTCCTTCTGCTTCTGTATTTCTCCAGGCATTGGACATTTTATACCCGGGGATTTTGGGGACACAAACAAACAAGCAAAGCGCTCCCCCTTGCAAATGCCCTCCCTGGCCATGCACCCATGCAGATGCCTGAGGACACATGTATGTGCCCTAGAGCATGTGTGTGGGGACGCGTGTTGCCTGTATGTACGCATCCTCCCTGCACACATTTAAAAGCGTGGTTACTTTGGAAACCAGCAATATATCCAGGAGATATGAAAATGTTGCAGTGGGCAGGAAATGGGGTGGATGGCTGGCTGTCCAGGAAGACTCTTAGCTTCTGGGTATGTTGCCTGCTTTTTAGGTACCCCTTCTATTCCCATGCAATGTGGGGAGTGCAAGTAGCATCAGCTCCTGCAGATGCAGAGCAGAGGAGCCTGTCCGGGGCTGGTTCACGTGGGGTGTTTCACCTATGGAAGCACATTGGGAACAACCCCAGCCTGTGCAAAGTTTGGGGGGAAAGTCGTGTCTTGGGTGGGATGATGTTTTTTTTGTTTTCTTTTGGTCTAGGTGCTCAGGGGGGCTCTGGCAATGGAGAACTGGGTGATAACCGTGTGACTAGGAGTCGAGAAAGTTAAGTGTTTTATTACTTCTGTAAACAGAGGGCAAGTCTTAAAAGTCTGGTGGATTTATAGTGAACACAACCCAGCTGCCGTAAAGAAACTTAAAATAGGACCCTCTTCCTACTGAAAATCTGAGTTCTTGGGAGGAAAAGCCTGTAACAGAATCAGATGGCGTTTTCCTGCTTGCGCCTCTCCTCTTAGCACATTTAATGCCCTGGATATTTCTCCCATTGATTTTGTTTTAAAAAGAGTATTGGGATTTCTAGAAAGCATTTCATCAAGGTATTTCACTCCCAAAGGGTTTTATTTTTTTCCTCCTCACCCCCCCCCTTTGAAAACATGTACAGGGAAATATCCAGGGCGCTTTCTGGTTAAATTGGTCTGCAAACAATTATGTAAACTCATCAGCAGAAGCAAGAACAGATGTTTTATTAAAACTGCTACACAGCAGTGAAAATATGCGCTGCTCCTGGAGTAGTTCTTTAATAGCAGTTGCTCTTTGTTCTCAGAAATAAAGAGCTCACAGAAATCCGAAATAACATTCACCACTCATATGCCATATTCCTCTTTTTTTCCCCCCTCCCCCTCTCCCTTCCCCATTCTGATGTTCACAGGAAAAATATATCAGAGGAGAAGCCTCCCAACATACACACACACATACACATGTGTGTGTATGTATGTATATATGAATGTACATATGTATATATGTATACACATACACACCTACACACGCACGCACACACACACACGCATATATGGGTGTGTATGTGTATGTGTCGAAATTTTTTTCTCCTGCCCCCGTCCCCCCCCCTCCCCTTTCTCTCCTCCACCTATAATTAGCGAATTGATGAACTGGTTTAGGGGAAAAAAGGCTTCAAAAAATGCAAGCCCAACACATGTGTTTTCTATCCCCAGTAATTACTGAAAGGAAACAAACCCAAATCAGTCCCCCTACACCTCTTTCCTCCACCCACCTTCCCCTTTTCTCAAATAGCCCCAAAAGCCTTAATAAAATTGCTACTGTCCGGGTCGGATTCTGAATGCCAATTCAGACGCCTGCCTGTTTGTTGGAGGAAGGGAAGGGGATGAAGTTGTTTGTGGCAGCTGGTGGAGCCTGCTAATGCAACTGCAGGGCAAATCCCACCGCCCTCTGGGAGCCCGAGCATCTTGCCTAGGTGCGGAGGCAGGTTGGCCGGGGGTGCTCTTCCCACGCAGAAAACCCCAAAGTAGGGGCGAAGTGTTTTGCCTCCAGGGAAAATTAAGATGAGCTGCTGGGGGCCGGGGGGGAAAGGGGCTGATAGCTGGAATCCACAGATCAAAATTGCACCTGGGTATGTGGCTGCGTGTGCACAAACTCGGTGTATATTTTTAAAACACCTCCAGGCTCTGGATGTATCCTATGTGCCTCCGGGTGATGTGTACGTCTGGACAAAAAAAAGCGGCTAGAAAGCGTATATAAAGGTATATATGTGTATATACCTTGAGCTGCGCACTCTTCGACACAAAGGCGTGTAGAACACGCGTGTGCACACCCGTGCAGCTACATATGCGCACATCCACATGCTCGGAGGTGTACGCACAGGCATGTGTGCATACATGGTTGGTCTTCTCCATGCAGCCCTCGAATAACACCGTGTTGGTGTCCGCGTTAAATACTCGGGGGCTGGTGGAAGTGATGCTATAGCACGACTTCCTCGTTTCAACTGATCTCACCTTCTACGTGTTATCTCTGCCTTAGGAGAGAAAAAAAAAAAGAACTTGGCATTTATTAGGCACGTGAGTTCCTGTCTGGTAATTATTTAGCTGGGGCTTTCGCCGGAAATTTATTCCAGCTCTTTCCAGCAAGGCTGGTCTCATCAAATATTGCTTTGACACTAAATAAACCTGAAAAAAACCCTACAAAGGCAAACAACAACAACAACAACAAAAAAAGCCCCATCAAAGTATCTGAAGATGCTTCGGCTTTGCTGCTACCCGGGCCACTGTTTCCCAGTCAGTGAGCTGTATTGTTTGCTGTTGCTTCTTTCCTCATCTCTATTGCAGTAATTACAGTCCATGAGCCTGGCAGCTTCTGATTAAAAAGAGAGAGAGGAAGAGGGGGGGTGGCGGAGAGATGAAATCTCTCTTTCCACTGTATACTTTTCTGCCCAGGGATTGATAGACTGTTTACACTCTCGCCTAGCGCTGCAGACAGATAGTTTTTGCAAAGGAACAGCTATTTGGGAGGTTTATTTGCCAATTAAAGACATCTCCTTGCCAAAGATGCGCAGATCAATAATTAGCAATAATAGCTATTTCTCTCTCTCTCTCTCTCTCTCGCCCCACTTCCCTTTTTCATATCTTTCCTCGAAAGCCATTTTTTAAAAATGAAATACCCGCCATTCCTGCAGCCTCCATGCAAGTGTCTGCAATACCCCTTTGCTCCAAAAGCAGGGCATCAAAGACAATATTTGCCATAAAGCCTGTTGGAAGCTCGGTGTAATGAGCTGGACCGTTCATTTCTCCTCTCCAGCCCCTAACCTTCCTATCGATCCGGTTGTGAGGCTGAAGAAAACAGATTTTAACTTGCATTTCGCTTTCTTTTTTTTTTTTTCCCCCCTCCTTTTTTTTGTACGCCAAACTCTTTCGTGTTGCCCCACCTCCCAGCCAGCCCGTCAAAAAAAAATGCAAATACTCCCCCCTTTTTTTCCCCAAACTAAACAAAAATAATAGCTCCAAAATACCAAAGAGAGCCTGGTTTTCTCATCGCTTGTAAAGAACATTCTTCAGGCCTGGAAACATTTCCAGAAGGGGGGAAGGAAAAAAAAAAGACTGAATTCTGGAAACTGTCAAAACACATGTCTCATAAACAGGAAGAAGTGAGGTGTGGGGTGAAGGAGAAATTCATCTAGCCCCTTTATTTAATTGATTCCTTGTCTCCCAAGATCTCAAGTTCTTTCTGACCCCGATAAGCGTTTATTTATATTTCTTTGCCTACATTTCTTTCGCAAGGGAATAAATGGCTCTTTGCGCCTGAAATATTCTTTCCAATCGCTGGATTGATTGATTGATTGATCTTCCCCCCGCCTTCACCAGATTTCTTGGGGAATCTCAGCGCAACAAAGGACGCCAGGATCGAAATCTTCCCCACCCCAGAAATGGATCTGTTTTAACTGACCCAGTAACCGTGTTGCAGCTAAACTTAGCTTCCCCTGCGACCTATATGCCTGAGGAATATAAGGAGAGCAACCGAGTTGCAATGTAACTCTACGTCAAACGTCCCTTCATTACTTGCACTTACGGATGAATCTCCTCGTGGCCCGAGGAAAGGCAAAATCAAGGTGTTTAAGGGGATAAGTGGGGGGTGTTCAATAATTGAGGGTTGAACTGCTTACGGGAAAGCCTGGCTGCCAAAAAACAAGTAACCCCCCCACCCCCTGAAAAACAACTAAAAACAACATCAACAACCCCCACCAAATATATTGCTTTGCAAAAGTGAGAAGGATCGTTTTATATCTGACACGATCCTGTCTGAACGGGTCAGACAGGTACCGCGGCAAACTAACACCGGCTGCGTTATGGGGAGCTTTAAATATACATCCATCGATATATTTCTATTTATCTATATATCTATATTTATCTATATAATCTATATTTATCTATATATCTATGTATTCATATATGTGTGTGTGTATGTGTATCTATATGTATATATGTATACACATATGTGTGTGTGTGTGTGTGTGTAATAGTTTTATGACAGTATCTGGTGGCGGGAAAAAATATTACCTACATTTATTTTTTTTTTACATACAAGATAGCTGTATTAATGACGTCACGCCGAGTTGTCATGGGCAATGGGAACCCGGCGTAAAAATCATTAAGAGCGATATTACCCATACGTGTGTATCTCCAATTACTTATTCTGGGTGTACGGATTAAAAATAAAAGGAGTTGCCATTTTTATTACGTTCTGGGCCGCGAACTCAACAATGAAAAATTGTTGTCATTAACTATAGGCAGTTTCATACTTTATTGTTTGCAGATCCGAAAGCCGGAATTTAATCCGAGGGAAGGAGGGGGGGAAAAATAGAATAATTCAGGAAACAATATTAGTGGCGTTAATGATGGCTTCTTTAGCAGCGATCACTTAGGCAGAATTAAACGATATATTTGGAGACAGCCTCGGTGTACTTTGTTGAATTTATACGTTTACATTGTCTTTAATCGACCCACGATTTAATATTTCAGGATTTGCTTAAATACACTCGTATTTTCAAAGGGGGGGAAGATCGGAGCCGAGATGACATGCCTTATCTATTTTTATGAGTTCACGTCCAGCGGGATGATTGAAAACACGGAGGGAAAAGAAAGGGGGGAAGCAACTTCTAAGTGAATGGGGAGAAAGTCAAAGAGCTCTTGGAAACTTTTTGAAGTCCCGGTGCTTTAATAGGGGGGTGATTATGGAAGTGGGGGGGGGGAAGGATCCTCTGCCTCTTGAAGGTACTAAAACTTCCCAGGGAATCCGGTCCTTATTGTAAGCCAACATTTCCCCCCCCCCCCCTCTGCGAGCATTTGAACTGCCGGATAGACAACTCCTTTAGGGGGGGGTTGCAATGCCTTCCCAAACCTGTCCCCCACCCCCCTTGCAGCAAAGAGACACCACGGTCCCCAGCTGCTGGCATGCAAGCTTCGGTCACTTGGTGGCAGTATACGGAACAAATAAACACCCAGCGGGCAGAAATTTCCACACGCTCCCACCAGACAAGTGCGGGGATTTCTCTACCTGGAGAAACAATAGCAAAAGCCACGAGAGTCCGGGGTTTCCAAAGACTGGAAGCTCTGGGGAAGACCCTTGTTGTGCCCCCAACCCTTCCCCAGCTTCTTGCTTTTGCAGCCTCCCTCCCTCGTTACGAATGGAGCCACCGGGTGGGGGGCACAAATGGGGTGCCAAGGTATACTGCTCCGGGCCCCGGGACACCCATCTCTCGGCCCGGTCCTGGCTGCCCCGCTCCCTGGGCTGTGTTTATTTCGGAGGTCCCACAAACACTGAGCCAGACCTTAAAGTTTGGGGCTTTTTAAGCAGCTTATTGATGCAACCCTCCCCGCCCTGCCTTAGCGCAAACCAGGCACCTTCTGCACCGGGGGATATAGCTCCCATCTTTTTTTTTTTTTTTTT